>OW240916.1:195393342-195523545 GCA_933207985.1 Pelobates cultripes
CTACTGCTTAATACGCACATATATCAGACACAGTCAATGCATCCATTACAAATATGGCACACAGCCAACACATCACACAATCACGTCTGACACACACACGATAAATGTAGCTGTCTTCTGAGTTCCGCCAATCAGAACGTTGCCGCGGATTACCACGAGAAAGCTCTGATACAGTGACTGATGTTCTGCACCCAGTGAAGGCACCGACCAGATTCCCAGCAAACTGGATCACCAGAGATCAGCATGCCCTCCTCCATGCAAGGCAATGACAGGGAAGAGGGGATAAATGTTTGTTTTTAAATTTTCATTTAATAAATCCCCTATACACATGGATCGCTGTTAAGATTTTTCGCACAGGGCGCCTGAAGGCCTAAGGCCGGCCCTGGCTCCAGCAAATCTTTTATTATTTCATCTGAAATACATTCTGTTGCAGTGGGTCAAGCACAGTTATCAGGGGTAGGCAACCTTTGGCACTCCAGATGTTTTGGACTACATTTCCCCTGATGCTTTAACAGCGATTTAGTCCACAACATTCGGAGTGCCGAAGGTTGCCTTCACCCTAGATCATGTTAATCCCTGCATGGTTGTATGCTCTTTTTAGCAATGGCAGCAAAGTAACAGATACACATCCATTTATATAATCACAACATCACCATAAATACTAGGAGAGAAATTTATTAAAATGTTCTGAAAAGTGTCCTTCTTGGAAGTACTTTTCTGGTATGAAGTAATTAATAAAATAAATGGAATGCACTGCTCAAATAGTAATGCAAAAAATATATACATGACCGAAACGTGGCAGACAAATAGTGGAAGAGACCATCAGAACGGATCATTTTGAAAATCCCAGAAAAGTGGCAGAATATTTACCAATACACTGATAAATCTATGTATCAAGAGCATTTTGTCTGCAGTTTTGTAAAAGCAGAAACTCCTGTGGATTGTTCCAGTTCTAAAATTTAGCCCCAGAATTATTCTTTCTTCATGACCCTTCTGTAGCTTTGCAGTCAGCTTACACTGTACGACCAAGTATATAACCTGGCTACTGCTCTGCTGATCAGGCATCAGCAGAGATGAGATCACTCGTTCCTTAAACTCCTAACTTGGATTTCACAGCCGCCCCTCATCCTCAAACAAGACAGCTGAACTATCCTTCATAGTTCCCTTTCTGTGCACTGAAACTTCCATGTCTCAAACGCCATCCAATTCACAAATCAAAAGGGCTCTAGAAGCTAGCCCGGAGACCAACATCGAAAATGAAGCCCCGGAGGCCCCAATGCCCAGCAATTACCTGATTCTTACGATATTTGCCTGTTTCTGCCCTGCATACCCCGTAAACATTGTCGCATTTGTTTTCTCAATAATGGTAAGTGCCGAACAACATTTTCATTTCCAGTTTTACTAATAAAAAAATATATATAGTGTATACAGAAATTAAATGATTTCTTATTATAAATTTTAAATATACAAAAAAAAATCAGTACTTTTTTAAAATTTAGGCTTCTGGTATGTTGACATATTGTCATTTTCATTATTATGATCTGTTAAAAAAAAATACAAAAAGTCATAAAACCAATCTTGTGTACTCAACTTTAAAAAATAGTGGATTCATCTTTGTGACATCACTGAGTCGAAGTTAGAAAAAGCTGGAATGCAGTTAGTAGTGTTCTTGTTGGTACTGGTTAAAAGACAGTTTGTTGCTACTGGTATGGGAAGATATAAATGTAAACCAAATGCATTAGAATAGTTTTCTCAAGGTCTGAATGATATAGAAAGACATAAGGTTATGTACTGTAAATCATTTATTGTGTTGCATTTTAATGGAAGGGAGTTAATGCCTCTTTAGACAAGCATTAGTCGGATTGTAACAATAGTTATAAAAGTGAAAAAGCCACCATAACATGTTTATTAAGTGCATAAATCACGTTACTGTTATTTGCCCATTAGGCAAAGCAAGAGTGTTTGTAATAAAAATAAATCACAATCCCAAGGCAGTTGTGAATTATTTCAACCATAATAAGAAACACAATAATCTTGTAATTTTGATGCAAATTGCACATTAAAATAACATGTTTTTTTTTAGTTAATCAAAATGAGTAATAATTAGATACATCCTGAATACATTTAAAAGAAGTGTGACATTTCAAGCAGTTATTTTTCACCCTTTAATATTTAGGTGACCGACATGTTGAATTGTTGACATAAATCATTTCAAACAAGTTGTAAGAGGGCTTATTTATGTTTTGTTCCAAGCTATGATTGTGATCTGCATTTGGCAGTTAGCAACACAATCTCAGAGTCTCGATTTAAATCCCCAACTCTCATGTGGACATGCACATTAATTATACCTATCCCTGTCTCTCAGGATCAGAAATAGCCTAAAGGTAGATACATACTTAAACAATAATGCATACATTTGCTAGTTTTCATTGCCCACATTGCAAAGTCTATATTCCGTGCACATTGTATGTGCTAATTATTTATAAATTAGAAATGGAATACACCATGATATTTTAATTCATTATAGGGTTGGGGTATTTAATACATCATAATATTTTAATTCATTATAGGAGTATGTAATAGACCATATTACTGTGTTTTAATTTATTATAGGCGTATGTAATACACCATATTATTTTAATTAATTATAGGGGTATTTAATACACTATAATATTTAAATTCATTATAGGGGTATTTAATACATCATCATTTTTTAATTCATTTTGGTGTATTGGTATATAAATACTTGTATCCAGCTGTTACTAGCCTTAAATATATAAGAAATTTTGCAAGCTAAAACATAGGTGATAGATGGCAATGGTTCCTGTGAGCTGTAGTTTATAAGAGATAGAGATTCTGAATTTGAGTACAGTGATATTGTTGCCCCAGATCTCTAGATTTTTTTATTTGTGTTTGCATGCAGCGATGTGTTTACGTATAGGGATGGTGTTTGCATGCAGCGATGTGTTTATGTACAGGAATGGTGTTTGCATGCAGCGGTGTGTTTATGTACAGGGATGGTGTTTGCATGCAGTGGTGTGTTTATGTACAGGAATGGTGTTTGCATGCAGTGGTGTGTTTATGTACAGGGATGGTGTATGCATGCAGCGGTGTGTTTATGTATAGGGATGGTGTTTGCATGCAGCGGTGTGTTTATGTACAGAAATGCTGTTTTCATGCAGCGGTGTGTTTATGTACAGGGATGGTGTATGCATGCAGCGGTGTGTTTATGTACAGAGATGGTGTTTGCATTCAGCAATGTGTTTATGTACAGGAATGGTGTTTGTATGCAGCGGTGTGTTTATGTACAGGGATGGTGTATGCATGCAGCGGTGTGTTTATGTACAGGGATGGTGTTTGGTTGCAGCGGTGTGTTTATGTACAGGGATGGTGTTTGGTTGCAGCAGTGTGTTTATGTACAGGGATGGTGTTTGGTTGCAGCGGTGTGTTTATGTACAGGGATGGTGTTTGTATGCAGCGGTGTGTTTATGTACAGGGATGGTGTTTGTATGCAGCGATATGTTTATATACAGGGATGGTGTTTGGTTGCAGCGGTGTGTTTATGTACAGGGATGGTGTTTGTATGCAGCGGTGTGTTTATGTACAGGGATGGTGTTTGTATGCAGCGGTGTGTTTATGTACAGGGATGGTGTTTGCATGCAGCGGTGTGTTTATGTACAGGGATGGTGTTTGGTTGCAGCGGTGTGTTTATGTACAGGGATGGTGTTTGTATGCAGCAATGTGTTTATGTACAGGGATGGTGTTTGTATGCAGCGATATGTTTATATACAGGGATGGTGTTTGGTTGCAGCGGTGTGTTTATGTACAGGGATGGTGTTTGTATGCAGCGGTGTGTTTATGTACACGGATGGTGTTTGTATGCAGCGGTGTGTTTATGTACAGGGATGGTGTTTGGTTGCAGCGGTGTGTTTATGTACAGGGATGGTGTTTGTATGCAGCGGTGTGTTTATGTACAGGGATGGTGTTTGGTTGCAGCGGTGTGTTTATGTACAGTGTTGGTGTTTGAATTCAGGGTTGTGTTTGTTGCAGGTGCGTGCAACTATTACTGTCGTCGGTGGGCCCATAACTAACTGGGACCCTGGTGAAGTCATACTTTCTGCACCGCCAGTAGCCGTTGCGCCTGCCGGCAAGGGCTGATAATAAAGCCAAATCTAATTTTTAATGCACTTGGCCAGGACAAGGGCTAAACACCTAAATAGTTAGCAGAAAACTATAGCACTAGGAATGTATCTATGTGTTCCAAATACTATAGTGTTACTTTAATGTAAGTTCACAATTTAAGTATATGAATGCAAAATCAAAACATAATCATCTTCAAGTTGCCATGTTTAAAGTGTCATATATTAAAATTGAGCATTACTAGGCTGTGAGAATATGAGTTACAGTTAAAAACAACTCCAGGATTTACTCCAATGCATCTGTGCATGCTAACGATAAAGGCTACAGCGCAATATACACTGACATTCCCTGCATTGTTACAATGTGCATCTTTGTGATCAGTGTGTAACCAGAGGCAGCTTGAGAAATCAGACTCTAATCATGGAGAGAATGTCCGGTGCTGTGGAAGCTACACCTAACTTTAACATGAATAACAGCAATGGATGTAGAGATAATAGGGCCTCCTTTATGAAGCACAGCATGGTTTAGCAGAGTGGAATTAATTGGTAAACATAACTTCAAGATGTTGCATCCAAGGTCTTTGCACCATCAGGGCCGGCGCGTCCATAAGGCGGCACAGGAGGCCGCCTTAGGGCGCACCGGTTTCGGGGGCGCAATATTTCAGTGACCGGCAGGAGAGCTCTAACCTCTCTGCTCTGCTGCCTCGCGCGCTGTCTACTGATGCCGCGGGAGCCGGAATATGACGTCATCAGTAGGCAGCCCGCGAGGGAGCAGAGCGTGGAGATTAGAGCTCCCTCGCCGCGCCTGATCACAGCACTGCCGCACGCCGCCCAGCAGCCCCCCTGGACCCCAGGGAATGATTCATCATCCACACCAGCTCTCCAGGTAGGGAGGCTGGGTGGAATATGTTTATTTATTAAAATAATTAGTGAGTGTGTGTATGCGTGTCTGTGTGTCTGTGAGTGACTGTCTGTGATTGAGTGTGTGTGTGTGACTGTGTGTGTCTGTGTGTCTGTGTGTGTGAGTGTCTGTGTGTGACTGTGTGTGTATGTGTGTGTGAGTGTATGTGTGTATGTGTGTGAGTGTATGTGTGTCTGTGTGTGAGTGTATCTGTGCCTGAGTGACTGTGTGTCTGTGAGTGACTGAGTGTGTGCATAAGTATGTGTGTCTGTGAGTGATTGTATGAGTGTGTGTGTGTGTGTCTGTGAGTGCTTGTATGAGTGTTACATGTGAGTGTATGAGTGTGGCAGTGTATGTGTGTCTGTCAGTGTGTGTTTGTGAGTGTCTGTCAAATGAGTGAGAGTATCTTTGTCATTGAGTCTGTGTGTTTGTCAGTGAGTGTGTGTGACTGTCAGTGTGTATACACCACTGAGTGTAGCGTGGCGGAGCGCAGTACAGGAGCTTCTGTTTCCTGTACCCGGCCACACTGACCGGAGGTGCTCACTGAGAGAGCACTCCCTGTCAGTCCGACCAGGTACAGAAAATTGAAGCTCCTGTAGAGGATATCCTCCACTCGGCAACGCTACAAGAGGAGGCACACCAGGAAGGGGAGTGCGACCACTAAGGGGGTGGGGGGTGCACCAAGGGGAGGGGAGAGAAACACCAAGGGACAGGAAAAAGAGGGGAGAGCTTAGAAGAACACTAAGGGACATGGAAGGGAGGGGACCACTAATGGACGGGGAGAGGGGCTGGTTAAGAGGCACATAGGTGAAGATGTTATTTTGGGGGGTTGGGGGGGTGGAAAGATACATATTTGCCTATGTACCCAAAAATCCTTGCACCGGCCCTGTGCGCCATTCAACCTTGGAGCACTGAGGGAACTGGCAAGTGTGTTGTCCTCCCAATGGAACACTAGTAATCAACCCCTTCTTCCACGATTACTTGCTACACAAGCATAAATGGTTAGCAGGTGACAGTAAAACATGCACTTGCTGTACATCAGCCAATTAACTACCTCTGTCAATGAAGGTTCTAGTGTGTGGCAGAACCAACACCAAAGGGAAAGCTAATTGACACAATTACTGTCTGTAATTAGCCTGAGCTTTTAACGGCCAAACCCCTCCCTTCTACAAATAGAAATAAAGAGCAAAAATAAAACAAACCCCAGGGTTCATTAATACCAAATAGAGACATAATACACTGGCTAAATTCGATCACAAAGCACTTCCTGGATGGTATAAGTATTTACATAATTGATTTGAAATAGATTGGTTGTTTAAAGTTTAAAGGCATGACAATATAAAGGGTAAAGTACTGCATATTGTTAATTCATGTTAGCAGGGTAGTAAAACTAAAAATATGCATGTATTGTTTTAAAAAAATAATAATTCCTAAATCCCTAAAATTCTACTTGTTCTGCAAGTTCTGCCACTAAAATGATCCACTTCATTTTTAGCCAGCACTAACATCCTCGTTCGTGCTGGGCAGTGTCAAAATCAAATGCTTCATATAGAGAAACATTATGGGGGGGAAAGCACATTTTCGGCGTTAGAAAACTCACACATCAAAATAGATATTTGTAAATAAAAAGTTATATAATATTAAATAATTAAATGCTGTACTCTTACAAATGATATGACTAAAATACTAACATTGTGCTGGAATAGCTTCCAAAAGTCTATTAAAATAAGAACTTCTAAAGTAAGCACATTCTGCTACTGCCTGGACATAAGATCCAGGTTCAAAATAAACACATTTTTTTCATGAAGTATCAAGGGAACATGTGTGAGTTACAGCCTCGGTGGTGTCACATAAACCTGTCATGCAGCATGTTATTATACTGCCAACCTGCTACATACCATCACCCAACCACACACAGAGTCACAAGTAGTCACCATCTCAGTCACACTCACAGGACCCACTCAGTTGCACATATTTTTACCAACAGTCATATTTAGCCATCCAGTCGCATGCCTTCCCACAGCCACACTTACCCGCACTGTCATATATCATTTACCTTTATCTCATCAACATACCCTACCCACCTAGTAACCTACATCTACTATGAGAAGGAAATCAGATAAGAAAAGGAAGGGCAATTTAGCTATATCCATACAGGGCACTGAATTGGCCAGTGAACCTTGGCTTAACCCTGGTGTCTAGGGCTTCAGTAATTTAACTCCTAAACAGCATTGAGCAGTGAGAATGCATGGTTATGATCTTGTAACATTTCATTACGTGGAAGTGATTAGACGTACCCTTTAAATAAAGTAGATTTTTTTCTTTATTAGAAAGAGAGGAAGCGCTTCACCACTACTCAAAATAGTCAAAAAGAGTTTAAATACTTTTAAGGTAAATACGTTTTAGACGCAGCTACTCAGCAAAGAAATTTCAGACCTGTGAGTAAAGAATTTTAAGTTTTTTTAAATGGGGACTGTCACTTCCCTACAAAGGCATACTGACCACTTAGGCAGAGGCATGGCCTATCTCGAGAGATCAGAGGACATCTCCATCTGTCCTGGCATCATTTAACATGTTTTACTCTGGTGATAGTTGCGGGTGTATGGCAAAATGTAGGTTGCGGCAAAAAGTGGGGGTGAGATGGGGAATAGACATGTTGGATTATGGGTAGAAACGTGGTGTGATAGGGCAGACATACATTTTGGGTGAGGTAACTACATATTGAGGATCAGATGAAGCAGAAATATTTTTGGGGTGTAGAGGAAGAATAGCTTTTTCCAATTATTTGCTTTGTGCATAGGAATTGCAGGCAGGCGGTATTGTATATGTCATTGACATTTAGAGTATACTTTAGGAACTCTGCTGCACAGATTACTGACAGCTGTGTGCCCTCCACATTTTTTCCAGTTATTTTCTTTGTGCATATGAATTGCAGGCAGGCCGTATTGTGTATATATATTGGTTTGTACGTTAGTATATTGAGTTATACATTTATGGTGATTTGGCACTAAGCACTTTAAGTAATGTTTTGCACTTTATATATGGGGGACTAGTTATGTGAATTGAGATATGTTTACTTCTATTTAGGAGAGATTAGCCCTCTTACTTATACTTCTATATTGTGTAAATAAACTACCATTTTTTCTATTTTGCTTTAAAATTGAGTGCAGTCTCAAGGCCAGCTTCCCCAAACTCAGGCCCTCCAGATGTTGCTGAACTACATCTCCCATGATTCTATGAATAAAATAGATAGGCTGAGAATCATGATAGTTGTTGGGCCGGAGTTTGGGGAAGCCTGCACTAAGGAGAGAGGAGGAACAGACTTATAGTGGGGTAGGAGAAAGACAATTGGAATAGTAGCAAAGTAACAATTGGGGTGCACTGAGGAAGAAACACATGTGGTGACACATTGGAATGAGATGAATCAGAGACACATGTAGAAGTTAGAAGAAGGACAGGTGTGTAATTGGGCCAAGGTACAACAGGGAAGAATTTGGGAAACTGGAGTGAGTGAGATGGAGAGTCACAAGAGGGTGATGGGAAGACCAGTAAGGAATGAGGGGAGACAGAATACGCACTAGGGAAGATCAAGAGACAGACATATAATGGAAAAGAAAATCACATTCAATATACAAAATGGCATGCAAACACACCCCT
Source organism: Pelobates cultripes (assembly GCA_933207985.1). NCBI lineage: Eukaryota > Metazoa > Chordata > Amphibia > Anura > Pelobatidae > Pelobates > Pelobates cultripes. The sequence goes on from OW240916.1 coordinate 195,402,040, forward strand.
GCAGTCACACACATGGTGCCTACATAATGCTGCTCCAACCTACATATTCTCCCTAATACACAAGTATGTCCTGTCGAGGCCCCTGTGTTCTGCCGAAGACCTACGTCTGTCCTCTGTCCGTAATCCCACATCTGATGCTCGCCTTGAAGACTTCTCCTGGGCTGCACCTTTTTTGTGGAACTCCCTTCCCTTCTCCGTTACACTTTCACCCAGTCTACACTCCTTCAAAAATTCCTTGAAAACACACTTCTTCAGGAAAGCATATCATTTGAACTGTTAGCGGGTTTTCAATCCCCCCCCATGACTCCTCTCCTGCAATTGTCAAAAATAACCTACTAAGTTCTCAGTAAATACTTTTCTAGCAACCTATTTCATTACCCCTACTGTCTGTAATTAGCCTGAGCTTTTAACAGCCAAACCCCTCCCTTCTACAAATAGAAATAAAGAGCAAAAATAAAACAAACCCCAGGGTTCATTAATACCAAATAGAGACATAATACACTGGCTAAATTTGATCACAAAGCACTTGCTGGATGGTATAAGTATTTACATAATTGATTTGAAATAGATTGGTTGTTTAAAGTTTAAAGGCATGACAATATAAAGGGTAAAGTACTGCATATTGTTAATTCATGTTAGCAGGGTAGTAAAACTAAAAATATGCATGTATTGTTTTAAAAAAATAATAATTCCTAAATCCCTAAAATTCTACTTGTTCTGCAAGTTCTGCCACTAAAATGATCCACTTCATTTTTAGCCAGTACTAACATCCTCGTTCGTGCTGGGCAGTGTCAAAATCAGTCTACACTCCTGTCACTATACCAAACTCCCTCTAGCATGTAAGCTCATTGAGCAGGGCCCTCAACCCCTCTGTTCCTGTGTGTCCAGCTTGTCTGGTTACAATTAAGTGTCTGTTAGTCCAGCCATTGTACAGCGCTAGGGAATTTGCTGGCGCTATATAGATAATAAAATAATAATATCGGTGATACATTGCATCTTTTTTTGCACACACTAATACTGACTGCTGAAATTCACACACAAACACTTTATCCCTGCATCCATACACAGACTCTCCACACTAATACACACTGGCATTCACACACCAACAGTTTCCTTTATTTATACACACAGCTTATTCTACACAAATACATTTATGTACACATTCCTTAATTCATATAGACACAAACACTACACAAATACACTCCTAGTCACACAATGACACTTCATACAAAAATACTTGTGCATTCACACATCAAAATTCAATACAAATGCAGCACTGCATTTGCATAATTCCCTAAAAATAGAATGTAGCATTCACACACATCTGCTCTACATTCTAATCGAGCACTGCATTCACACCATTTATACTACTTACAAATAAACACATGCATTTTATACTTACTAGCACTACATGAAATATACTTTGGATTTCAGACATATCAACATAACACACATACTTCCCTACACTAACACATACAGTGAAAATCTAAAATTACAAACATATACAAGACTGCATTAACATTCTTGCAGTAGACAGAATGCATCCTTCTATTCAGATACAGTTTCACTACACTCAAATATATCCCTGGAGACATTCATATTAGCATTATGTGCTCAAATGCAAACATGCATTCAGAAAGTTATATTTAATATTTACTTAATACATAAACATTGAACTTGAAAGGGCCAAAAAAGCTGTCAATCTGTCTCTGCTTCCCTTGATTTTTAATATTATGTTTATGTCTCCCCTATAATAAAAAAATTATCAATCCAAACTTCCAGCTCTGTCCTGCATAGTCATCCATCTTTGTACCTGGTCACTAATTGTTTTAAACTCTTTCCTGTTCTGTCATTTAACATAGTATGTGGAGGTGTTAAATAGGAACAAACTTATCAAAGTGCTGCCAACTATTTTGTGTCTAATTTTTTAGTACAATGTATTAAATCTGTTGGATTTTTATACCCTTTTATTTAATTTTTTTTTGAGGGCACTAACCATCATTTTTTATTATATAGCTTTTTTATGTGATGAGATGGATTTATTCATTTCTCCAGCACTTGGTTTGACTGACAAAATTCCCTGTTTAACCTCTCTTTTTTAACGTCACTGTAAATTTGGCGGTATTCAGGAATAACTGGGGAAAACTTTTTTTTTTTAAATATCTTTTTTTTTTAATTCGACTTCCAATTAAACATAGCAGTGGAAAATGGCATCAATTGATACACACAGGTCTCAAGATGAAGGTCATTGGTAAACATGTTAACGTAAACCATTCAAAGCCACATTGGTAAAACCATCACTTTTAAGACACTTTCATATTTGATCAAAATAATGAAGTAATATAGCCGTCACTTGTCAGAACACATTGTTAAATATCCATCATTATTTGTTTTTCCTCCTCCAATACAAAAGGAGCAGCATATGGAAAAAGGTTAAAGCAAGTTACAAGTAATTATTCTCAATTCATATTTTTTACAAAAGTGATATTTCCATTTAAGGAATATTCTGAACATAGATTGGAATTGATCAGCCAATCATATGTATTCTGCAAATGCTAACATTATCTAATCAGTTTTGTGCAGTTTAGGGATTTATGGGAATAGCAGAGGTTTCCAGGCAATGTCCAATAATTAAACTTGTTTACTGAACGAAAAGCCTCATAAATCTATGCTTTACATCCTGATGACATGTACAACTTCCTTATTGGAGCAAACACTGCAAGTTAGAAAGAGGGACAGAAACAGTGGATCTATGGAGCAAAAGTCATTATTATAATTTTTTATTAAATGCTACCAGCCTAACTATCTGTAACTTAACATTGCACTAAATATGTTATAACTTTAGCTCTCTGCAGGCGGTGAGGGAGAAGTGCATTCCAACTTTGTAAGGTCTGAAATCAGGAGTGGGAGAGGTGGGTTGGGGCGGAACCAGCAAATGGACTTGTCCGTTATGTAATTAGCATTATGGATAATGTGCCTGGCTATAAAGGTCACATGCCATTCTGACATGCATGTATGGCAGGTTGATAGGCTGCCCACGCTGACCTCTGTTGAAAAACTAATATGTAGTTTTAATGGATCAAGTTTTTGCGGTTTTGTACTGCTTAGTGTGAGATGCTTTTGCTCTGTTATAGTGACATTTTTCACGTTTGCTTCCTTAATGGACCTGATGTATGGTGGTTGGGGGACCCATTAAGCCAGGTTTTGCTTTATGGTCTGAAATTCCCTTTTTTTACTCCAAGTCCAATATAAGCATATTTAACCAGTCCTCCTGACACTCTGTGTGAAAATCGTGTGTCACAAAATTATCAGAAATAGAAGAGAAGTCAAGGCACTCCAAATGTATTAGAACAGTAGTTTTGACCCACAAATGGGTCTTTGTCAATTTTTCATATATGGGTTGAAACGTTGCAGTGTACCTTTTGTTCTAATAAATTTGCCTTAACCCGTTGTAGTGACTGGACCTCTTTTCTATTTCTGGTATCTACAATTGATGGGATTGTCCTGGCCCAGTTTAGCACCCTTGGCTTTCTGTGGATTGAACGCGGTTCCTATGAATATATTGTAACAAAAAGAGATTATGTGACACCTTTTGCTGCAGTACAGTAACCAACAAAAAATAACTTAGAATGTGGAGAGTAGAAAAAAAACAGGCATTGTTGATTTGCAAAAACTATACAAAAATGACCACGACAAAAATAAAGGTAAATCTTTAGAGCAAATCTTAAATAATGCGTAACAATTATATTGATAAAATTTATAAATAATATATGATGCTGGGGGGATTTAATTTGACATGCCAGTGGGGATAATCTAGGGATAATTTCTTAAATGGAAGGGGCTGGAAATCTTTTTTTTTTTTTTTTTTAAAGCAGCATATGAGATTTACTGTAGATGCAGTTAAACTTATTTGGGATTAAATGTAAACAGCCTAAGAAATAAACATTAGATTCACGGTACAATTAAAATGGTAATATCCCCACAATACATTCATCAAACCAATATGCAAATAGGCCATCTCTTGCAGGGTAATTATATATCAATATTTTCAACTACCGAGTGTAAGATAAGAGTCAATAGATAGAGCAGCAAGTTGTAAACCACAAAAAAAACCTTAAAGGAACACTATAGTCACCTAAATTACTTTAGCTAAATAAAGCAGTTTTAGTGTATAGATCATTCCCCTGCAATTTCACTGCTCAATTCACTGTCATTTAGGAGTTAAATCACTTTGTTTCTGTTTATGCAGCCCTAGCCACACCTGCCTGGCTATGATTGACAGAGCCTGCATGAAAAAAAACTGGTTTCACTTTCAAACAGATGTAATTGACCTTAAATAATTGTATCTCAATCTCTAAATTGAACTTTAATCACATACAGGAGGCTCTTGCAGGGTCTAGCAAGCTATTAACATAGCAGGGGATAAGAAAATCTCAATTAAACAGAACTTGCAATAAAGAAAGCCTAAATAGGGCTCTCTTTACAGGAAGTGTTTATGGAAGGCTGTGCAAGTCACATGCAGGGAGGTGTGACTAGGGATCATAAACAAAGAGATTTAACTGCTAAATGGCAGAGGATTGAGCAGTGAGGCTGCAGGGGCATGTTCTATACACCAAAACTGTTTCATTAAGCTAAAGTTGTTCAGGTGACTATAGTGTCCCTTTAAGGATCAATCTGAGGATTGACATTATTAATGTAGTATTCAGCAGCTAAAGCATATACATGATGTGAAAAAAGTGCTTTGAATAAGTTACTCCAAAGAACCTATTCAAAGAACTGTTTTATTGAATCTAGAATGACCTACCGTAGTGGGGATTAGTAATGAGGTCCTGCCCTTCTTATAAAGTTTTCAAATAAAGCATAAACTTACCTGGTTTCAGTCAGTGCCTCTCTCGCAAGGTCCAACCAAATGCTCCTCATAGAGAAGTATTTAAAGGACCACTCTAGGCACCCAGACCATTTCAGCTTAATGAAGTGGTCTGGGTGCCAGGTCCAGCTAGGGTTAACCCATTTTTTCATAAACATAGCAGTTTCAGAGAAACTGCTATGTTTATGAATGGGTTAAGCCTTCCCCCAAAGCCTCTAGTGGCTGTCTCATTGACAGCCACTAGAGGCGCTTGCGTACTTCTCACTGTGATTTTCACAGTGAGAGCACGCCAGCGTCCATAGGAAAACATTATGAATGCTTTCCTATGTGACCGGCTGAATGCGCGCGCAGCTCTTGCCGTGCGTGCGCATTCAGCCGACGGGGAGGAGAAGAGGAGGATCGGAGGAGGAGAGCTCCCTGCCCAGCGCTGGAAAAAGGTAAGTTTTAACGTTCTCACCAGCTCAGACCACATGTGCATGCTCTGAGCTGTGGAGGGGAGGGAGGGGATAAAAAGGGATACAGGGTATTATTATTTTTAGAAAAACACACTGCCTAATACATACATAAAAACACACAGACAATGTCTAATGCATACAAACAAAATAGATATCTATAGAAGGGGAGAATAAAACAACTCATAGAGTAGTACATCAAAACCAACAAACATATATGGTTCAAGGTTGCACTCACACAAATTAGTTGATTGTAGGTATGTCAAAATTATAGAGATGATATGAACTCTTCAGACTCCAAAAGAGGGCATGTGGGAAACAAGAAATTATACAATAATAAGTGTAGATTTAAAGGACCATATAGTGCGCTAAGTTAAGTAACACTTACACACTAGAAGTGGTGTTCAGGCATATAATGGTCTCAGGAATTGTTGCTCCGTAAATGGAATAGTACTCCTTCGTAATGGTGTAAAAAATTTATTGGATATAACAAAGAAAATAAAAAACAATGAAAATAAAAACAATTATAAATCCCACAGGGGCCCAACCCTACACGTTTCGTCCGGTGACCCGGACTTCCTCAGGGGTATCGTCTGTTAAGTCCTCAATACCTGGAGTCAGTCTGATGGCTCTCTGGTGTCCGCTCATTTTTAAATCCCACTAGCCGCTCCTCTTTATGACAGCAAACCAATCCGATGCTGTGAATCGCGGCTGTAACACATTACTCCAGGATTAGATGATGTCATGCGTTCTTCTGTACGTGTGGACGTGAACGTGTGCGTTCCATCTGTGAGAGGACTTATACAGCACTTGCAGGTCATTGCTCGCATTGGATCTGTTCAGTTCATACATCATCTCATAGACGCTCATAATTTAAAAACAATGTTATTAAAATAATGTTACAAGAATAAAAACAAAAAATATATACATTTCAAACGTTTTTTTTAGACATGCACTAACATACTGTGAAAAAGAATACATAAAATGTAATGCTTCAGAATTGTAACAGTACTTTATCCTATAAATTGATAAGAAAAATATTGTTAAACTTACACTATTACCTAAGAACTTCTTTATAAGGAATTTAATTCCTATAATCTTAAAAAAGACAAGATCAAATTAAAAAAGTCATAGAATCCATAAGTGAAGAAATCTAATCAAAGCAGTAGGTGACAAACCCCAAATATATCAATATACAAAGATAAAAATGAATTAAACCTATATTAAAAAACACACTTAATCGAATTCTACATTCAGACCTGTTGGGTGCAAGGTCTTTAATCTATGAATCCAGAACCCTTCTCTTTTTCTTAGTTTTAACATAATGTCTCCCCCTCTTTCATCTAAAGATACCTGTTCTATAACTATAAAATTAAGATCATTTGTAAAAGATGGACAGGAATTACAGTGTGTGGGGACTGAGTGAGTGGTAATTCGTTTACGTACATTATTATAGTGTTCCAAGCATCTAACCTTCGCTTTTCTACCTGTCCTCCCCACATATTGTGCACCACAACCACAAGTTATCAGGTACACAACATGCGAGGAGGAACACGACGAATAACCATTTATTTTAAAAACTTTTAAACTCTTTGAATGTCTTATAAGAGTGACCGCACGCTTTGCAATTACCACAAGTATAGAAACCGGCATTAAGTCTATTAATACGATCCTTATTCCGAAAGGTGCTGGGTGCTAAAATATTCTTAAATTTGTTCCCCTTTTTAAAACTAGTTTTCGGATAATCTGGAATCTTAAGTTTTAAAAAATCATCCTCTAAAAGAAGTTTCCAATGTTTCCTAAGAATTCGTTGTATATCGAAAGCTTTAGAGTTATATTTAGTGTTAAAGGCATATTCAAAATCTGAGTTCCCTCTTTTATATCTATTGTCTTGAAGTAGAGCTTCCTTTTCTTTACTACCAACTGTTTTAATCTCTTCATTCAAAATTTTTTCACCATGTTTAATTGAGGAGTCTTCTATGTACAGAGTATGATCCAAAAAATCTATTTCTTTCTTTCCGAAATTAGGGGTGAATTTAAGGGACATATTGTTAATATTAATAAAACTTATAAGAGAGCCATCAGACTGACTCCAGATATTGAGAACTTAACAGACGATACCCCTGAGGAAGTCCGGGTCACCGGACGAAACGCGTAGGGTTGGGCCCCTGTGGGATTTATAATTGTTTTTATTTTCATTGTTTTTTATTTTCTTTGTTATATCCAATAAATTTTTTACACCATTACGAAGGAGTACTATTCCATTTACGGAGCAACAATTCCTGAGACCATTATATGCCTGAACACCACTTCTAGTGTGTAAGTGTTACTTAACTTAGCGCACTATATGGTCCTTTAAATCTACACTTATTTTGTATAATTTCTTTTTTCCCACATGCTCTCTTTTGGAGTCTGAAGAGTTCATATCATCTCTATAATTTTGACATGCCTACAATCAAATAATTTGTGTGAGTGCAACCTTGAACCATATATGTTTATTGGTTTTGATGTACTACTCTAAGAGTTGATTTATTCTCACCTTCTGTAGATATCTATTTTGTTTGAATATTCTGTGAGGACTGGGAGGAGTCCTTTATTTTCTACATCGTGGGAGATACATATAGGTAAATTATTCTATACGTTTTATTCACCTATTGGTGTATATTTTTTCCACTTTAAAGGGTATACACAATTTTTGTTATAACTGTCTAATGCATGCACAAATTCACACACACACAGACTGCTTAATGCATATTCATACACACGGCTAAACACATACATAAGCATATACAGACAGCAAGCAGCACTTCCTCATCCCTTACATTCTCAGATGTGAGCTGGGGGCACTGAAAGCAGCCGATTTCATTCAGTAAGGTACCTTGTCTCTGTCTCAGGAAGTCCTGTTGCCATGCTTTCACTGGTTGAAGTTCCCCTGGCGATGGGCAGGGAGCAGTAGCATGTGAATGCCTTGCTCTTCTGCCGATTGGCTGAGACTGACAAGGAGGCAGTTCAGGGGCAGAGCCAGCATGATTCAAACACAGCCCTGGCCAATCAGCATCTCCTCATAGAGATGAATTGAATCAATGAATCTCTATGAGGAAAGTTCAGTGTCTGCATGCAGAGGGAAGAGATACTGAATGTTTGGATGCATTTTAGGCAGCCATGACCCAGGAAGGTTCTCTAACAGACATCTGAGGAGTGGCCAGTGAAGTTATCACTAGGCTGTAATGTAAACACTGCATTTTCTCTGAAAAGACATTGTTTACAGCAAAAGGCCTGATGGTAATGATTCTACTCACCAGAACAAATGCAATAAGCTGTTGTTGTTCTGGTGCCTATAGTGTCCCCCTTAAAGACACATGACATGTGTGACATGTCATGATTCCCTTTTATTCCAGAAGTTTGGTCCTTAAGGGGTTAATGGCACATACTGGTCTTCTATACAGTTTTCCCCAGGTGGACCTTGTGGGGCACAGGACACAAAGTCACAAAGCCAATCAAAACAGTATTGTACGGTTAGACACTCCCAGATAATGTACACAAACCCTCCCCTCTGCTTGTGAGATAATTGAGTAAGATACTGTAATTAACTCATTAATTAACAATTATCCCCAAGCAGAAAAAACTAATTTTTCACAAGGTAGAGAAAAGACCCCAAAACACCACATATCCCTATAAATGTAATATCCCCTGATAGCCTTGTTCTGGGTGAACAACATATTCAAAAATCACCCAGATCAAAGAAGGGGTTCAGGAAATTCCTGTAAGTCATATCTGACCGACCGCAAGCATGGCTTTATGCCCAAAACAGTTCCAGAGAATTAGGCTGTGCGGCCGGTCTATATCCAATAGTTCAAATACTGTTCAAATTACCGAATGAACTGGTGAATGGCAATAGTCTATGTGTGTCCCTGGTTCGTGTGTTTAACCCCTTAAGGACACATGATGGAAATATTCCGTCATGATTCCCTTTTATTCCAGAAGTTGTGTCCTTAAGGGGTTAAATGTACCGAACGCCGCTGCTTTCGTATGAAAAGAGACGAATTGCTGGAAGTCTGGAAGTCCCAGCGGTGTTCGTGTGGAATAGTGTCCGAAAATAGTTCCATGCGTTCAACAACAAAACATTGCAGTTTAAGATGGCCGCCGACACGTGTTTGTTCATATGAACGACGACCACCCAGCCATTCGTCAATTAAGCTGCGGTTAACCACAGCTTCTGGGTGGTTAACAAGCAGCACACTCCACATGCAGGGTGGTCAGTCGTTCTGCATTTTGTTCGGTTATTTGAATAGCATTATCCTGGTAGCAATAGAAGAGAAATTCACCGAACCAATTAACGAATATATAAGGGAGAATATAAAATCCAAGCAAATAAGGAGAAATATGAAATCCAAGGACAGAGAGGTCTGTCACAGTCTCCATCCAACATAACACAATCCCAGGCAGGAGGGGGCTGGGTGACAGATAACCATCTCCCGCTCTGGGAGATACTAACAGGACACAGGGAAACACATGAATACACATTACATACAGGTGGGTGAGCTTTGGGGCTCTGCGCCCCAGGACGGGAAGGGGGTACAGGGTTAAAACCTGTACTGATGAATAGCCCCGGGTCCCGCAGCAACCACTCAGCGCTTACTCGTGCCGACCAACCAGGAGAATGGCGCGAACCCAGTTCTCCCATTGGTCAGCACGGACTTCCACATGGTCAATGGAGGCCTGCAGCTGCGAGACCAACTCACAGCTACAGAGATTCTCCACAGGTGGGCGTCCCTCTCTCCAGTGGATACCCACACTCAGGTATCCGCCGGAGAGAGCGTTCGCTTGGGCAGCTACGAGCCTAGCCTCGTAGCTCCCAGGTTTGAGGGTGACGAGTGATTATAGCTCCGTTAGGAGCAGGTAGGATGATCCCTGACACAGGGATTGAAGACAGTGCGTGCAGGCCGGTTCGGGAGCCGGAAGCTCCCCCTGGTCGCGTTCGGTGATACAAACTGGCGGCCACCCGGGGAAGCATGCACCGCTTGTTCTCTTGCGATCTGCGGTTTTCACCCCCGGGTGGTCAAAAGGTATTTTGCAGGATTTACGGTCAAAATTACAGAAAGGGGACAATTAAAAAGGGGGGAACACACATTCTAGGAGGGCACATCCACACATAGAAAAAGGGCAATTGACAGTTAGGCAGTGGCCCCGCCACAGTCTCCACCTCTGTTTGTGGGACAGATACTTTCTATACCCTTCACTCTTAAACCTTATGGGTTTCCATTGTGTGTCTTTAGAAAATGTAGAGGGACTCCATGATTAATGCATTTTTTCTTTATGGCTCTTACATCAATTCTTGTTTTTGTTTTTCTGCATGTACTGCCAATATATTGTTTACTACATGGGCATTCTAAAAGATAAATAGCATAGGATGTGTTGTAGTTAATAAATCTTTCTATTTCATATTTTTTGTCTTCGTTATCATGTTTAGATGAAGAGTATGTATTGTCCTTTGTTTTAATGAATGGGCAAGTAATACAGTTCTTTCTTCCACATCTATATATTCCTTGTAATGGTAGAATGCCAATCTTATTCTTCTTTTTCTGTTTCATACTTGGAGCAATCATATTCTTAAAAGTCTGGTTCTTCCTAAATACAATTCTTGGTTTTCTGCCATCTTCCATATTCATCAGATCGTCCTGGGCTATAATTGGCCACTGTTTCCACATAATTTTTTTAATTTCTGCTGCCGCTGAGTTATAGATAGTCACAAAAGTTGGAAGGAATTTGGTTATTGTTCCAGTAGAAATTGTTTCTTTGTTCCTAAGAGGTTTTTTAGATATTAAATGTTCTCTGTCCACATTTCGAACTTCATCACAGATGGTTACCAGATGTTTGTAATTATAATGTTTTTGCACAAATCTGGTTGTAAGAATTTGAAATTCTTCCTCTAGGTCTATATGTCTACTGAAGTTTCTTTTGATCCTCATATATTGTCTACTGCAGTTTCTTTTGAATGCTCCAAGTTTTTCCTCCACTGTTCTCCTCCTTTGTGGAAAAAACAATATTCAAATAAAGATTGTCAAAAAAAACTATATATATATATATATATATATATATATATATATATATATATTTGTGTTCGGGGCTACATCAGTTATGATTAACGTAAACTTGGTGTTTACAGAATCTGAGATAGGAACAAGTCGGTTGAGGTGTGCCAAAACCGACGTATGCTGTTGGCCAGTAATAAAAAGTGGGCCTACACTAGTAATTTATGTTGAATAGAGGGAGTAGCGGGTGGGGCAGCAGATCATCGGCCAAACCTGGTAAGCTAGGAAAGGGGAGGGGAGTGCCTTTTAAACGTCCATACGCCCCTCCCACAACTTTAGGCCAAGCCTTCCAATTTGTGTTCAGGGCTACATCGGTTATGATTAATGTAAGCTTGGTGTTTACAGAACCTGAGATAGGAACAAGTCAGTTGAGGTGTGCTGAAACCGACGTATGCTGTAGGCCAGTAATAAAAAGTGGGCAAAAAGGAAACATGATATGCTCAAAACCTTTATTGAGAAACTACATAATACAATGTAAGTACAATTAAGAAGACATTTTCTTGAAGGCCTTTCGTATTTCCAGTACTGGTTGAGGTATGTATGTAGTGTATGCTGATGACTTCCAGCGACCTGGTGATTTAATGATATGGACTGGAATGTCCTGACTTGATGCTGTAGATGCGGCCCCTATCCTAAATGTGTGTCCGGAATTATGTCTAGGGTTCACACCTAGCCTTTTTAACAGTAAGCATAAGTATGACTTGAATTTGGTAGTGAGGATAGCCCCGGTAAGGAGGCGAGATTTGGTATGGAGAGAAGGTAGGAATCAAAGACCTTCACCGGGCACGAGCTATTATTTGTGAGGTAATATGGTATGTGGACAGGTTGACCTAGTTGGCTCGTTTTGGTCACAGGTAGAGTAAGTATGTAATGATCTAGGTGTTTTTTAAGGTAGGACACCCGGAAGCAGCTTTGAGCGTTAATTTGTGCACTGATGGTGAATTCCCATGGCCTCAGGAAGCCGTAAAAAGCCAGATACATGGCAGTCTTAATGACTGAGTTAGTGAGAGGTTTGAACAGGGCTGAATCTATTAGATCAGACATGGCTTTGAACAACTGTTTGTTGATGGGTAGCCTTTGTTGTGGTATACTACCATTAGCTTTGGATATGCCCTTAAGTATGTTCTTAATATGGTATGAGAAGAGGAAGCTAGAGTTGTTGGGAAATGTGGAGTACATGTGATGCTGGATGCCTGTCAGGTATAATTTTATTGTGTTGTGTGATAACTTTTACTTGAGGTGGCAAAAAGTGGTGAATGCCACCAGGGGTGTTATCTCAAACATGTTATGCAATTGATGTTCTGCCATGAATTTCCTGTATAAGAAAAATGCCCTGTCATATGAAGTGCGCGTGTTAGAGGAGAGGGCCAGTGTTGTTAAGGTGTGGCTATGTTGTAGTAATTCAACTAGTCCATGATTAGTTCCCGAAAAAGGGGGGTTGCTGTCGCCAGATGTAAAGCAGTGGGTAGGGATTATTGGAAAGCCTGAAATTGAAAGCAAGACAAGCGATCAGCTGCGGTGTTTAAAACTCCTGGGACATGGCAGCACACCAAGTAAAACTGATTGCAGGCTGCTAACCACGTCAGTTTCCTAATGAATCTCATAATCATCAATGAAGACAAGCGGCCTTTGTTAATAATGTGGCAAATTGCCAGATTGTCTGAATGGCATAGAACTGTCTTGCCTGACGACAAATGGCCCCAAGCCACTACTGCCACCACAATAGGGTATACTTCGAAAAGCGCTGAGTTCTTGTGAAACCCTTCTATCCCTTGTACCTCCACTGGCCAATTACCCCAGAGTCATTCATTGCCAAAGATGGCTGGTCCATATGACCAGGGAGTGTATGGAAACCTGCAGGAGAAACATGCTTCTTCCGTTCCAGTTAGAGAGGTAAGTGTACCACATTCGGAGGTCCGCCGTGGCTTGGGCGTCAAGGGAGATACGGCTTAGGTCGTCGGGGAATGTGGGTAGTAGGCCAAGGAGTCTGGAGATGAAGGTTCTACCCTGCAGTATGAAACATCATAGCAAAGTTCAGGGAGCCTAATAGTGACTGTAATTCTTTCTGGTTGCAGGAGCCGGTAAGCATGTAATGGTTAATGTCGTGGCAGATGCTAGTAACTTTCTCCTGTGGAAGGCTAGCTTCCATTGCCACCAAATCCAGGCGTATTCCTAAGAAATTAGTAAAGGTGTCAGGACCCACAGTTTTATTTGGTGAGAGTCGTACCCCCAGTGTATTGAATAATCTGGCTACTTTCCCACAGCTGCTCGAGGGGGAGAAATTGTTTTCAATTAATAAAAAATCGTCTAGATAGTGTATGACGTTATGGCACCAGCACGTGTTCAGGAGAAGCCAACACAATGTGCCCACGAAAGTATCAAAAATTTTAGGGCTACTCTTGGACCCAAAGCTAAGCCTAGTAAAAAAATAATACAAGCCTTTTCATTTAATGCAGCTGCCATAATTACAGGTGAATGGGCAATAACTTAAAGGCGTTGACAATGTCGGTTTTGCAGAGCCAGGCCCCCCTGCCTGCAGTCAAGAATAATAGCGTTAATAGCATTGTCAATTGTAGTGTACTGTAGAGAGAATTGTTCTGATGGGATCAATGAGTTTAGGCTAGGGATACCTGAGGAGTGTGGTGCTCAGAGATCTATGATCAGTCTCTGCTTGCCCATGTTTTTCCCGGAGACAAGGCCAATGGGATTAGTTCTCCAGTTGAGAAAATAGGTTCTGTGAAAGGCCCTAGTAAGAACCCTTGCCCAACCTCTAGTTGTAATAGTACCTCTACTGCCTCAGTATCTGCCAAGGCTGACTGAAGATTGTTACACTCCACTATCCCGATGGCATGTGTATAAGGCCTGTGTGGAAACCCTGGGAAAAAAACAGTAATCAAGTACCACATGCTAGCTAGCATACCAACATTAACCGTGGTCAAGTAATGTTTATAATGCATTTTATTAGGGCATATTGTTTTTGCGTGTGCTCTGAAACAGTGAGAGCACACATACAACAGGCGGCAGGCACTATAACCACATGACCCTTCATTAAGGTTATTACAGATTTGTGACTTCCCAAGGTATACAATTGGACGGCCTAGTTTATCTTTGCCCTGTTTATCCACCCTTGAGGTGCTTGGGGTTGCCGTACTGGGGGTGACATCAGGTGATACGGGACAGAAATTCGCTTAATATGCGGAGGCAGCACAAATTGCACAAGCTGGGGTCCTCAGCCCAGCGAAGTGTCTTCAAAAAAGCTATGTGTCTAGTTGGCAACAATCCGTACTGACGTTGTACTGAGCCAGAGCTGTAGACGCCTTCGCTGAGAATGACTGATGGTAATCATAAAAGGATGTACCACCGTATTTGTTGCTCAGGTCCCCCAGCTTGTGCATATAGAGGAACAGCTCTTCCCTTCTATGTGGGTGAACCGAACACAAAACATCCCTATAGATACTAAACACAATAACAAAATCTGGGATCAACAGTTTCTTGCTGAGTCTAGTGTCACTTGATTTGAGAACTACCGAGATATCCCCATATGCATAAGTGCGATTCTCGACATCCTGGGAGTCAATCAGAAGGGAAACAAGATTGTCGTCTTTGCCTTCTAGGATGTCCTTCTTAAGATTCACCGGTAACATATGGACTGGATTGATAACATGTGATCGGGAAGCTGCAGGCACACTATTACCCGGTTGTAACTGGGCCGTGTTTGAAAGTAATTCCATGATGGAACCTGCAGCTTTGATGGGAAGTCTCTCTAGCCTATCGTTGATTTGCTCCATGGATGATACCAGTGAGGCGATCATTGTGTGGAGGTTGGAGTTGTTAGCGCTGTAAGTGCCCTCCCCTCTGTCCATATTGTCCATGTTGGTACTTTTGAGTCTGAATAGCTCTGCTTTCCTGGCCGTAGCTGGGAAAGGTATGCTGCACTTGTGTAGCTTGGCCGTGATGCGGGGGATAGTCCATGACCTGATGGATGCTGGGCTACCAGTGTTGCCCTTGCATATAGGAGTAGCGGACCTAGTTGGAGTGCTGGGGACTGACATATCGTCACCTTCATCTGGCACCTGAGACATACTGAAAACAGCAATAATACTGCTTAGAACCGGGGACCTTACGGGCATGCTAGCTAGTGCCACGTGGCAAAACGATTCACTAAGTGGTGACAGGTGAGCCCTCACTAAATGCCAAGCAGCTTGAGAGGCTCTAAGTATTGGCTCGAGGGGTATGTTGCCACCTAACGCCGTGGTGGGGTTTCGGCCTCTCGTGACCATAAAGCATAAGATAGGAAGGGCGTGACAAGTGATGCCCTTTTTATGCAAAAAGCAAGGCGGCTAGCTATGATTTGGCCCGTGGGGCGTATATCTCTAGCGTAGAGGATGGGTGATGGCCTCACGGGCTGGGGCTATATGCCCAAACTTCAAATATACTCCATTGACTACAACCCTCTGTTGCCTGTCACTGAGCCACTGCCTTACCCATTCGACAACATTGGAATCCAAACTTAAAGATTGCAATTTATTGATGAGCCTTCTATGTGCAACAGTGTCAAAAGCCTTACTGAAATCTATGTAAGCAATGTCTACTGGACCAACCTGGTCTATTATTTTAGTTACCCAATCAAAAGAATCAATAATATTATTTTGGCATGATCTCCCTGAAGTAAACCCATGTTGTCTCTGATCTGGAAATCCATGTGTTTTTAGATGTTCAACAATCCTATCCTTAAACATGGTTTCCATTATTTTCCCCACTACTGAAGTAAGGCTTACTGGCCTATAGTTGCCCGACTCCTCCGTACTATCTTTCCAATCTTCTGGGGCTACTCCTGTTAACAATGATTGGTTAAATAAATCTGTTAATGGTTTTGCTAGTACACAACTAAGCTCTTTTAATAACTTTGGGTGTATTCCATCAGGTCCCATTGACTTATTTGTCTTTGCTTTTGACAGTTGAAATAGAACCTCTTCCTCTGTAAACTCACATGTAATAAATGACTAATTTGTCCTTTTTCCTAGCTGAGGTGCCTTTCCAAAAATATTCATTGAGGCAGTCAGCTAGACCTTTATCCATTTCTACATACCTTCCTTCTTTTGTTTTTAATCTAACTAATGCTTGTTTTACTTTCCTTTTCTCATTTATGTATCTAAAAAATGTTTTATCCCCTTTTTTTTAATGACTGTGCTATTTTCTTTTCTGTGTGTGATTTGGAAGCTCTTATAACTTGATTAGCCTCTTTCTGCCTAATGCAATTTTCTGTTGCCTTCAGCAGTGCAACTTTTAAATTATCCCATTTCTCTTGGACTCCATTTAAATTGCTCCAGTCTGATAATGACTCCTTTACACATATTCTAATTTTAGAAAAGAAGAAAGAGAAAGACTAAAGGGTCAATCAAATGTTGGCTCAGTAGTCAAAGGGTGGACTATATGGGTAAGTAACCCCATATGTAGTTCAAAAAGAGAAGAAAGAGAGACAAATACTGAGTTGCTCTGCGATATGAAAGAAGACCCCAGACTTACTCTTGGTGCCCAAAACCACCGCACAGACGCAGGTCTTACCCAAATACAATATACAGCTCAAAAATTGGGCAGATAACTAAGAGAAAAATCAAGTGAACTTAGCCTTTATTACGTCATACGACATTAAAATAAATTGTGAGGGGCGGAGCCTGACCGCCAAGCAGAATGGACGTGGGGCACCTCGGCTCCTCTATGAAACTAGCACAAACAGGCAAAGATTACCTTTTTTTCCCGAGATTGGCGATTAGTGGCCACATTCAGGTGAAGAGGACACAAGAAATCACCCACGGTGTCAATATCAGCCCCCGTCCTACCGGCGGAGCTGACTGCGGGGCGGCTGGGATTGAGGCCTGTCGTGAGGCTCTGGCGGGAGAAACGGCCGATCTCCCGTGCTTAGTCCGGCGGGACATCTCACATGCCTACTGAGGGTTATCCCGGACCACTTTTACTATCTTTTACTATTCATTAAACAAGGACCGCATGGCACAATTCAAAATGGCCGCCGCGCCCATTACAAGCCGGAGAACTCCCTGTGTTACAGACGGACCAAGGGGGACTTTACCTGGACTCTCACGCTGCTCACACAGAGAGGAGCAGCGTTCACAGCACACAGGCTCCATCTTGTACCCAAGGCTGACGCTGGCAGAAGCATAATAGTGAACACTCCCACGGCCAGCAAGTACCGAAGCACTCTAGCAACCAGCGGGAAACACAAGCGACCTGGAGATGGGCAAGACGCCAGCCAACCCAGCGCAGCTGCAGAAATAACTAAGCGGCTACTAGCCATGTAGAATGGAAATCCTGCAGAGCACTGTATATACTTAAGTTTAGCATTGTCTTTTTAATATCATTTATGCTTTTAATACAGTTGAATTTATCACTGCAGGGAAATCATTTACAACTGTCTAAGCCTGAAAATATGCATTATCCGGCAAGCTCAGTGACTCGCTGCCCCTGGTGGTTAAATTAAAGCAGGGTGGAGAAATTTACACCTAACGTTGTTTAACATAGCCTGTAACTTACTAATCATGTGATTGTATAGTAACTACTTAACTAAGCATGTATAGCTCAGCTATAAAAGTTTTGTCCACATGTACCAAGCCTAGACCAAACCTGTTATATCTAACTAAGAAACTTAAATGTGAATCTTTGGCGCATCTATTACGTTTAATCCATGTTATCAAACATGCCATTAGTCAGTGGTGTACATACCAGGGTCGCAGGGGTCGCGGCTGCGACCGGGCCCGGCCCACCAGGGGGCCCGGCCGCCCCTGCGACCCGGTATGTACCCACAGGGCTAGCCTCTTCCCCTGGGGGGCCCAGGAGCCGAACACCCCATGGCCCCCCGAGGCTGGCCCTGCTGACACCCGGAAGGCGGGTGGCCGGTCCGGCAGGCGGGCGCGCGAGGGAGCACTCAGTGCTTCCTCTTCAGCTCCCTCGTGCACCGCACTGATACCGGCGCCGGAAGATGACGTCATCTTCCAGCGCCGGCATCCCTACGCGGCGCGCAAGGGAGCTGAAGAGGAAGCACTGAGTGCTCCCTTGCGCGCCCGCCTGCCGGAGGGCCACCCGCCTTCCGGGTGTCAGCAGGGCCACTGGACCCCAGGGAATCCCCCCAGCACTCCAAAAGGTAAGGAGGCTGGGGGGATTAAAATAAAAAAAAATTAAAAAAAAATACATGAGTGAGTGTGAGTGTTAGTGTGAGAGTGTTAGTGTGTTAGAGTGTTAGTGTGTGTGTGTTTGAGTGAGTGTTAGTGTGAGAGTGTGTGTCTGCTAGTTAGTGTGTGTGTATTAGAGTGAGTGTGAGTGTTAGAGTGAGTGTTAGTGTGTGTCTGCTAGTGAGTGTCAGTGAGTGTGTTACTGTGTGTGTCTTACTGAGTGTGTGTGTGTGTGTTAGTGAGTCTGTTTGATGTCTGTTAGTGAGTTTGTGTTTGTCAATGAGAGTGTATGTTTTGTAAGTGAGTGTGTATGTATGTCTGTCGCTGACTGTGTCTCTGTCAGTAAATGTGTGTGTCTGTTAGCTAGTGTGTAAGCGTCTGTAAGTGAGAGTGTGTGTGTCTTCAGCACTTACCTTTCTCCAGCGCCGGACTCCCTTGGCGCTGGGGATCCCTCAGCCTCTCAGCTCCGAATGCGACCGCGCACGCATTCAAACCGCCCATAGGAAAGCATTACTCAATGCTTTCCTATGGACATTCAGTGTGCTCCTCTAGCGGCTGTCAGTGAGACAGCCACTAGAGGCTGGATTAACCCTCAGTGAAACATAGCAGTTTCTCTGAAAAACTAGAGGGACCTGACACCCAGACAACTTAATTGAGCTGATGTGATCTGGGTGTCTGCAGTGGTCCTTTAAGTGTGTGTGCATCTGCATGCACTGGCGTACATACCGCGGTCGCAGGGGTCGCAGCCCTGTAACCCCTGCGACCAGGTGCCCACCGCCATGTGTTGCGGCCCGGCCCGCGCGGGGGGGGGGCCACGGATCAATTTTCGCACCGGGGCCCCATGGGTCATGTGTACGCCACTGCCATTAGTTTAAAGGCAAAGTTTTTGTTCCTTGTTCCTGTACTCACTAATAACACAAATCACTACTGCCGATATATTTAATGTTTTAGCAAACTATGAATGCGATGACATAGCCTAGCTCATTACTAAACACTTTGTGACCTCATTGCCTAATTAAAAACAAAATTGTGCAAAGCCGAATGTAAACCCCACTGTAACTAATGGATGATGTGCATGAGGATTGCCTTTGGGGTACCCCATGCAATGTTTGTTATCCCGTATGCACTGCAAAAATAAAAAATTTTAAAAAAATAAATAAAAAAGAAATTGTGTAAAAAAACTAAAGTTGAAGAAAAAATCGTGCAAAGTATATTCGTGGTTAAAAAGGGGGATCTAATGGAGTTTACTAGCAATGATCCAAGAAAGGACTAGTAGGAAGGTAGATACTACCAGTATAGATCAGTGTGCACCTATGGGGGCAATACCTTGACACATAGATATATGTCTTGTTCCCAAATAGAGGTGCATCATATATGGCTCTATTTGGGAACAAGACATAAGGTAGGAAATGGCTGACTTGTACAAGGGAACCGAGGTGAACTTATTGGCCCCCCTTCCATGGGTTCCTCAGGACCCTGGAGCCAGGGACCCTGTCTTAGGTCCTAGAGCTCAGAGGCTCTATACTGCCCAACCTGGCCACGGTGGTCATGTGACTGAGCCCCCTCCTTCCTACCAGTATGTGGAAACTGTATAACGGTATCAATGCCGGTGCAGCCGGGAGAACCGTGTTCTCAAGAGTGCTAGCTTTCTGTTTGGCCTGACCACGAGACGGCCCAAGCGACGTCACCGGGGGGTGCCGCCATTTACCTGCAGCAGCCGCGAACGTAGGGACAGCATGCTGGGCGAGGAGTTTGAGCAGCCGACCGGTTATTTCCACCACGGTTACCAGGATACTAGGGAAATCGTGGCAGATCGTCGGCCAATCCTGGTAAGTTAGGAAAGGGGGGGGTGCCTTTTAAACCTCCATACGCCCCTCCCACAACTTCAGGCCAAGCCTTCCAATATATAATAATTTAACACCAACATCCATTCCTTTAGCTTAGACATTGATAATGCCAAGGAAGTGAGCATGAGGTAAGTTGCACACGGTGGTAGACCATGTTAAGGAAGAGTATAGTAAGTACAAATGTCGCTGTAATTCATATTGAGTTCTAAGAATTTAGAGAAAGCCAAAGTATATTCCTTGTTTTCTGGGCACAGAGCTCTACAGCAATCTATTAAATGGATATCAGAAAAAGCAGTGTGTGCAAAGACTCACTTGGCTTGAGTTAAGTGCTCAGGACTGTCACCATTGATGTCTTGAATAGCAATTTGTGAGAAGATATGTACTATAACTTGATCCACTGGAGAAGTAGATAAGTTGACAGAAGACAAAACTGCTGTAGAAATAATTATTAGTATTTCAATATTGCTTATGATTTAATACAATTTAGCATAAGACTCTACATAACCAAAACCAAACTGCATATTTTATGAATGCATTTACATGATTTTTATTACAAAGCCCCAATATGTTCTTTATAATGGGCAAATGGAATGTAAAAAAGCTCTAAATGTTAGTAATTTTGAATTTTTGAAAAATGCATGATTGAAATGATATATAAAGTTTAAAATTGTATTTAAAGGGGCACACTAAGTGCTAAACTTAATACAGCATCAAGGTATGATCCAGCATTATAAATTTGAAGGCACTAATAAACCTCTAACATTAGAAACACATAGAAGTATAATGTTACAGATTTATTTATATAACATTAGAGTTTTCCTTTAAAATACTAAACAAGTGTTTGGATAAGTGCAATAGTGAATATCAAGTGCTGAAATAAAGTGCAGCCAAACAAACAGGATTACCTCCTTAAATCCAGAAAATAATATCAAAAAGTGTCCTGGCGCAATACACGTGCAAAACAATGGTATGGTGTAATGTATACCCAAATATACTCAATACCTTAGAATGTAATATAGTCTCACAAAAAGCATGAAAAAGAGAGAGAGAGAGAGAGAGAGAGAGAGAGAGAGAGAGAGAGAGAGAGAGGGGGATAGGTGGCAATATCAATACTTGTAATTATTGTTATGTGGCTGCTGAAACTTCCCAAAAACCAGAGTCTCTTCTTTTCTGGTGGTCCGATGGGTGTAAATAGTAGGATCAGGAGCAGCGCCTGTGATGGAATTCCCACAATCAGAGCGATATGGAGGAGGGAAGGAAAAAGACACAGATATAGAGTAGTATGTTATGATCTTAAGTGATAGTAAATGAAGGGAAAGGAATTGCACTTACAATTTTCTGGAGCTTATACTCAACTCCAGATATGTGCGCCTGGACAGTATAATCCCCGTCTATGGATATGTAGATAGTCCTTGGATGTCTTTAAAAGGAGGTTTCCAGAGGTAGTAAGGTATATCTACTTTCCAATAGCAGTGGGCCAGTATTCAAATAGTTGGTGATATATAAAAAAGAGGATAGAAACACAAAATAGTACTCTCTGAATGATACAGAATAAAATGATAAAAGATGGAGGTATACTCACAAGTGAAGAGCAAATGGGATATTGCTCAATATATGTAGGCGTAGGTGGTATGATCCCCACCAAGGATATCACTCCTTGAGTCCTCCAGTGGGGGTGTTGGAGAGAGTTGAAAGGAATTATATATATAAAAAAAATAAAAATAGAATAAAATGGAATAAAAGGATAGGCTTGGAGGCTCCAATAGCATAAATGGGCTATCTTTATTGGAGACAAAAAAATGTTACATAAAACAGCTTTAGAAACACAAACGCGTTTCTCCTGCAAAGAGGCTTTATCAAAGTGTTACAGCATTAGAGGCCTATCCTGTTTAAATAGCAGATACAATTGATTACATCATTACAATTAGTGACATCATCAATCATGTGATACAAAAAACATATTAAAACGTATTAAAACAAACAATAATACAGTGCAGGTGGGAGGGGGACATAAAATAGGTATAAATTATCAAATGGATAAACATAAATCTTAAAATTGGGGAAGATAAAATAAGAGGATGTGGTAGTTTTAAGTAGGGCACCAAGAATGCTGCCAAATTATGTTAATTTGTCAGCCATCTTGGTGCCTTTTTTTCACTCAAAAATGTTCGTTTTCAGCAGGGAGACATCTCTTCCATTTCCCCATCCCCTATATTAGGGATTTAGGTACTCCATCCACACTTTTCATATAGATATAACTAAGCGACAGCCATGTTGGTGTCCCCAATTAATAGAATTTGGCAGCCATCTTGGTGCCCTTTTTAAAACTGCCACATCCTCTTATTTTATCTTCCACAATTTTAAGATTTATGTTTATCCATTTGATAATTTATACCTATTTTATGTCCCCCACCCACCTGCACTGTATTATTGTTTGTTTTAATATTTTTTTTGTATCACATGATTGATGATGTCAATAATTGTAATGATGTAATCAGTTGTATCTGCTATTTAAACAGGATAGGCCTCTAATGCTGTAACACTTTGATAAAGCCTCTTTGCAGGAGAAACGCGTTAGTGTTTCTAAAGCTGTTTTATGTTAAAAAATTTTGTTTCTGTCCTCTTTTTTTTATATATCTCCAACTTTTCGAATACCGGCCCACTGCTATTGGAAAGGAGATATACCTTACTACCTCTGGAGACCCCCTTTTGAGGACATCCAAGGACCATCTACATATCCATAGACGGGGATTATACCGTCCAGGCGCACATATCTGGAGCTGAGTATAAGCTCCAGAAAATTGTAAGTGCAATTCCTTTCCCTTCATTTACTATCACTTAAGATCATAACATACTACACTATATCCATGTCTTTTTCCTTCCGTCCTCCATATCGCTCTGAGCGTGGGAAATCCATCACAGGCGCTGCTCCCTGATCCTACTATTTACATATATATATATATGTAAATAGTGGGATCAGGGAGAACTTACTACTTTACATTGTAGCAGAGTGTCATTTCTTCAGTGTTGTCACATGAAAAGATATAATAAAATATTTACAAAAATGTGAGGGGTGTATATATATATACACAAACACAAACATTGTATACTGTTTAATGACAGAGATATTCTATAGGGCATTAGTTTTTAGGTTTTTTTTTTTCCAAGAGTTATGGAGACAGTAATAATCTCTAGGTTGTTATGCAGCAGTAAAACAAGCTAACTTTCCAAGAACAAGATGTGTCAATGACTGTTTATGAAATACAAGATTTTTAATAAAAATATGCCAATTTCTGTACTATATATTCAAACCATTACTGGAGTATCAGAAATTGCTCAATCTTTCTATTTTAATATTGCAGGCTTTAAACAGCTATAATGATGGAGACATAGAAGGATCTAGGAGACTGGGACGAAATGCACTGTATGTTGCAATTGCATCAATCATCATTGGTCTTCTGGTTATCGCAACGTATTGTGTGGTCCATTTCACAACGGTATATCACTTTTTTTTTTTTTTACAAAAACAACTAAATGATGGGATGTGAGAGCTGGGTGGCTTATCATGTGTTATTTACACATAACATTCTCAGCCCCTACATCTACTGCCAACACAACCAAGTAACACTGCATACAGCTAGCAGAAAATTCTAAGTAATGTAGTCTCTTGCACTTTGTTCTTGTCATGACACCTGTCGACTCCTGCCTGTCCTTGACCCTTGCTAGAATTTTGAATATTCCCTCGTCTGTTTTTGCATTTATTCAAACCACCCTAAAGACCACTAATACTCCCTCTATTGTCTGGTATAGTAGGTTTGGTGTTGATTGCCTTCCTCACCAAGACAGTTCATGACAAAATATTTGCACATTCTTTCTTCCTAAATCCAACACTGTACTCCAGACATAGACCCTTGCTCATTGTGCCTAGAAGAATATCAGGTGACAAAGCTGAAACAACCATCTGATGTTGCTGTATTTTCATGCAGATGTGCAAATAGTATAGGTTCCTTCTGTTTATGCATTTATTTAGAAAAAGGTTTTCCTGGAAAATGCATAAAAATCACTCTTTTTCTCAAATATATTTGCAATGCACAAACAATACAGTGATTAGCAGAGATACATATTTAAAACATATGATATGAGTAAAGGTGTGAAGACTGCCAGGAGTTACATGGTTTGATTCCACAAATAAGTGGAAGTTCTTTTTGGAGTTGTCAAACTGGTAGAAGCTCTCATCTTTTTAGAAGGTTATTCCACAGTTGCAGAGTTCAGTAAGAAAAGGCTGCTGAACCTGCATCTTTGTTATATTAAATTGACAGTAAAGTGCAAGAAATAAACCAGAGATAAGAAGAATTTGATGAATGGGGTGTGCCAAGATAGAATAAACATACTGATCAAGTAGGGAGGCAGTGAATTATGAAGAAGGAATACATGGTGCATCTGGCTTTGAGTGATGGCCAGTTGACTTGTTTGAATTAATCAAAATGATTTGTATTCTAATCACACTGCAAATAGTCACAATGCGGATATGTCCTACAGAATATTTTTATTTGTGATCCAGATGCATATAATATAATTACATGATCCTCATTATAGTAGCACAAGAGAGCTAAAATGTCTTCAAGACCTCCTGAGTGGGAACTAGTCATATGTCATTAATTCTAAGTACAAGTGTCTATTTTTGTCTTATTTGCACCTCACTAGATTCTCCCTAAGTCTATCATGTAATCCAGGTGTGCACAAGCACACTTCACTAATGAGGCCTATAAAATCCTTTTTTCCTGGGGTTGCTGTACTTCTCGCAGAGGAAACCTGTCTACAATTGTGGTTCTTTTGATGGAATATGTAATCCCATATGTTATATGTTCCCTTGGTAATTACCTAGGTGAGATAAAATCTGTATCAATGGCAAATGATTTAGGTAAACTAGAAAAATGGTCAGAGTTGTGGCAACTGACATTTAATGTGGATAAGTGCACGATAATGCATCTTGGACGTAAAACCCAAGTGCAGAGTACAGAATATTTGATAGAGCCCTAACCTCAACATCTGAGGAATGGGATTTAGGGGTGATTATTTCTGATGACTTAAAGGTAGGCAGACAATGCAATAGAGCAGCAGGAAATGCTAGCAGAATGCTTGGTTGTATAGGGAGAGGTATTAGCAGTAGAAAGAGGGAAGTGCTCATGCCACTGTACAGAACACTTGTGAGACCTCACTTGGAGTATTGTACACAGTACTGGAGACCGTATCTTCAGAAGGATATTGATACCTTAGAGAGGGTTCAGAGAAGGGCTACTAAACTGGTTCATGGATTGCAGGATAAAACTTACCAGGAAAGGTTAAAGGATCTTAACATGTATAGCTTGGAGGAAAGACGAGACAGGGGGGATTTGATAGAAACATTTAAATACATAAAGGAAATCTACACAGTAAAGGAGGAGACTATATTTAAAAGAAGAAAAACTACCACAACAAGAGGACATAGTCTTAAATTAGAGGGGCAAAGGTTTAAAAATAATATCAGGAAGTATTACTTTACTGAGAGGGTAGTGGATGCATGGAGTAGCCTTCCAGCTGAAGTGGTAGAGGTAACACAGTGAAGGAGTTTAAGAATGAGTGGGATAGGCATAAGGCTATCCTAGCTATAAGTTAAGGCCAGGGACTAATGAAAGTATTTAGAAAATTGGGCAGACTAGATGGGCCGAATGGTTCTTATCTGCTGTCACATTCTATGTTTCTATGTTTCAATGCTGAATGGGAGCTAACAACAGTGAACACTTTTAGGTTTTTATCTATTGCAGTTACGGTATATCTTTAAATTAGTTGATTTTCACAACTACACCTCTAAATGGTCCTTCACCCTCATTGACCTTCATACGTAAAGGACCACTATAGTGCCAGGAAAACAAACTCGTTTTCCTGGCTCTATAGGGTCTTTGGGTCCCCCCACCCTCTGGGTCCCCCTCCCGCCGTGCTGAAGGGGGAGGAAGGGGTTAAAATATTCTCTGAAACTGCTATGTTTACAGCTGCAGGGTTAACCCTAGATGGACCTGGCACCCAGACCACTTCATTAAGCTGAAGTGGTCTGGGTGCCTATAGTGGTCCTTTAACCTTTTAAAACCCCACCTACCCTGGTATGACTTAAACTTGATTGCACTACACCAATCTCAACAATAAATGTACCTTCTCTACAAGATTCTCATGAAGATTTGGTGATCCACTGTTTCTATCAACAAGCAGGTTGCAGCGATGTTCCAAAATGCAGACATTAAACACAGCCTGTTGGCCTGCCCCGGGTTATAACATTTCTAGGAACAGGTTCACTTATTTACAGACACAGTTTGAGGGCTCAAGTTCAGCCTAGTCTAAGTGTAGACAGTATTTGGCATATTTGAGTAAGCAGAGCGGAAGAAGCCTTTAAATAAAGTTCAGAACATCAAAACTATCCAATGGACCTTCAACACCGATCCACACTATATACTATAATTTACACGTGGCTAATTTCAATAAAGGCTAAATTTTATAAACACGTCTCTTTTCAGCCGATGTAACTATGTAACTATTCGGAAACACTTGCACTTTCATTTCCAACATATCCTATCACTTATCACCAATACATAAAGATTTTACTGCATTACATATATTATGATTGATTTTACTTATTTTATTGGCTGTTAAGATATGTCACTTGCTCTGTTGTCTCATTAAAAAAAACTAAAAACTGCAATTGGAGAGCACATAACTTGTTAATTTCGAGCAATGAAGTCATAACTCTTTGTACTGAATTATAGCAATCTCCAATAACAATTTTATACAAAAAAATGCAAATGTATTTCACTTATATTACATGTTGTATGCCAGGTGAATATCAATGAATATCTATCACATGGTTATGGATGCTTAGTGATTTTCATTAGATGACTTTAATCATTCATTCATTATTAAAGTCACTATTGCCATCTTTATCGGTATTGTATATGTGTGCTGTGTCAGGAATACAATATAACACAAAAATGTCATCCAACAACAGCTGTACACTTCACTGGAACCTCACTTTCTATAGAATATTTTACATTTCACAACAATCAGTTAGATAGAAGATGTACAGGTTCCAGGTATAACTTGGTGGGCGAGCAGCTGGATGCAACTTTTATCCAGGACCCACCTAGTGTGTCCATGTGCTCCTCCGTGAATATTCTATTCTGTAGTTGCTAAAAGGAAGAAGGAAACCTCTCTTTTATTGCTACAAGGGTGAATAGGGCAGATCCATCACTATGCGCAAAAAGACTACTCTTTGGGTCTCTAAACAAACGAACTAATAAAAGAGCCCCGGAATGTTACTTACTGGGATTTTATTTATTAGGCTAACTTATCCCCCTTTATTTGGTATAATGGAACAGTATAGCATTAGGAAAACAAATGTGTGTTCCCAAAACTTTAGTGCCTTGTTAAAAGTTTAGGTCCTGACCCACACTTCAGAACCCCATTTTAATGAAGTTAAAAAGAAGTATATTTTACCTTTTCTCCCTCTCACCACAGGTTGATGATCTCAGCCATTTCAATGGTTTTCCAAAGGAAAGCATCAGACGAGTGCACATTTGTGGCAAAACGCCACGCTGCTCCAATCAGATGGTTTCTGTGAGACTGTCTGGTTACATTAAGCTCCTGTTACATTTTGTTTTATATTGCAAACCAATGGAAAACTAAATATTGCCCACATGCTCCAACATCTTTTCCCTATTGATCCAGTGTTCTTCTTTGCCTTATATAAAATCCCATTTATCTTCAGTCTGGTTCTACATCAATGCAGTGGTAATGTTAATAGCACCCCCTTCTTTCTTGTACACTCAACAGCTACTTTTGAAGTTCAATTGACAAGGCTGTTCTAAATGAGTGAAGAGGATGAAGGCACATTGAATATACTACAGGAATTATGCTCAAGTTACAAGAAAAGCTGTTCCTTGCCCATAATCCAATTTTATTTTTATTTATTTTTTATTTTATTCTTGTGACCATATGAGAAAGTTACATTTCCAAAAATGCCATCTGATCATTATAATTATTATAATTATCAATTAGGAGGATTAATATTTTTATTCAGCAATTTTCGTCACACCACTGCATGTGTTTAATGGTATTTGTGCAATAATATTTCACCGAGGAATGTCTCATAATCTCTAGAATGTTTTACCTCTACAATATCTCTGTAAAGAAGGAACTCATAAAAAAATTCAAACATTTACATCATTTTATCCTTCTGTTTATTTTATTTATACACTAAATTACTGTTTTAAACAACATCTACGATGCGGTTCTGCATCCCATGCTATAAGTACAATGTTAATAATACAAATTAAATTAGTTGGACAGTGGTATATTTGTTCTAATTTGTGTCATTTATGTTGTTTTTCATTTTCAGCATACAGTTTGACCATTAGAAAATTATATGAAGACAATATTTAAATCAGACTCTTCATCTCTTCAAATAGGAAGAGGCGAGCTATACTAAACATGAGAGATGCCGATGGATTCTCTACATCCGCATGTGTATATGTGCGTACGCAGGCGTATATTTGGTCTGCACAATATGTTTATGTCTGGTCGGGTACATTATCCAAAAATTAAAAAAAATATTATATTGCTGGAGATATTTAGCCTGAAATGTTTACATCAAATTGATTATTACAAGAAATTATTCATCTTCTTCAAACTGATTGTTACAAGAAATTGTTATTTGTCAAACAAACATGCTTTTTTAGCCAGCTTGACGTTCTCGTATTTGTAATGGAATATAGAATATGAGACATTAAAATATCTTCAAATTTCCTGTATGGAAACGCAACTCTACAGCGACAATAAAAATGTCAAGTTGTTCCAGAACTGCAGATTTCTCATATCTCCTCCAGGAGCAGGAATTCATTTCAATTCAAGGCTACATAGCAGTATATCCTGTCGTACAATAATATTGAAGCAATAGTAGCCTGCAACAAGTCCCTTATTAATGTTCACATAGTACCTCACAATGACACCAGCGGGAATGTGCAGTTTAGTTGTGAAGACCCACATCCTCATTTCGTGTTCTGTTTTGGGGGGATACTAGTGAAAATAGATGGATGGTTTATGCATGAATGGTAATAATATATGCACGCATATGTTACACACTGCATACATGCAGAGGTGGTTGGCAAACCGGCTGCTAAAAGCATCCATGCCCATGTTGTTGGTGGATACGTGTTGAACTTTTAATTGTTAATAAATCAAGTTTTGTAAATTAAAAAAGTATTCATAACTTTGAAGTAAAAAAAAAAAAAGTTGATTTTTTTTTTCTTGTTGTTACTGGTTTTATGGCTTATTGACCTTTGGTAGCCTCAAACAATTCCAGAAGGAACAAAATCATTGTTTAGGCTGAAGCTAGCTGCATGTCCTATTGCTATTCTAAGGACAGAAGGCAGCCTATGCCGTCATCAGAACCCAAACCTACTGTTTGGAACTCAGTGTCTTCTTAATTACCACTTATAGATCCCTGCACATTCATCAATAGTAAATAAGTAGAGCACTCTTTAAAGTAGCTCGATAATCTCTTGTAGGCCTGCCAATGTTATGCTTTGATCATTCGTAAATCTGTTTTGCAGTTTTTTTATGTTTGTTTCGATAAAAATAAAAAAGCCAAATTTGCTTCTCATCAGGCATGTTGGGCATACAGCACCATCAAGTTATTTAATATGTTACTTATTGTCAGTGAGGATTTTAAAATGTTATTGCAATTCTAAAATGGCCACCTACACACTGTACACTGTAAGATCGTCAAACGATAATTACAGCTAAAATTACTAAAGTTATGTTAGATGACATTAATATAATGTATTTGTAATATTGTTTGAAACTGATTCATAAAAAGTTTTATTTAGTGATAGTGCCACTTTAAAACTTTAATTAAGAATTAAGATTATAGCATGGAACATGAGCCCCCCAATATCAAAAAATGTTCAACATTGAAAAAATGATGGATACAAAATACAGATTGAAAAATCAATCAAATATAACAATAAATCTACTTCAAAGAAACAGAAAAAAATAGCTCATTAACTATATGCCTGTATAATGTTCTTTGTACATGGGGTCAACAGAATATTGTATTTATATTGTATTTATTTTCATAAATATGTTGTATTATACTAAGACTGTTCAATTTATAGATTTTCTTAACTTTGTACTTCAGAAAAATAAATGTACGCTTGTTCTTTATTCTGTTTTTGCATTACTTTTGAGATCAAGCAGTGCTTTAAATGTCCCACTTGTCAACCTTTCTATTTTGGTGAAACAAATATGTGAGTCATATATCCTTTTTTTTTTTTAAAAAACCAATGAAAGACACTACAAAATGGATTTTAATGGTGGGAACAAACGAGAAATATACGTGAAATCTCGGAAATAATTCAAACAATGAAACAATCGGCTACCTGACAAACAATTTAATGAGAGACCTGCTTATATAACCATGGGAAAAGCACTCAAGATGACAGCTTTTAACAGCAGATAGACACAGTAGACTTCCAAATCACACATAAATGTTTTCATCTTTACACACCACCATGCCGGTTTATTAATGAGCTTGATAGCGTATAGAAAAGACAGTTTCTCTGTTACTGGAAAAAAAATTATTAAACAAGTAAAATTAATCATAAAGGCTTAGTAACTTAAAATTGAATTACTGACTAAAAAGTGGGTGGCACAAGACTGAATTTGCAAAATTATTTAAAAATCAGGCAAATTGGAAAATTCTCCAACACCGAATTTGATTATTGAGACAACATTTTCATATTTTCACCACAGTTCACAACACATCACATTGCCACAAACAGGAATGAAATCCCACATTCAGAACTTAGTCAGTAAGACAGAGAAGAAAAGATAGCAGGATGTACCAGTCCCTAGAGTGGTTAGGCTAAGAATAAATGGAATTCCAACTCGGTTTAAGGGGTACTAGAGGCCAAAATCACCAATAACTAGCCAAAATTAGTAACAGGTAACTAAAGGTTATGGACAATAGTAAGGCCCAACTGGCCATTTATAGTGATTGGCAAGTGTCAGATATAGCCATCATTCTGTTGGACTGAATGACAGTCGTTGCATGGGCAGAGGTTCCAATCAGCACTTGGTGTGGCAGGTAGTTGTCATTGGCCTTCCTTTATGAAGCAAACTCTTCAGGAGTCACCAGTGTTGGAGAGGCTGCATGCTGTACATGACTGAGAATTCACGAGGTGAGTTATCCAGACAGCAGTGACACAAATAATTTTCTTTGTGACATATTAACTAAAAAACTAAACTCACATTCTAGCACACGCACCTAGGTGATGCAAAAGCAAGGATAAAACATATTCTATTTTGCCTTTAAATTCCTCCACAGCCATATAGCGATATGTTTATATTTACAAGTGGGCTAAATTTTATTTCAGTGTTAACTCATTTAAACTACATGAGATACATGATAAAAAGTTAAATACACTTCATTCACCCTTAGTAAACTGAGAGCAGAATTGAACAGAACGGAAGTGAAAAAAATAGTAAAATTTTAAAAACTACTAAACTTTTGCATTTAACATCTTCATCCTTTAACTTTCAAGATAATTCACTGTTTAATGACTACACTCCCCCAAGGTATGCAGGTAGCAAGCATTTTTGTGTTACCTCAAGAAACGTGTGCAGTGATTATATGTCTTTAAATATACATTCTAATGTTGCATTGGTTGAAATTAGCACATTTATTCACTAAAATTTAAATTGCCAGCAGTTCAAAGTGAATGTAAAATGATTGAAAAAAATAATAAATACTTTTTTTTTTAATTTAAAAAGTTGACTTGAAGATTTTTTTCGAATTTGGCTATTTTGGAATTCAGTCTGTGATGTATGTGGCTGTCTTATTGAGCTGTTTGGAATTTTCACACATAGAACTGTATACTGATGAGTTATTTTCTCCATATCTTACTATGTTTGCTGAGCTGGAAATCTAAAAATACAGAGACATGCAGAAAGAAACCAAGGAGAGGCTTTGGACATCTTAAAAAAGTAATTTGTGAGTGGGTGGGTGTGTATGTGTGTGAGAGAGACTGAGTATGTGTAAGTGTGTGAGAGAGGATGTGTGAGTGTGCGCGAGCGAATGTGTGCACATGTAAACGTATGTGTGTGAGAATATATGTGTATGAGAATGTATATGTAATAATGTGTGTGAATGTGTTAATATTTTTTTTATTTTTGGGGGAGAAAGAAGTAGGGAGCACTTCCCAAATTGTGTGCCTATAGGTGTATTAAAAATAAAATTAACCGTGATATCTGTTTTTTGGTTTTTTTTAAATAAATTTTTCTTTATTTTCAAAAGCGTAAATGTCATGGGGTACAGAAGAAAAAGGGGGGTAACCGTGATATCTGTGTAAAAGCGGCATATTCTGGGTAGAAGTGTGAAGGAGGGAGGGGGCAACAAAATGCACCTTGTAAATCCTTGTAGAAATTCCACTGTCAGCTGCAACCTGAAAACAAAGTGTGATTATTATTTTTATTATTTTATTATTATTTATACAGCACCATCAGATTCCGTAGCGCTGTACAATGGGTGGACTAACAGACATGTAATTGTAACCAGTCAACTGGACGTACAGGAACAGAGAGGTGGAGGGCCCTGCTCAATGAGCTTACATGCTAGAGGGAGTGGGGTATAGTGACACAAATGGTAAAATTAGAGGTGCAAAGTAGGTTGTTAGAAAAGTATTCACTGAGGGCTTAGTAGGTAATTTTTGGCAGTTGCAGGAGAGGAGTCATGGGGTGGGTGGGGGATAAAAACCTGCTAACAGTTTAATTGATATGCTTTCTTGAAGAAGTGAGTTTTCAATGATTTTTTGAATGAGTGGAGACTGGGTGAAATTCTTATGGAGACAGGAAGGGAATTCCACAGAAGAGTTGCAGCCCTGGAAAAGTCTTGGAGGCGAGCGTTAGAGTTGGGAGTACGGACAGAGGATATACGTAGGTCTTTGGCAGAGCGTAGGGGCCTTGACAGGACATACTTGTGTATTAGGGAGCATAGGTAGGTTGGAGCAACATTATGTAGGGACTTGTAAGCAAGCACCAGCATTGTAAATTGAGCCCTATATCTAACTGGAAGTCAATGCAGGGACTGACAGAGCGGGGAGGCGTGGGAGGTGCGAGCGGACAGGAAAATGAGTCTTGCCGCTGCATTCATTATAGATTGCAACGGTGCAATCTGGGAACATATAAGACCACTGAGAAGAGTATTGCTGTAGTCCAGGCGAGAGAGAACAAAAGCATGGACCAGCAACTTAGCCGCATCCAGGGTTAAATAGGGGCGGGTGCGTGCTATGTTTCTGAGATGGAAGCGACAGGATTTGGTGATTGATTGGACATGAGGGGTGAAGGAGAGGTTGGAGTCAAAAAGAAAACCCAGGGGTGATGGTAGCGCCGTTGACATGGAGGGAGACAGACACGGGAGTAGTAACACTTGAGGGAGGAAAGACCAGAAGTTCTGTTTTGGACAGGTTGAGTTTAAGGAAGTGAGCAGTCATCTATTTGGAAATTGAAGAGAGGCAGTCAGAGACACAAGTCAAGATGGGCGGAGAGAGATCAGGAGAGGACAGGTAGATTTTTTTTGCGTCATCCGCATAGAAATGATAACGTAAGCCAAAGGAGTTGATGAGTTTACCAAGGGAGGCAGTGTAGATAGAGAACAGTAGGGGACCAAGAACAGAACCTTGGGGGACACCGACATAGAATGCTTGGGGAGAAGAGGCAGAGTCAGGGAAAAAAACACTGAAAAAGCGCTAGAGGTAGAGGGACCTTATGAGAAAGTTACATTTCC
Source organism: Pelobates cultripes (assembly GCA_933207985.1). NCBI lineage: Eukaryota > Metazoa > Chordata > Amphibia > Anura > Pelobatidae > Pelobates > Pelobates cultripes. Next base: position 195,436,349 of record OW240916.1, read on the forward strand.
AAAAATGCACCCGCGTGGCCCTGGAAATAAGGTGAGTTTTAAACTTTTATAGGGGGGGTAAGGGTGGGTTGATAAGCTCTAAATGAAACAGAATAGTAAAATTGTGTTAATGTCTACCATATGGCAAAAACCTTTGCAATGTTAGACATTAAAGCAACAAGTTATGACATTAATTCACTAAACGTACTGTTGGAAGTGTTCTTGCAGACTGCTAGTCCAATATAGAACCTGTTGTCTTAATGAATTGTATGACCCCCAACAGCAATAAGTTCATTTACTTAGGACTCTATTTACAGTGTTTCAGTCATCTAAATAGCCTTAAACAGCCAACCTGAATGCACAAGATGATGATCACTATAGTATCCAGAGGCGTAACTAGAAACCCCGGGGCCCCGGTGTGAAAATTGCCCTGGGGCCTTCCACCTAACTCTACCCCCGCCACCCTCCCCCCATACGTTCCCACCTCCCCCAACACATGCAAACAGATACACATGTAGACACACACACATGCATACAGACACACACAGACACACATACATACACATAGACAGACACACACACACACATACAGACACAGACATACACACACATACAGACACACACACAGATATAGACAGACAGACACACATACATACAGACACACACAGAAATACAGGCATAGACAGACACACTGACAGACATACACACACACATAAAGACACACATATCTTTCCCTTGGGTCCAGTGGTGGCTCAGCCTAATGGGAGTCAGAGTTCCCACTCTGACTCCCTCTCCTTCCTCCTGCACGGCTCCCAGTGGTTGCTGGGAGGAGTGATGGGGGCAGTCACTTCCTCCTAGCCTCTGATGTCATCACATTGTGAAGAATTGCTGGGGAAATTGAAAATTTTAAGCAAAAATAGCCCAAATGAAAAAACTTATAAATCTGCTACTTTTAAGTGAAGCTATTTTGCTGTTAAATGCATTCCCATTTTAGCAAAAATACCTCTGGCAAATATGTTTTTTTCCATTTGAAAAATGAAGGATTTGCAACATGAACATGCAAATTCACAAACAAATCCCTAAAACATGATTGGACTTTTATTTGGGGTACTCTAGGTATTTGGTGAAATTGCTAAATTAGATATCTAGTAGATTGAATTTCCTAACCTAATATTACTTTCTTTGAGAATAGAACACATTGTTATTTTATATTATTCCAGGATTTCACCTTTATAGAGCACTGTTTTTAATATGGTTTTAGTAACTGTTATCAGTGAAGAGTTTCTGAAGCACAGTCACAGACAGAATCTTGTATTCTTTCCTGTTTGTTATAAGCGTGGACAGATGGTCAGGTTAAAGTGCTGGTCTCAGCTTCTGTACTCAGATTAGCACTTGCCAGTTGGATGGGAACAGCTGCATTTCGCAAGACTGCAGTGTATCTGTATTCTGATACGTAACTCTAGAGTAATGACTTCTAAATATAAGTTTTTTTTCTTCTTCAAATTTTACTTGTAAATTTTTTATGCTTGAATGGTGGCACACAAAAATTTGTATGGATACAATTATAAAAAAAATTTTTAAAGTGTTAACTACATATATTAAAAATTTAATTCACATCAATGAGACAATGGCTACATGGGTTTCCTGACAATTAAACAGTGAGGAATGACAGTTATTCTGGGAGGCAATAGACTATTCTGAAGAGATGGGTTTTAATGGACCTCTTAAAGGTTTGACGACTAGGAGAGAATCTATTGGGAGGAGACAGGTTGTTCCATAATAAGGGCACTGCTTACAAGAAGCCCTGTAAGTGTGGGTTAGCAGTATGAGTACGAGTAGTGGATAAGAGAAGGCCACCACAACAGCAGAGTGACTGAGAAGTTGTGCACCAAGGAAATAGTAACGGAATGTAGTGGGGAGGTAGAGTTGTTGAGAGTTTTGTAGATAAGAATTAATCTGTTTTAATTTAATTATATAGGGTACAGGAAGCCAATGTAATGACTGACAGAGGAGTGACGTATGAGAGATGCATCAAGAGAGGAAAAAGAAACCTGGAAGCACCATTCATTATAGACTGTTCAGAACTTCAGAAGCATTACGGCTTCTGGAGAGACTACATTATACAATGCAAAAAATTCTAGAAAATGAACAAGCTTCTTAGTATCAGCTTGAGTAAGAAAGGAGAGAATGTTGGAAATATTTTTAAGGTGGAATTGACAGGAATTAACACCAATGTAGTGAGCTTGAAAGGATGTGCTGATGTGCGTTAACATCAACTTGCAGGTAGAGAGAATCAATAGCGGGAATTAGAATTATGAGGAGAGAAGATATAGTTTTTGAAAGATTGAGTTTTAGAAAGTGTCAGGACATGCAAACAGAGATGGAAGAGACTATGGCACTGGGATAAAAAGGACAGAAGAGATAGCTCTGTGTGTCATTTGCATATATGTTGTAGTGGAATTCAAAGAATTAATATTTTTGCAAAGAAAGGCAGCATAAAGAGAAAACAGAAGGGGACCAAACACAGTGCCTTGGGGGACTCCAACTGATACAGGATAAGGGGAGGAGGTGTTATGAGAAAATCATGAAAGGACAGTGTCGCAAAGGTATGAAGAATTTAACAAAAAAGTGTGTAATCACCAGTGTCAAATGCAGCAGAGAGGTCCACAAGAATTAGTATGAAGTAGTGGCCTTTGGATTTAGCCCTGAGTAGATCACTAGTTATTCTAGTCATAGCAGTCTCAGTAGAACGGAAGGAGCAGAAGCCAGATTGAAGAGGGTCGAGGAGGGAGTCAAGGTTGAGAAAGCATGTCAGACTGCTATAGACAAGTCATTCTGCAGTTATAAGCAACAACCCTTAGAAACACTTGGGAAAGTGGACTTTTGCAACATGCACTGTATCCTTCCTAGTAAAACATTTCAAATAAATAACTAAAACAATTATGCAATAAGCACAGGTAATTACAATATTTGGAATGTTCCTTTGATCTCAGTTTATAAACCTTAACAATAGACTTGGGTATTTTTATAACAATTATTATGTTCACACATTCATGGCCATGTGCCAGCTGGCTGCTATTTAATAAATATCTTTCCGATTGCCTTAATGTCCATCTGGATACTCTCGTACATGCAGCCTGTAATGAGCGAATTGCGGAACAGGATCTGGCTGAATATGTGACATTTTAGCCACTTTGTCCTCTGACATCAGCTCTATGCTGATGTCAGAGTTGACATTTCAGCCATATCAAAAATATTTTAGTTACAATTATTTATATGATGCCAACATAGTGCTTTAAAATAGGTAAAAGAAGATAAACAAGTCTAACACATTTCACATACCGGAACAGTAGGTGAACAGAAGACTTCCTAAGCATACAAGCTAAAAGAATGAGGAACAAATATACAAAGGGAGGTGAGGGAATTAATTGATCTGGATACACCTGAAAGGATGGGTGGAGTGTTTAGGAGGAGATAGCATAGTAGGTGGGAGACAGCAGAGGAACGTTGTCAGGAATGAGGAATTAAGGGGGCAAGCTGATCTCTAAATAAGTTTTTTTTAAAGGAATTTTTGCAGATATATGGTGAGTCGAATGTGGAAAAGACAGTGCTGGAGAAGTCCTGCAGGTATGTGTCTGGGGTGAGGGTACAAGAAAAGGACAAGCTGTCAGTGGAGCAAAAAGGCTGAAGCAGAACATATCTGCTAACAAGGGAGGAGATACAAGCAGGGGCGCAGTTATAGAGAACTTTGTAAGTAAGCATAGGAATTTGAACGGAATCCTGAATGAAACAGGAAGCCATGTAGAGACTGGCAGAAGGGAGAGGTTTGTGAACTGGGGGACGTTAATGTAGATGAGTCTGACAGAGGTGTTTATTACAGACTGTAGAGGGGCGATCTGGATAGCCAAATAAGCAAAGGTTTGCTATAATCAAGGAGGGAAACAATGAGAGCATAAACAAGAAAAGAAAAATACATTTTTAAAATATGTTAAAAAAATAAGAAATACAATGCATGAAGGTGGGGTGGGGTGGGGACTCCATGACCTGTGGCATAGTGCTGTCAGTCAGTTCTCACCACCTGTCACTCACCTGCAAGAAATGTTATTTTATTTTATCAGGGCATGTGGGGAATCTGCCATCTTTGATGCTTTAAACATCTATATATTGTAACATACCCGATAACTGCTGATCATGTTTAACCTGTACTCTTATCTGCAAACTCAAGCAAAATGTTAAAAACCTGACAGGAAGATAAAAATAGGAAAATGAAGGTGATGTGGAATCAATTAATGAATTTATTATCTTGTGTATCTGCACCCGGCCAAATTAAAGAAGTAATGCGTGCACACTCCTAAAGTAATTCACACCAGACAAAGGTTTCAGGTTAATGAAAAACTTGAGGAATGTTTATTCTGAGGGGACGGCATGCCCTTATAAAGCAAAATTACATCATATGCATTGTCAGAGATAACATGCAATAATACATCAATAATTGGTTAGGTGTTAAGTGGTCCATTTTATTGCTCTTCCTACCGGGTGTGATGTCACTGGAATCTTAGAGGTCTCCCCCAGATTCCAGCGCCATCTTGTTAATGAGGGTGTTAGTTGATGTCAAGGGGAAACTCCCTAGCCGCCATTTTTAGGTAAATCACATATAAAGTTGAATAATACTGATTGTAGTTATACTGAGTAAACAGGCATTTTACCAACATGGATTGGGTTAATATATTTGTCCACAACAGTCCCCCCTTAAAATGACTATTTACGAAAGAGAGAGACAACTACTAACTAACCCTAATGATGTCTCTAATTGGCTGCAGCTCATCTGTCTGAACAGGCCTCGAACGCTTCACTGCGCAGGTATCCCGTAGCAGCTAACCCACTACATCTCCCGAGTCAGAATCATGCCCGCAGAGACAGACGCTGTCCCTATACTATCCCTATAGGGAAGTAGTTCTCTATTTGAGGTGGTGGGACTGAAGAGGTGTGTGTGGGGTGTCACTGTCCATATCATCGATTTCCTGATGTAGGAATGTAGGTGTGGTGCGGTCAATAGTCTGACCTACAGTCTTCTGTAAATATTTCTGCACACAGGGCATCACACAGCAAATCAGGAAGAGAAAGATAATAACCTCAGTAGGAGAGTTTTCTGCCATCCACTCATCCATCCAAACCATCTGTCCCATGAATTGGGGACTCCTGAATTCCTCTTTAATTAGTCAAAAAGACTTTCTAATTTCTCTATGGCCATGGTTACCTTAGCGTTGGGGCCTGTATTGTCTGGGATGAAGTCTGTAACTGTTCTGCCAAGCGCTGAAGGGCATCTCTAGTATAGTTGACAAATCGTTGCTGATTATAGTAGATATAATTGATCCAGTTAACATTCTTGTTAGCGGTGATGAGTGGGATCAAGGATTCGAATCCTGCCGCCACCTCATCTCTGCCTTGAACTCATTTGGTACTCCCCTTGGTACTCCAATCATCTATATATATGTGTGGGTTGAAACTACCTCGAATGGGGGTTTCTCTTTTTACTCTAAGATACGTGTGTGGTGAATCGTGTGGGCCTTGGTGGTTATCAGAAATTATATGTATGGGCATGATAACTTTGGTCAGAGTACATTCTCCCCACCACAGGCCATTCATTTTTAATCTGAGCTGCATGTCACCACACAGCCAATAAATGTCTCCCACGGACTTAACTTGATTTACTAATAGGACAGTGGGAGGTTCTCGATAAGTGGTACAGTAGCCAGAAGGGAAGTTACCTACAAATTTACCTGTGGCTCCATGTATTGTGTAGCAAGTGTAGTTACCTGGGTACACGGTGATTCCATCAGGTGGCCTGATATTCCCTTGGGTTATTGGGTAAACCTTTTTCCATGATTCACACACTGGTGAATTCACTACTGACTGCGCATAGAGGCTTAAGAAACACATCTCAACATCTGGAGGTAGATTTAAAGGCACTGTACCCAGATGGGGTCTGGCCCCACCACAAACATAACAGTTAGTTTTGTTGTTTGAATTAGCATTATACCTCATCCATTCAAGCCATAGATTAGTATCTGAAAACCCGGTCTCCATAGCCATAGTGTCTTCAAATGTGGGATTGGCAATGGCTACCATGTCTTTAAGGGTTTTAATGTGTGGTTTTAGAGGGTTAATGGTCATGTGTGTGGAGTCTACCCAGTCAGGTGACGTAAGGATGTCTTGTAAATAGAAGGTCCATAACTTATTATATGAGCCACCCCCTTTCCAATACATTCCCATTACGTACTCCCCAGCGTTTCCTGGGCTGGGATGTTCTATGTTTAAGGTGAGTTTCATTGGGGTAGACCCTGTTGGCTTGCATAAGGTCATTCTGTATAACAAGGGTTTCCCATATCTGTCAATCCTATCTAAGGCACTTTGTGTATTGTAGCCTCATGGTCGGCCCGTATTCCAAACCGCTGCTCTCCAGGTACTACAGTGATGTCCCCAATGGTCACCTGTCACACAAATATATGGGTCCTTTTTGTTTGGTATGTCTTTGTATATTGCTGAGTGTTGTGATTGTGGAAAAGTACAAGAGACAATATCACAGTAATCAAAGGTGAAAGTAGCTACGTGTCTGTTTGAAGAATTATACCAGCATGTGTAAACGTGATTGTCTTTGGTAATAGCAACTTGTTGAGCCTTCGATAGGCCTAGCAGCAGAAATAGGCACAGGAAGCTCATGATTTGGCAGAATCTGCTTCCTCTGGATCAGGAACTTTCTTGCAGTGTGAGGCGTGTATCCAGGTATTCTTCCCGGCCAACTTTACAGAGGTAGATGTAGTCAATAGGACTTGCAATGGACCATCAAACCTTGGCTCAAGAGTGTGTTTTCTTAGGAACTTCTTGACCATGACCCAGTCACCAGGAAGTAGCTTATGTGTGCCTGTATTTGACTCTGGATCTGGAATAGAAGAAAACACCTGTGCATGGATTTTGGTCAAGGCATGAGAGAGTGCAGTTATATAATCCACCATTGCATCTGACTGAATTTGAAGTTGCTGAGGAAAATAACAGCCTAACCTGGGTGCTGTTCCAAATAAGATTTTGTAGGGGGATAAGCTAAACCTCCCTCTTGGGGTGTATCTTACACTAAACAATGCTATGGGAAGACTCTCCGGCCAGGGTAGGTTAGTTTCTTGGGACATTTTAAGCATTCTGCATTTCAGTGTGCCATTCATGCGTTCTACCTTACCACTACTCTGTGGGTGATAGGGTATGTTGAATGCAAGGGTCACCCCTAGTGCTGCCAGATCTCCTTGGTTAGCAACGTGGTGAAGGATGTACCCTGGTCATTTTCGATTACCTCAGGAACTCCGTATTTGCAGATGATTTCGGTAAGTAGACACTTCGCCGTGGTCTTTGCAGTGAGATTAGCGACAGGAAAAGCTTCTAGCCATCCTGAAAACATATCCACTATGACCAGTGCGTATTCATACTGGCCACTCTTTGGCATTTGGATATGATCAATTTGGATCCTATGGAAAGGGTACTGTGGTTTGGCCAAATGGTTTGGTGCAGCTTAATTATTTTAACTGGTTTACAACTGGCGCAGATGGTACAGGATCTGCAGTAATTTCGTGTCAAGGTGGTGATTCCGGGTGCTTCCAAATATTTATCAATCAAAGAGTTCATGAGGTGCTTAGATAAATGAGCTGGTCCATGGGCCCACTGAACGACAGCTGGATACATATTCTTGGGTAGACAGAATTTGAGATTGATTGTTTATACTTCATTCTGGAGGGTTGCTCCTTTGTCTTTCCAGCTATGTTTTTCTTGAGGGGTGGCGGCGACCTGTTGTTCTCTTAGAAGCTTGAGATCGGTGGGTAGGGTTTGCATAGTGTAAATAGGAGTCTTTTCGACGGACACTCTTCTGTTCACTTCCCGACACTGGCGTGCCGCATCCCTTAGCGGCCTGGTCAGCTAAATGGTTGCCATGTGCTTCTTCTGAATTCAGTCTCCCGTTGGCCTTTACCTTCAGTATAGCCACCTCTTTAGGAAGTAGTAAGGCATCCATCAATTCTTTGATAGCTGCGCCATGTTTCACAGGAGTACCTGTTGCTGTAAGAAACCCCCTGGTTTTCCAGATTAAGCCAAAGTCATGTGCCACGCCCAGGGCATACCTTGAGTCTGTATAAATATTAACACGCTTCCCTTCAGACATCTTGCATGCCACCGTAAGGGCTATTAGTTCGGCTTCTTGTGCTGACTTAGATGATGGGAGTGAAGATGCTTGGAGTATTTGGTCCTCTGTGGTGACTGCATATCCGGTATGATATTGTCCCTGCACATCTGCGCATCTAGAACCATCCATAAACAGAGTGTAGTCAGGGTCAGGTAGAGCAGCCTCATGCACTGTTGGGAGATGGGTTGTTTCTATTTTCATCTGTTTAAAGCAATCATGAGGGGCGTCCGGGTCCTGTTCTGTAGGAGGGATGTCTTCACATATCTCTGTGTGATATCAAGGGTAACCGACTGTTTTGCAATTTATGGTCCTTTTAGTGACCCCCATCAATGTGAGCTGTTCTTGAGTTGCAGTACTCCATGTCTTGGCCATTGGGCCAAGTTCTTTCCATGAGAGATCTGGAGACTTGGTGAAAGAGATATGAGGAACAGACACCTCCCAAAGGTGATATAAATGTGATACCTCCATAGGCAGGTAAACTAAGATAACAATGTTTCCTTTGGAGTCACAGAACAGGTCTGTCAGTGTGATGCGTATTTCCACCAGGCTGAATAATTCTTCTTCATAGTATGGGTCAGGACCTGGGGTGTTCCTGAACCACAGGGTGCAATGTAAGTAGCTCTCGGGCTGTGCATCATGTGGAACTGTGGGCTTTCCTACTTGAAGTTCCATGTGAACATCAGGATTTATGTCCAGGCTGTACCAGTATTGCGGCACTCCCCCCTTGGGAAGTGGCAGAAGAGGAGTAACATCCATTCAAGGAGTAACATCTTTGTAAAGTAACATTATCAGGCAAGAGGAGGGAGGTTTGAAGGTGGAGATGTCTCTGAGATGAGAGATGTTTTCGCTGGACTTGATTCAGGATTGCAGCGATATCATGGGGAGCAAGAACCGTCAGTTTATGTCCGAGAACAAAATCATTACTTTTGTCCAGCAGGGCACTGGCAGCAAAAACAGCATGCAAACAGGAAGGACCACCCCTGGCCACTGGGTCAAGCATGCAGGAAAAGTACCCAACAGGGTGCTGACGGGAACCGTGGGATTGAGTAAGGACCTCTGAAGCATGGCCCATCTTCTCTGAGACGAAAAGTTTGAACGGTAGCTGGTAGTTAGGTAGGCCCAAAGCAGGGGCGGAGGAGATGGCTCTTTGAAGGGCATGGTAACAGGTGCGGGCTGTAGAGGATCATAAAGAGGTTGCATGAGTTGAGAAGCCTCAGGGATCCAAGACCTGCAGTATGTGATGAGGCCCAAGATGGCATGAAGAGTCTGATGGTTAGACGGAAGGGAGAGATTTTGTAATGGCAAGTACCCTGTTCCTCGTTAGGTGATGGGTGCCATGGGAAAGGCAATGTCCCAAGAAGACCACAGAGGGCCGGCACCACTGGAGTGTCATCTTGGAGGCTTTACAACCTTCTTCAGTGAGGAAACAAAGGAGATCTTCGGAATTCTGTTCAGCAGTTGGAAAATCATCCGCACAGAGAAGTAAATCATCTACATACTGGAGCAGGACCACGTCTGGTCTGCCAGGGTTCTAGGACAGCTGACATAGCTTTGGCAGATTGGGTTGGGGAATTTTGTGCACCTTGAGGCATGACAGTCCAAGTATACTGTTGACGATCATGTGTGAAAGCAAACAGATATTGACAAGAGGGATCCAAGGGCACGCTGAAAAAAGCATTTGCAAGATAAACCACGTGAAGAAGTTAGCTGTTGGAGGGACCTGTGACAACAGTGTATGTGGATTAGGGACAACGGCAGTATCGCGGTTTGTGACTTCATTAACAGCGCGGAGGTCTTGGACCATACGGTATTGGTCGGGTTGACCTTTTTCAGTTTTCTTCTTTACTGGAAATAGAGGGGTGTTACACTGTGATACACACTTGACCAGTGCACCTTTTGCCAACAGGCTATCAACTTGTTTGTAGATGGCGAGGGCTTGTGCAGGTTTCAATGGGTACTGTGGTCTTCGTGGTGGATTAGCTCCCTTAATTAGTGTAACTACCACAGGTGGGACTTGTAGGCGTCCAATGTCATCTGGGCCCGTGGACCAAAGTTTAGTTGGAACCCTATCCAGGGCACTGGGGGCGTCTGGGACCCTTACCTCCTCGGTGGGGGATGTCATATGTAGTAGTAGGAGCAGAGAGCAAAGGACGGAAGTATCTTTGCGAGAAAGGGGGGTTAGTAATTGAACCTGGCCATCAGCAGTAAAGGAGATAGAAGCTTGAAGACGAGACAGACCTTCTGCTCCTAAAAGGGTAATTGGACAAGTGGATGAGACAACAAACCGAGAGAGAATGTCAGAACCAACCCGCAAGAGCTTAGTTAATGGGTTGTTTCGGGGGGTACCATTGACACCTACACAAGAAACATCTGTGTCGGATAGGTAAGATGGGTCAGGCAGGTCTTGTTCTCTGAGAACACTGCGGGCTGCACCTGTGTCAACTAAAAAGGTAATAGGATGACCTTCAACCGGTAGGATGACTGTAGGATGACTGTCCCTTGTAGACACTGACATGACAGGGGTGTTAGACACAGGTTTGCCGGTTACATATTGTACAAGGTCTAGATGAGATTGATCAGGGCCAGTGTAGTGACATGTGGGTGTGGTGGAGTGGCTGGCCTGATGGGTTGGACGTGTAGGGCGATAATGACTAGGTGCAGGGCGTTCATCTTGTTGGAAATCATCTGTATCGTAAATACCAGTGGAAGGGTGAGCATAGCTGCGGGGTGGGGGGTGAGTATTAGATGGAGAGGGCTGGTAGACAGCTTGGGCATATTCCTGAGGAGGGTAATATGAAGTATGTGCCTGAGGATATACCTGTGGAGGGTAACCTGGTTGGAGACCAACATACGTGGCTGCAGGGGCATTGGAGTACATGGGATAGTTGAACACAGGATTAGGTGTCTAGTGGTTGGTTGTCTAGGCACCCTGGGGTGTGGGCAATATCTCTGGAAATGGCCCTGTTGGTTACAATTAAAGCAGGCCGTGGTCTGAGGCCTAGCGGCGGGTGTCATGTGCTGCCCCTGTGCAGCTGGCAGGGTAGATAGCGCGGGATATCCTGGGGTGAACGGGGCGGGTCTGGTGGCAGGGCTATAAACAGAAAAAATAAGAGAGTTACCTTTCCTTTGGGGTGGCTGTAGAGCAGATTCTAAGCCCTTGGCAACTAGTAAGAGAGTGTCCAAAGGAATAATTCTGTATTCGGGGCGAGAGAGCACTAAGCCTTTCCTGATGGCTTCCTTAAGGCCAGCAACAAAGGTAGTGGATAACATCTGGGTATGTGCTTTGTTGTATACACTGAATCCGAGATCGGAGAAAGTTTGAGTCAACCGTGAATGGTATTTTTCCACAGAGTTTGTCTTGTATAATCTCATTTATACAAGTGGCTTGGTCAGTTAGTTTATCCTGGGCCCAGGCCCGAAGCTTTTCACAGAATGTAATACCCGACTGGAAATCCATATTGGTAGTGAGGAGAGCGTCATTAAAACTCCTTTCCATAATGGGCTAATAGGCATCCCCAGCCTTGATCTCACACAGACTATACAGATCACGCCAGGCTGCTGAGTATGTCTTACGAATCTGGGCAACCCTCCGGAAGAAGGGCATGGGCTGCTTCTCAGGGTCGGGGAGAGAGGTTACTAGGGTTGCAGCTTGGGATGGGTTGAAAGTAACATACATCGGGCGAGCCCCTTCCATTGTTGATAGAGCAGGGATGTGGTTGGCTGGGGTGGCCTGTCTCTGGGAAACCCTATTATTCGAAAGACGGAATGGGCTAAGCCCCTGCACATTGTCATCCTCTGGGGGAACCGGGAATGGGAGACCATGATAGCTGGCAACATCTGGTGAATTAGGGGCTTGAGCGGCTGGAGAATCGGAGCCGGGAGAACTGACAGCGATGGCCTGGGGAGTAACTAACTGGGAGGTAGTGGGATGGAAGCCTGACGCAGCAGGAGAAGCGCCTACAGCATGAGGTTGTCCCGACACGGTAGATTAATTCGACCCAACGATCATGATTGGGTAACTGGGAGTTGCCCTGAGGGAGGTGGACACAGGAGCCGGACTTGGTGAGGGGGCGGGCTGAGAAGGCTGAGGGAGATGAGCGGAGAAGGCAGAGATGAGTGACGAAAGATCGAAGGAGGGACAACAGGTTTGGAGGTGGGAAGGGGAGGGGAATCTGAAACTGGGACAGGAGGGGTGGTGGGGAGAGGAGTGGAAGGAGCAGGAGTACAGGGAATGGCAAGGGAAGAGGGGGATATGGCAGAGGGAGATGCGACGGGGGGAACAACAGGTGAAGGTGAGAGGGCAACAGGGGCAGAACTAGAGGGGCGTCAGGGGAGGCAACACGTGGGAGGAGAGCAGGGATAGGAGGAATAACAGGGGAAGGTGGGAGAGGGGTGATGTCGGAAGAACTGATGGAGGGAGGTAGCAGAGGGACGGCATCAGTAGCAACAAGGGAACGTGGAAAAGGGACGGGATCAGAGGGAAGTGGGAGGGGGACCAGAATAATGAGAAGTGTGGAGGTAGGCGGGAGAGGGACGGGGTAATGATAGGATCCGTCCGCCCCGAGGACGGGGTACAGAGGGGTGGGGACAGAGGGGCCTATGCCAATTGGAGGTGGTGACTGGGCTGTGACTGGAGAGGCGGGGCGAGATTCATTCACGGTATTCTGGGCGCCATCATAGGGCGGTGGCCGGGGAACATCAAGAGACGAATCATCATTACAAACATTTCTGTGATATACATAAATCATTTGTCCTTCAAAATCTAGTTCTTCCTCTGACCAACCCTCCCGCTTGAGTCCTCTTGCTACCCGATACCAAGCCTCCACGGCTTTCATCAACCCATTATCCAATAGCAAGCCCTCTTTATCAATAAGCAATTTCCATCAAAACTCTGGTTGTAATCTACCACTGGGTGACATTTGAAAACCACAAATTTTTGCTATCTTCTTTATTTTTAACATAGCCTCTTCTCCTGCTCTCTCCTTAACAATATCACAAGCTAAATAGCCTTTGGAAGGTCTGGCATGTTCTTGGCCCATTTTTACCAAACAAGGCTTTCCCTGGAAGAGGGACAGAGAGAGAGAGAGGAAAAAGAAGGAATGTCTACAGTGCTCGACTGCCACGAGAAATTGTTCCCTGTGCATCTTCCCTAAATGTAGACTAGTCACAGGATCCGCCGACCTGAGATGGTGGCCATGGATCTGAGTGGGCGAGCATGGGTGACTAACACAGCTCTGGGCAACAAGTACAGGAGAGTTAGAGAATAAGGGAAAAGGTGAACGTGGAGAGACTAAGCAGAAGACATTTACAGGGGTCACAGATGTAGAGATGCGCACATAATCCGGAATCAAGGACAAGCCACACAACACACACACACACAACTAGGGTACCCACACTATGACTACAACTGAATAGAAAACATAATATAACAAAGAACAGTATAACTACGAACATAGTAACAACTAAACAGTAAATAAACCCTGTTCTACTCTGGACAGTACAGCAAAATTCCCAGCCTTTCTCTAGGCGGATGCGTTCACTGCCCGCTAGGCAGTCAAGCTATGATAAATTCCCAGCCTTTCTCTAGGCGGTTCCCAGCCCTTCACCGGACGGAAAATATTCCCAGCCTTTCTCTAGGCGGTTCCCAGCCCTTCACCGGGCGGATGCGTTCCCTGCCCGCTAGGCAGTCAAGCTATGATAATAAAGCATAAACCACACACCAGCTGTCTCACACTCAGGAGGCAGATAGACAATCGACAGGTTCGTTTTAAAAGGCACCGGATAAGAGATTACCTGTCTTGTAGCTTTCTGGAAGCCGGAAGTGGACACAGAGACAGACCGACACAAAACAGGAGCAAATGGGCAAACTGCTGTATTTAGGAGGTGTTCAGGCTCCGGTTGTCCCACTTTCCAGAGGTCCCGTTTTCCGGCCATCCGAACTGGCGAGAACCGGTGCCCCACGTTGGGCGCCAAATGATGTGGAATCAATTAATTAATTGATTATCTTGCGTATCTGCCCCCCAGCCAAATTAAAGAAGTAATGCGTGCACGCTCCTAAAGTAATTCACACCAGACACAGGTTTCGGGTTAATGAAAAACTTGAGGAATGTTTATTCTGAGAGGACAGCATGTCCCTTATAAAGCAAAATTATATCATATGCATTGTCAGAGATAACATGGAATAATACATCAATAATTGGTTAGGTGTTAAGTGGTCCATTTTATTGCTCTTCCTACCGGGTGTGATGTCACTGGTATTTTGGAGGTCTCCCCCAGATTCCACCGCCATCTTGTTAATGAGGGTGTTAGTCGATGTCAAAGGGAAACTCCCTAGCGGCCATTATTTAGGTAAATCACATATAAAGTTGAATAATGCTGATTGTAGTTATACTGAGTAAATAGGCATTTTACCAACATGGACTGGGTTAATATCTTTGTCCACAACAGAAGGAAATACCTGTCATGAAGCAAAAGTCATATATATATATATATATATATATATATATATATATGCTGTATTAGTACACATAAAATAAATAGAAACAGTTATTGGTGACACAATGATTTATCAGATATTGGTACATAAATTAGATGTTACCTGAGAAACTAGACAGGGATCCTAATAGTGTAGTCACCAGACACTACAACTCCCCTGTGATTTTAAATAAGTTGTTGCATATGCTGCAAAAATGGCCTGCAAGTGCCTCATCAATGTCGTCCAAGAGTTATATTTGAACCACTGCCAGAATTCTAGTATTGCGGTTTGGATTTTGTTCATGTCTGCTATGTACCCACTTAAAGGAGAAATGAGACGGTATTAGTTTTATTAGCCAACCAACTACAGCAAAAACACATGTTCGTTGCTTTCTTACTATGAAGACATGCTTAATTATTCTTTGGAAATATGGTATTATGTGATAGCAAACTAATTCAGTTACTAAATATATGTAACCAGAATCGTACTATTCTGCTGGTCTGTGAATCTCCTTATAATATATATGAGTGACGTTTCTCCAACATTTTATATCTTCAAATATGCCCATCAGCCAGAGTGAGGAGCAGTGGTAAGGGAGGGGTCAGTTGTCCTGTTCTAAAATGTTAGACTGAGTGAGCTCTTTCAATCAGGAACCCATGTTCTGCAGCCACAGGAGTCATCAAAGCATATCCCAAGATTTTCAGCCATTTCAGGATATCACATGGTATTCTGCCTCCATTGGGAGCACAATCGTGTGACGTACATGTATATTGCTAACAATGGTTTCTTTCCTAATTGGTCTCAATCACTGAATCCATGATATCGGAAGGAAAGGGTGAAGGGACTTCTCTGAAAGCGTTTCCATGAAAACAACTGTTCAAAACATGACCTGTTTAACTGATTCCAAGAATAAAAATATTTACCCTTTAGGTTAAAATACAAAGCTGTAAATACACATATACTAAGTAATAAGTAATTCCTAGTTGGCTACTAATATAGGTCATGAGTTCCCAGGTATCAATCAGTTCTTGAGGCATCTATCACAGAGAACTGTTGCTTTGCTGGTGTGGAAGGTAATCCTCCTTATTTTAAATATTACTGTATACTTCACATGGTTAACATTTCATTTGTTTAAATAAGTGCATGATTTTTTTGTTATTGTTCATTGTGTTCTACATTCAATGTGTGCCCATTTAGCTTAGTCAACAGTGTGGCTCTAAATAGTCAAAATGTGGTCCACCCACATTAAATAAATCGGCCTCTATGAAATAAAAGCCGACGCACGTAGCAGCTTTCAGGATGAATATCACAGAATTTGGAATCAATAGCTTGTCTTAATAGGAACATAAATACACATTATTACCAGAACTACTTTAAAGTCAACCCGTAAAAGTGTTAAATAAAAAATATGAAGGTTATAAAACCCTGTGATAAGCTCCTTTATTTTTCCAAGAATACGCTTATCTAGTTATAAAGCTAATATTTGTGTACTTTATCATACTTCATAATTACAGATCTGTATCCTTAGAATGATGGCAAGCTGCCACTGAACTGCATGCATATTAACATGAATTAAAGCTTTATTATATTCTTGCTTTTTTCAAATATGCTGATTGTATGCGTGAATAATATTCAAACTAATCAAAATAATAATTCAGAGAAATGTAATTATGGTACAAAATTAATGACTGCTTAACCTGAAGGCATCTTTTTGTAGACTGGCTGTTTGTTTTGTTGTTTTTTTCTATTTATTGCAAGAGGTGAGCGTTTATTTTCTTTTTAGAATCTAAAATGTATATTTGGCTTATAACCAATGTTTAAAATGCCCTATGTTTGTAGATATTTGTGATATGAGACAGATATGAATTTATTCCATTAACCTCAATTTCTCTACTCTCAAGAACCTACCGTTAATTGAAGGTGGGTCATGCCTACGGCAGTATATTGGGATAAGAACTTTCCCAGCATGCAAGAGGTGGATCCTTGAAGACTGATTATATTTTGATAGGAGTGATCTGTGAGGCGGAAGAGAATTTAAGGGAATGATCATATTATGATTTTTAGGCACTACTTGTAATACATCTTCCCAATAGGACATAGAAAACTTTAACCAAGTGTGCAGGTCCCATGATAAGTTAAAAAACTCCAGCAGGTATCAGGTATTGATCACTTAATGTGGTGAAGTATGAGGGGTATTTTACCAGCATGAGCTTGAAAGGTTTGCGCTAATCTTTACCAATAATATCATACAATAGGTATTTTGACCATGTCCCAGTGAACAATGGGAGTGTTTTTGTTTCTGCTTATATTGTAGAGCAATGTTTTCCAAACCAGTCCTCAAAACCCACCAACGATTTAGGTTTTGTCAGTATCTCCATTGGAATAAAACAAGGAAATATGTCAATCCTGGATTGTTGATGGGCTATGAAGACTGGTTTGGGAACCACTTTCGCAGAATGTAGTAGCCAGGGTATATTTTAGTACTTCTATGGTCGTGCACCATTTCTCATACTGAGTATGAATTTTAAGTGAACTGACTAAATGAACAAGATGCAAACTGCAATATTTATCCATGCCGGATTGAGTGGTATTTTGGCTAAGATCTCATTTTGACTGCATATATCTTGCAAGGTTAGATATTGGCAGGGAACAACATGTGACCACTTCACTTGGTAAATCCCTGGATAAAACAAGGAGTTATGAGATATCAGATATAGTGGAGAGTGTATGGTCTTGGGAAGTCCAAATATAATGTTTATGGGTCGGGAAGCCCAAAGTCATCTTTGCCTTTAGGATTAGTAAGGATATTGAAAGCTATTCTGGGTCTTCAACCAACCTAGGTGAAATCAGTTCACATCTGCCCAAGGGAGCCTAGATACTCTACCTGCAGGCTGACAAACCAAAGCATTGTATATTGTATAAGAAGTATAGATCAGGGTGTTGCAGTGGATGTGATCTACTTGGATTTTGCCAAGGCATTTGATACGGTTCCTCACAATAGGTTAGTCTTCAAACTAAACGAAATTGGTCTAGATGAATATTCTTGTTCTTGGGTAGAACATTGGCTTAAGGATAGAGTACAGTGAGTTGTAATTAATGGTAAATTTTCAAGCTGGACAAAAGTGGTAAGTGGTGTTCCTCAGGGTTCTGTTTTGGGACCACTTCTATTTAACATATTTATAAATGATCTTGAAATAGGCATTGAAAGCCATGTGTCAGTGTTTGCAGATGACACAAAACTTTGTAAAGTAATAAAATGTGAGCAGGATATTGCTTTGCTGCAGAGAGATTTGGATAGATTGGGGGACTGGGCACTAAAATGGCTGATGAAATTTAACATAGAGAAATACAAAGTTTTGCACTTCGGGGTTAAGAATGCACAAGCAACTTACACACTAAATGGTAGTGAATTAGGGATAACCACACATGAGAAGGATTTGGGAATTGTTATAGACAACAAATTAGGCAGCAATATGCAATGTCAATCTGCAGTTGCTAAGGCCAGTAAGATTTTGTCATGTATAAATAGGGGCATAAATTCTCGGGATGAAAATATAATTTTGCCTCTTTATAAATCGCTGGTAAGACCACACCTTGAATATGCTGTGCAATTTTGGGCGCCTGTTCTAAAGAAGGCTATCATGGCACTGGAGAGGGTCCAGAGACGAGCTACAAAATTGATAAAAGGAATGGAGCATTTTAGTTATGAAGAAAGGTTAAAAAAAATTAAATCTGTTTACGGGGAGTGCAGAATTATTAGGCAAGTTGTATTTTTGAGGATTAATTTTATTATTGAACAACAACCATGTTCTCAATGAACCCCAAAAACTCATTAATATCAAAGCTGAATATTTTTGGAAGTAGTTTTTAGTTTGTTTTTAGTTATAGCTATGTTAGGGGGATATCTGTGTGTGCAGGTGACTATTACTGTGCATAATTATTAGGCAACTTAACAAAAAACAAATATATACCCATTTCAATTATTTATTATTACCAGTGAAACCAATATAACATCTCAACATTCACAAATATACATTTCTGACATTCAAAAACAAAACAAAAACAAATCAGTGACCAATATAGCCACCTTTCTTTGCAAGGACACTCAAAAGCCTGCCATCCATGGATTCTGTCAGTGTTTTGATCTGTTCACCATCAACATTGCGTGCAGCAGCAACCACAGCCTCCCAGACACTGTTCAGAGAGGTGTACTGTTTTCCCTCCTTGTAAATCTCACATTTGATGATGGACCACAGGTTCTCAATGGGGTTCAGATCAGGTGAACAAGGAGGCCATGTCATTAGATTTTCTTCTTTTATACCCTTTCTTGCCAGCCACGCTGTGGAGTACTTGGACGCGTGTGATGGAGCATTGTCCTGCATGAAAATCATGTTTTTCTTGAAGGATGCAGACTTCTTCCTGTACCACTGCTTGAAGAAGGTGTCTTCCAGGAACTGGCAGTAGGACTGGGAGTTGAGCTTGACTCCATCCTCAACCCGAAAAGGCCCCACAAGCTCATCTTTGATGATACCAGCCCAAACCAGTACTCCACCTCCACCTTGCTGGCGTCTGAGTCGGACTGGAGCTCTCTGCCCTTTACCAATCCAGCCACGGGCCCATCCATCTGGCCCATCAAGACTCACTCTCATTTCATCAGTCCATAAAACCTTAGAAAAATCAGTCTTGAGATATTTCTTGGCCCAGTCTTGACGTTTCAGCTTGTGTGTCTTGTTCAGTGGTGGTCGTCTTTCAGCCTTTCTTACCTTGGCCATGTCTCTGAGTATTGCACACCTTGTGCTTTTGGGCACTCCAGTGATGTTGCAGCTCTGAAATATGGCCAAACTGGTGGCAAGTGGCATCGTGGCAGCTGCACGCTTGACTTTTCTCAGTTCATGGGCAGTTATTTTGCGCCTTGGTTTTTCCACACGCTTCTTGCGACCCTGTTGACTATTTTGAATGAAACGCTTGATTGTTCGATGATCACGCTTCAGAAGCTTTGCAATTTTAAGAGTGCTGCATCCCTCTGCAAGATATCTCACTATTTTTGACTTTTCTGAGCCTGTCAAGTCCTTCTTTTGACCCATTTTGCCAAAGGAAAGGAAGTTGCCTAATAATTATGCACACCTGATATAGGGTGTTGATGTCATTAGACCACACCCCTTCTCATTACAGAGATGCACATCACCTAATATGCTTAATTGGTAGTAGGCTTTCGAGCCTATACAGCTTGGAGTAAGACAACATGCATAAAGAGGATGATGTGGTCAAAATACTCATTTGCCTAATAATTCTGCACTCCCTGTAGTTTGGAAAAACGGCGCCTGAGAGGGATATGATAACTTTATACAAATATATTCGGGGCCAGTACAAACCTTTATCTGGAAATCTATTCATAAACAGGGCTATACATAGGACACGAGGTCACACATTTAGGCTGGAAGAAAGGAATTTTCATCTAAGGCAAAGAAAAGTTTTTTTTTACAGTAAGAACAATAAGGATATGGAATTCTCTGCCTGAAGAGGTGGTTTTGTCAGAGTCCATACAAATGTTTAAACTGAAATTGGATAAATACTTACAAAAACATAACATACAGGGATATAATTTCTAATTAGTGGGGTAATAGCTGCTTGATCCAAGGAGACATCTGACTGCTATTTGGGGGTCAAGAAGGAATTTTTTCCTAGTTTGTGGCAAAATTGGAAGCGCTTCAGACCAGGTTTTTTGCCTTCTTTTGGATCAACAGCAACAACATTTGTGAGGAAGGCTGAAATTGATGGACGCAAGTCTCTTTCAAGCTATGTAACTATGTATATATAACACCTTGACAAAACGTGTGAATATTGTCTAATAGGGAAAGGTATAGGGCCCTCTCTTCCTACACAGCACTGAAGAGTATGTTGGTTGCTATATAAAATAATTGTAATTGTTATTATATTCCCAAACAGAGTCAGGAAACTCAATAAAGCCTCTGTATTTCTAACAGACAATGCTGATGAATACCAGTAACACCATGTTACTAGATATATAGAACACTTGCATACAGTACCAAACACTCCAAAACAGAACAGAACATATAGCTGAAAGAAAAATCGCTCTTTAATGCAGATGGCCAGGTGCCTGCTGACAGATTCACTGAATTTGAATAAATATAGACTGATGCATTTATGACAGTTACTTGTATACTAAGCAGACTACCTACAAAAGCTACAAATAAAACTCCATTTGAATGCCGAACTGTTCGGGAGGACCCCTAACATTAAACACATCAGAGCAGTGGTTCACAAATATTTTAGCTTCAAGGTCCACTTAATTTTTCAATATTTTTCCAAAGCACCCCAAGTCAAAACAAAGTTTTAGGTTGCATATCTGTACAGTGCTGTGGCATATACTGGCACTATAGTATAATGCAGTGCTCCCCAACCCTCCCCTCAAGGCACACCAAACAGTCCAGGATTTAGGTATTACCTGTCTATGGTGTTAAGAAAAAGAAAAAAAAAAACACCTTAGAGTCTAAGGTGTTTTTAGTTGTTTTTGTTTTTTTTAAATCATTTTAGACACACCCAGGTAATCCCCAAATCCTGGGCTGTTTGGTGTGCCTTGAGGGGAGGGTTGAGGAGCACTGGTATAATGTATATCGTTTAATTAAAGGGGTGCTTACATATAAGTTTAGTGTTAATACAGGGGTGTGTTTGTATGTAATCTTCACTTTTAAATGTGCATGTACATTTGTGTGTAGTATTAATGTTTGATTGAAGGAATGTGTTTGTATATAATTTAGGAGTTTGAATGCAGGGCTGTGTTTGTATGTAATATTTGTGTTAGATTGCAGGAGTGTGTTTGCATGTTGTGCTGGTGTTTGATTGCTTGTATGTATGCACATACACACATCCACTACCACATACATATATACATAGATATACATACACATTAACACAGAGATACATATAAATACAGTGACACATACACACAAATTAATATAAACACCGACACATACATACATATAAATACACAACGACACATAAACACACACTGATGCATGCACACACCTTGACATATGCATATACCAACATATACACACACAAACGCACACACTGACATGCATTTACACGCATGCTGACACACACAAACACTGATACATGCACACTCCATGACACACAGATACATACACCGACACACATCGATGCACACTCTGACACACAGATACACACACACAGATGACAAAGAGACACACACACACAATCTGATATACTACAATTAGCTTACCTTATGTCGAGGAGGGTTGCTTGCTTGGGGTCTTGGCTGATGCTGATGGGAGTAAGCATGCCTCACCTCTGCCTCCATGCTGCCTGATCCACGGCTGCATCCAACCACCGGCTTGGTACTCAGTAAGAAGCTGGGAGGAAATGACAGACTGTCACTTCCTCCCAGCCTGATGATACCACAGGGACCAGGTCAGGGTCTTAAAGGGTCGCTGCACCTGACCAGGCCCCTGTTGAGCAACAAAAGAGGTATATACCGATTGGGTGGCCCTAAGTGAATGGGCCACCCAATGGGTACCCTGACTGTACTGGCCCTGGTGCATAGCACCGAGGAAACATTTTCCGGCACCCCTGTTTGCCAGCCATGGCGCCCTGGTACACATTTTTGGAACTGCTGCATCAGAGCATTTCGATCCAGATCATAAAAGGTCCAAATTTAATTGAATAATCATTGGAGATGAGAGAGGATGTAATGCCACATAAGCCTGAATCCAGAAACATTAGAACTACAAGTGAGAAGTGTTTATTTAAAGAAAGGGGACAAATAACAAGTGATTTTGATCACAAAGGAACCCTATAGCTTTATGATTACAAATCTGTATTCCTAATGCTATAATGTCCTTGCCCCTACTCTTTTTCAGCCCCCCCACTGATGCGGTCACAATTAGATTAAACCTTTTTCAGTGCTGAGACTCCCTTGATGCTTACCTCTCTGCTTCCTGGGCATGACCTACTCCACCGGTGTCCAATCCAGTGTTTTTTTCATAGATGAGCATTAGGGACCTAATGTGCATGAGTGGCGCAATCAAACACAACACGAGTGCATTCAAACTTAAATCAATTGACATGAAGTGGTCTGGGTGATGACAGTGTTCCTTCAAAGAATGTGGAGAAGGACAAATTAATATATAGGAGCTGCTTGTGCAACGGCCAGAGAGAAGGGATCTAGGCTTCATGCATGGTTCACAGGCTAATGCCTTGGCAGCAGATGTCTTCATTCAAGGGAGTACACAACAAAAGGGGTAATAGAGCAAGTTAAAGGGACATGTATCACTTGACAATTATTTTTAGACAAGTAAGCAAACACTTTTAAACAAATATACAAACCAAAAAAAAGCAAGAAAAACTTTTAAAAGTATGTAATCAATGTTAAAGGGACACTATAGTCACTAGAACAACTAAAGCTTATTGCATTTGTTCTGGTGAGTAGAATCATTACCTTCAGGCTTTTTGCTGTAAACACTACAGCCTAGTGATAACTTCACTGGCCACTCTTTAGATGGTTTCTATAGGTGCTTCCTTAAGCAGTCCTGCCTAATGTGCAGCACTACCATTCAGTGTCCCCACTCTGTGCATGCAGACACTGAATTTTCTGAATGACAAATCTGTGTCTGACGCCTACCCTATACCCAGGATAGACGAATTCTTAGATAAGATGGCCAGGGGCCAGTACTTCACTACAATAGATCTCTGCAAGTGGTACTGGCAAATTCCGCTAGCAGAGGATGCCATACCGAAGTTGGCGTTTGTCACCCCGTTTGGTCTGTACTAGTTTCGGGTGATGCCATTCGGAATGAAAAACATCCCGCCAACTTTCCAGCGGATGATAGATCGGCTATTGGACGGGTTCCAGGATTATGTATGTGCATACCTGGGCGATATTGCTATCTACAGCAACACCTGGCCAGAGCACCTGATGTAATTATGTGTATGTTTTACTGTAGTCTCCTCTTACGTCCAGTTGGGAATGCCCCTGGAATATGTATTAGGAAACCCCTTGCATGGGAAGTTGCATATAAGGCCGTGTGTGGCTCCTATTAAACAGTTGACGCCCAGAACTGTGTGTCGGACAGTTACTGGGGGATTGGGATTATTCTGCTGAACAACGCTTCCTTTCATGCTTTACAGCACACCAGTGGAGACATTGGTTTTATCATTACCGCTCCGCAACATTTATGAATGGCCATCTAGTAAGTGTACTAAATAGTGTTCCTGTGATTGTACAATTGCTAAACTGCTGAGATATTTGGTTTAGGAGAACATTATCAGTGGTGGTTTGGTTACCATGTTAATGTGATTTGAATAATTTTACAATCTGCTAGCATATTTCAAACAAACAACAGATTTTTTTTCTTCAACTGCCACCAGGGACAAATGTCATTGTATGTGTTTTATGAGCTGTAACGTTTAATGTCTCTTCTGTTTGCTCCAATGTGTTTGCAACAGACAATATTTAAGGAAAGCAGAGACTTCAAACAGGATGTAAGAATCTGCTGGGACTCGATTCAGCATCTAAATGTCTGCTTGATTTCTCTGTTTGTTCACTCACAGACCTAGCTGCCCCTTCCAATGATACAGACCCTCGAGGATAATCTCTCTTCAATACTGAAAAAAAGAATGAGATTATATTCAATATTGTTGCAGAGAGAAAATAATGAGCTAACAGTGGACACATGCTAAATACCAACTACTGAACTGCAAGGCTGCATGAAACATTATTTATAATTGGATGTCCCTGGCCCTATTGTACCAGGATTGCACTAGGGAACCTTGCCTTCTGTTAGAATTGGTCCAAGAACGGCAGAGGCATTAGTTGGTTCCAATTCATGTCTTCTTACTGTCTGCTGAGAACATTGTTTCAAATATATCTAAATGCAGTTACTCCATGGCTCTAATTAACCTCCCTGCCTGCAAGATAAGTACCCAAGGGCACATAAATTCCACACCTTTCAAGATCATGTTTGTCATATATGGCATTGTTTCAAATATTCTTAGTGCAACTGATTGCATTTACAAGCATTTAGAAAAGAGAAATAGTAAACATCACTGCAATCAATACCCAAGAGATCTTAACCTGTCACTAATCTGATTATCACACTGGCATAAATTCACGTTCCTTAGATCTCAATCCAACCATGTATTGTCAGGCAGTACTCTGTGTACTCCAGTTTCAATGAGTGTACCTTACAACTGTCTGGAACTGGTAATGTTAAAGGGACCCTAGAGACAATCAGACCACTTCAGCTCATTGAAGTGGTCTGGGTGTAGTTTGCCAAGTCCCTTAACCCTGCAAAGGTAATTATTGCAGTTTTAATAAGATGAGGGTTAACTCCACCTATAGTGGCTGTCTACCAGACAGCCACTAGAGAGACTTCCGGGTAGTTAGGCGACTTTTGGTCAACTAACAGATGCTGGATGTCCTCACACTATGCATGAGATCCTCCAGCGTCACCCAAACCCCATAGTAAAGCATTATACGATGCTTTCCTATGTGAAACTTTGTTTTACTGGCACTAGGGTTTTCCCTTTAATCACTGCTACGTAGCAGCACTGGGCCCTTTATGAAGAACATGTCTAAGACTCCTATTCACATTCTGCCATGTACAGTAAAGGAAAATAGTAGGAAACAGTTACATGCCATGAACACTCAGCAAGAGTATACTGAGGCTCATGTCAAGTCTGGAATGCAATTGAATTCATTTCTGGCAATGCCATATGTCTCAACAAGACAGTTGAAGTGCAACATTGTCAGACACTGATTCCTTCCGTTGTGGCCAAATGTTTACACAATGTTGGGGTAAAGCTATATCTATTTTATGTAACTTACTTTAGTTGATGATGTTTTCCTTCAAACCCTGTGAAGAATCTGCACAGAATTGACATTAAACAGTCTGGAACTTTAGTTTCACGTTGGCTAATAACACCCCAATGACGCTACTGGAGGTGGAGTTGCTCCTCCAGCAGTCGAGGGGGTAAACTTGGCACGCCCATCAGAATATGGGTCTTAAATCAGGAGTGTCCGTTTTCTTTGCCATTTCTAATTGGTTTTAGTTCTATGACAAAACAGCAATGGGGATGTGAGTCTGCCACTTCTTCCCAGGCAGATATTGTCTCCTCTGCCTGCGCTGCCTCCTTTTTCAAGGCAGATATCCCCCCAAATGCCCGCGCTACCTTCAACTTTGCCTTTACCAGTGGCACTTGTGCCTCTCAGGCCTAGCTCTTTCTTTGGCATGTCCCCAAGACCAGGCAGCCTGCAAGCTGGTTTCATGTTAGCTATTGTAGCCTAAATATTGACATTATTTTTTCATGTTTCATTTAAGCTGTTTTAGCCTAAAAGCCGAAATAGTTTTTTCCAGGTTTCATTTTAGCCTAAAAGTCGAGATTAATTCTGATTGTCATCAGGTAAAACTTTAATGAATATCCCTGTTTTCGAAGTACGGAACAAAATTAAAACTGATTTAGAATGTCGAAATTCTAACCCTACCCAGAAAGAATGTTTAGCTTCCTTCCTATCCCTCTAGTAAAAGCAGTAACAGGTATCTACTATCAGTTGTATAGAGGCTTGGAACGCTTTTGCGTTCCAGTGGCCGGAAGTAAGCACCGGAAGGACAGTCGGCAGGCGTATAAACAAAAGTGACCCTGGAGTTGTAGTGTAGGGGCTTCTTCGAGATCAAAACCATGGGGAATACAAGCAGCGAGCGGACCGGCCCCAACAAAGGACGCAGGGACAGCACAGGGGGATCGGGGAAAGGAGATGACCGGACTAAAATCCTAATAGACAGTCCAGAGGATGCTGTAATGTTCCCGGCTCAGGCGAGTAAGGTAAACCGAGCCCTGCAAGTGGGGGGAAGGTAAGCCTAACCCTGCAAGTGGGGGGAAGGTAAGCCTAACCCTGCAAGTGGGGGGAAGGTAAGCCTAACCCCCTACAAGTGGGGGCAAGGCAAGCCCAACCCCACAAGTGGGGGGGGCAGCAAGCCCAACCCCACAAGTGCGGGGGGCAAGGCAAGCCTAACCCCTGCAAGTGGGGCAAGCCCAACCCCAAGTGGGGAGGGGCAAGGTGTGCTCTCCAACCCCTGCAAGGGGGCAAGGCAAGCCCAACCCCTGCAAGTGGGGGGGCAAGGTGCTTCCAACCCCGCAAGGGGAGGGGGGCAAGCAAGCCCAACCCCTGCAAGGGAGGGGGGGGCAAGGTGCCTAACCCCTGCGTGGGGCAAGGTAAGCCCAACCCCTGCAAGTGGGCAAGGTGTTTCCAACCTGCAGGGCAAGGTGTTTCTCCAACTCCGCAAGGGGAGGGGGCAAGGTAAGCCTAACCCCGCAAGGGCAAGGCAAGCCTAACCCCGCGTGGGGCAAGGTAAGCCTAACCTGCAAGTGGGGCAAGGTGCTCAACCCCTGCAAGTGGGGGGCAAGGTGCTCAACCTCTGCAAGTGGGGGCAAGGTGTTTCAACCCCGCAAGTGGGGGCAAGCCCAACCTGCAAGTGGGGGGCAAGGTAAGCCTAACACTGCAAGTGGGGAGGGGGGGGCAAGGGAAGACGAGCCCTGTAAGTGGGTGGGGGGGGGGCAAGGGAAGCCAAGCCCTGCAATGAGGTGTGCCGCTTGTCATGTATCAGTGTTTGTGACATTACCAACTCAGGGAGTAAAGTTCAATTTGTGACCTCTTGCCCTTACTGGTATGGTGGGATCTCCATACATAGGCAGCAGCATACATATTATCTGAGCTATTTTGTACTAAAAGCCAGAGGACGGAATTCGGGTTACTTTTAAAAAAAATTTTTTTATTGTTTTTAATATAATTTAACAAGTTTAAATTATAAATCATATGATGTAGTAAGAGTAGCATATGATATGTCCAACAATCCTTAATTCACTAAACTCAGAATTTTACCTAATTTAACTTTGAATGCATCCGAGTCCAAATGACCTGGTATGTTCCCAAAACCACAACTTATTCAAATGCCATTTGTAGAGAAATAACATCCTACTCTGACTTTAATATTTCACTTTATTCTATGTGTCTTTATGTCTGCATGTTCTCTAAGACATGGTTTTCAGTGACCTTGCTAGACAATAAATTCAAGGGGTGAAAAAAGATTCAGGACAGGCTGTCTATTAGGCACTGGTCTGCAGTCTTGTAATCAGCCTTGAGAATTACAATCTGAAATTCAAAACTGATGCTAAAATCTCCAAGCTGTGACTAGCTGAGTTGTAGTATTTTTCCACATCTACATTTTTCCATCTCGCTACTGAATACTTAGGTCTCTTAAAGGAGCAGTCTAGGTTCCAAAATAACTTACTCTTAAAGAAGTTGTTGGGATGCCAGAAGGTCCTGGGTGCCTTCTTAATTTAAGGATTTAAACCATTTATGCGCAATTTTAATCCCTGTAGTTACGGTGTCTGACTGCTCCTTCCCACACCTTCCAGCAATGTTCTACGCTTCAATGAAAGAGCCTTGCAGAAGCCACTGATGGGCTTAGAGCATCAGATGTTGTCACTAGCTTTGGATTTACAAAGCTGTATAAGAAATTTTTTTATAACTCCAACGAGAGCTGGTCTGTGGGCTACTGAGAGCCCACTGTTCCATGTTACAATATTAAAATGGTTTTAATATTGAATGGAGGGATGAACCTTTATGAATCCAGACACTATATTCACTTCATTGAGACCAAGTTGTTAGGTGCATTAGTTTTTGAATGATCCATCATTAAAGGGACACTATAGTCACCAGAACAACTACAGCTTAATGTAGTTGTTCTGGTGAGTATTACTTATTGCCTCCAGGCATTTTCATGCAAACACTTCCTTTTCAGAGGAAAAAGCAGTGTTTACATTGCCCCCTAGGGATGCCTCCATGTGGCCACCCCTCAGATGGCTACTAGAGGTGCTTCCTAGGGCTGGCAGCACTGCTGTTCAGAGTTTCCACGCTCTGCATTCAATGCATCTCTATGAGGAGGTGCTGATTGGCCAAAATGGTCCTGCCTCCTTGCCGATTTCTTTTGATGGTGTCACCAAGGAGGCAGAGCAGGGCAGGACCATTGTTGGCTCAGCGGCACTGGAAATAAGGTGAGTTTTAACATTTTCTAAGGGGGTCAAGCCACCTAACTAGTGGATTAAACAATATAGGGTCAGGCGTACATTATTATTATTGCCTTTTATGTAGCGCCAACGGATTCTGTAGCGCTTTACAATATTATGAGAGGGGGGGATTTAACTATAAATAGGACAATTACAAGAAAACATACAGGAATGATAGGTTGAAGAGGACCCTGCTCAAACGTGCTTAGTCTATAGGAGATGGGGTATAAAACACATTTATAAAACACATTAGGACAGGAAATGGCAATCAAATAAGGTGGGAGTGAAGCAGAGCTGGAAGTGAGAGTAAAGTGCTGCCCTTTCAGAGAGAGCAAGAGACAGGTATGTGAGGTAGAGGTTACTCTGGGAGGCCATAAGCTTTTCTAAAGAGATGGATTTTAAGGCACCTCTTAAACTAGTGAAGACTAGGAGAGAGTCTGATTGCCGAAGGTGCGAGCAGCGGACAGTAGAAGGTCACAGGCAGAGTGGAGAGACAAAGAAGGGGCATATTGGAGGGGCTAGAATTGTTCAATGCTTTATAGATATGAGCACTTTGAATTGACTCCTATAGGATACAGGAAGCTAATGTAAGGACTGACAGAGGGGTGACGTGTGAGAGGCCCGACTAGAGAGGAAAATCAGTCTGGCGGCAGCATTCATTACAGACTGTAGCATGGCAATACAGCTTTTGGGAAGACCAATTAGAAGAGGGTTACAATAATCCATGCGGGAAATTACTAGAGCATGGACAAGCTCCTTGGGAACATCTTGCGTAAGAAAGGGGCGGATGCAGGCTATGTTTTTAAGATGGAATCTACAGGATTTGGCAACATACTGGATGTGAGGCCAGAATCAAGTATGACGCCAGGACAGCGCGCTTGCAAAGATGGACTGATGTGGGTACTACTAACTTGAAGGGAGAGCGAAAGAGGAGGATCAGTATTAGGAGGAGGAAAGATATGGAGCTCCGTTTTTAGAGAGATGGAGTTTCAGAAAGCGGGAGGACATCCAATTAGAGATGGAAGAAAGGCAAGCAGTGACATGTTGCAGGACGACAGGGGAGAGGTCTGGGGAGTAGAGATATATCTGGGTGTCATCAGCATACAGGTGGTAGTGATATCCAAATGAGGTAATAAGTTTGCCAAGAGAGGCAGTTGCTTGTGTTCCTTTTAAGAAAATTCTAGTTGCTCAGCATTCTGGGTTATTTCTATGCCTCATGCTAGACGAAAGGTATCATGGTACCGAAACTGTTCATTGTGGAAAAAAACTTGAGCTTGTATAGGAAGTAAGGCTTTTGTTGCTCAAGAGATGTGCAATGATTACAATTATAGGTGCTCCTTAAAGGAACACTATAGTGTCAGGAATACAAACGCCTGTATTCCTGACACTATATAGTTTTAAACATACTATTTAGCTCCCTGTCCCCTGCGCCTTGCTTTGAAAAGGTGATTTTTACTTGTTTTCTCCCACATGGCACCAGTCTCGCTGTGGCTTTCTTGGGCTCTATGGCTGAGATCCTCATTCTTGATTATCTCAGCCAATCCAATGACTTCCCCTAGGAAACATTGAAAGGCTATTGCGTATGTGTGGCAAAATGCAGTGAGTGCGCCAACCAACATCTCTTCATAAGGCTGCATTGAAGCCATGCATCTCTGACGCGCTGAATGTTCCCTATAGATCTACCTGATTAACCTTTTGGGGACTTTGCAAATTCTCCCCGAGAGTGACATCACTACTTTGTCTCTGTATATCTCTTGACTGGGTTGGAATTTCAGTGAAATTCCAACACAGTCCTAATGAGTATTCATAAAGATTTTATCTTTATGAAATACTAATTTTTCAGGAGGGAATGACAGTGCCACTTTAAGCTGTATTGGTTCTTTTGTGACTATAGTGTCCCTTTAAGTTTGTTTAGAATTATTTTGCTCTGCTCTCTCACATACTGTTTAGTGATGCTGGGGCCTGAGAGACGTCCTATCCCAGTTAGTAGCGTCACCGTAGGGCACATAAGAGAGCAGAGCAAAAAGAGCAGGAAGATTACAGGTCCCTTGCTACCTGCTTCCATTCCGCACAGGTGGCCAGTGCTGACTAACACCAGACGCCAGGACAAAATTCCTAATCACCACAGCGACCTGGAGCCTGGATTTGTCGAGCCCTGGTTTTGGAAGTCTGTGCAAGTCACATGCAGGCAGGTGTGAATAGGTTTGCATAAACAAATTGATTTAACTCCTAAGTGGCAGAAAATTGAGCAGTAAGACTGCAGAGGCATGTACTGTACACTGAAACTGCTTTATTAAGCTAAAATTGTTTTGGTGACTGTAGTGTTCTTTTAAACATTCCCTGCAAGTGAGGAAATTGAGAAATTTACAATGTAAAGTGCACATGTACTATCGGTACCATGACATTAAATATTATCTATACATTGTGCTAGCAGAGTATATAGATCGAGCTTAAAAAAATAAATGAAATAAAAAATATTTAAAATTAGGTCCCTTCCCCACTAGTCAATCCTTTCTTCAGTATACACCTTTGTGCTGAAGAATTAACTGACCGAGCAAGCGAACTCTCCTTGTATAATGGTATATAAGGAAGGCAAAATAGGTGATCTATATCTGTAGACTACAGAAAATTTTATATTTGCGTTTGCAACTAATTTATTAGTTTGTTAATGCAGATTTATTTATTTTTTTTTCTTTCTCAGGCTCCCCTAGAGAAGGAAGAGTTTCTAGCCTGGCAACAAGACTTAGAAGTAAATGACAAGACACCCTCTCAGGCACGTCCTACAGTTTTTCGCTGGACTGGTGGAGGGAAGGAAATTTATTTAGCTGGGTCATTTAATAACTGGAGCAAGATTCCGCTCACCAAAAGGTAAATGGTCACTGAAACACAGTTATAGGCTTTTGTTATAATAATTTAAGGTAAGGACATTACTTTGTTACTGGACACTGTAATTTGTAAGTTCTACAGAATGTCTTCTTGTCTCAGTCAGCAGGCACCCGATAATGGTCCGGCACCTTCAATCTGATGCGAGTAACATTTTTATAACTGGCATTTCAGAATAATACATAGTATTGTACATAATAGTTCAAAAACCTGGCAAGTGGACTATAGTTTTAGTATTTTTTTTTGGAGGGAGGGATTTAGTGTAAAGGTAAAGGATCTGTATCTGGGGAGTAAGTTTAATAACCTTGCATCCTAAACTGATCGAAGTCAACAATTAGTCTGGTACTCTTTCTGCAGGCATACTGTGTCATGAACACTCGCTAGGACAAACACAGACATTGACTTCAAATACAAAAAAAAAAAAAGTCCTGCGCTCAAACTCCCACTACTCTTGGGGGTCCAGCAATGACCATAGTACACATCAGCCCCAATTGACATTGACTTCAAATTCCCCCCCCAAAAAAAAAAGTGTTCCCTGCGCTCTTCCCAAATTCTTATGCATGTTTAAACTAATGGAGGTTATTTAGTTACTCCAATGGGAGGGAATACCCACCTGCCACGTCAAGGCAAACCTCTTATGTAGGTCCTACACTGACTATTTGCCCTGCTTCCTCTCATGGCCATTGAGAGGAAGCAGGGAAAATAGTCAGTGTAGGACCTACATAAGAGGTTTGCCTTGACG
Organism: Pelobates cultripes; assembly: GCA_933207985.1. Classification (NCBI taxonomy): domain Eukaryota; kingdom Metazoa; phylum Chordata; class Amphibia; order Anura; family Pelobatidae; genus Pelobates; species Pelobates cultripes. The sequence goes on from OW240916.1 coordinate 195,468,755, forward strand.
TGGCAGGTGGGTATTCCCTCTCATTGGAGTAATTAAATAACTGGAGTAACTAAATAATCTCCATTTGTTTAAATATGCATATGGATTTGGGAAGAGCGCAGGTACTTCCCCTTTTTTTTTTTTTTTTTTTTTTGCTCATTGGTTTTTACAGACATTGACTTGACTATTACTCTACAATGACACCCGCACCCATTTTGGATCCAATATTTAGTTTCCACAAGTTTTTAGTTCAGCCAAGAATATTGTTAGTTTCACAAATGAATAATAATCACTTAACCCCTTAAGGACACAACTTCTGGAACAAAAGGGAATATTTCCATCATGTGGGGGGCGTGGCTTGGACGTCGACGGAGATGGAAGCATAAGCTGATCGCTCCGCTCCACCGGTCCCTGTAAAGCCCTATTAAACGGCCTATTTTAGCTCCCATGGGACGCACCTGCAAAGGTGAACCTCCTAAGACCGCCAGGGGTCCCCAACTGAGCCAGTCGCAAGGTCCGATGGACGAATACCTGCATAACACCGCAGATACACGTGGCGAGGCCTCGGGATCCAAGATGGCGCCCACCTCCGCCGTACCCGGAGCTCCCTCTGCCTCAACCCTGGAAGGCATCGGAGAGGAACTCCGCACCATTGCGGCCTCCATGGCCACAAAAAACGATCTCCTGGTGCTTACCACCACCATTCAGGATGCACTACGGGCCGAAATTGCAGGCATCCGGACGGAGGTAACCGCACAGGGGCACCGAATACAAGCTGTGGAACATTCACATGAGGCCTACACAGCCAGGCTGGCATCCACTGACACAGCGCTAGCCAGACAGGGTGACCTACTCCTACAACTCCGCAGAACTGTCGAGGACCTCGACAATCGCGGACGCCGCTGTAACATAAGGGTGCGCGGCGTTCCAGAGACAGAAGGGGACGAAGATATCGAAAGCTCCCTAATGGCCCTCTTCAGCCTGATACTACCTGGAGATGACCTGATGGAAAGCCTTAAGACCCCGCTCCATAGAAGATGGCCCCCGAGATATTATCTGTTGCCTCCATTCATTCTCCGTAAAAAATGCCATTATGAAAGCTGCCAGAAACCAACCCACATGGGAATACCGAGGGGCGCAAATATCATTATTCAACAATTTGTCGCCGGTTACACTGGAAGCCAGGAGGGCCCTGAGACCTGTCACCTCACTTCTCCGGGAACGCAACATCCCCTATAAATAGGGCTTCCCTTTTGCCCTGTCAGCTCGACATCAAAATGGATGGGTGTCACTACGTGGGCCGAACGAGGTTCCAAGATTTCTAGAAGATTTGGGCCTCCCCCCCGTACAGGTACCCGACTGGATTCGGAGACCTCTGGACGCAGGCCCGAGACCACAACGAGCACCCTGCCGACGGAGGGGGAGATCTCCACCAGAACCCCCTGGACGGAATATTCATGAGTAACGCCCGCAGCCCCGCAAGTATCAGCCCGCTAGACTACCTCTGCCCGGCCTAGCCTCGGGAGACTGCCCGGATGTCGCTAGAAGTTGACCCCTTTAGTCCTACTGACATTGCTACGCCATATTTGTGCTCCCCTCCTCTAATTTTACATTTGCTGACCCTGCTTCAAGTTACAATATAGGGGGATACCAGATAGCAACTTGGGTGGTGGGAACAAGGGGGGTAAGAAATGTGAACTCCAGCTGCAACTGGCCCTCCCTCCTACCTAAACCTATGGAGAAGCTAGCCCCTGTGGTCCACTCGCTGACACTCCTGGTTTTGGACTGCCTGTTATGTTGGGACACTGGACTTCTACCCTCCACCCTCCTCGATAAGTATCTTGCCTTAATATGCTACCGTGAGACTGTTGGTTGTGTACCATTTGCTGCCTATACTGGTGTCATGCAATGTGATTTGCGGGGTCAGGGCAATGTACTATGCTGGGAATCAGAGTCGGTAATGAAGCTAACGACAGGTTGGTGGGACAGCCTGGATGGGGTGGGGGGTAGCTATAGGCGACGGCGACAGGTAGGGACCCTCTTTCTGGTTTCTTAAAAAAAATATATATATATTGTTAAAAAAAAAAAAAAAAATTCATTAAATTAGAAACCTACATTTTAGCCACAGATGACCCTCCTCTCTACCCCAACCCACAACGCAGCCAGCTAACGACAAAAAAAAAAAACACCACAGACTACCACTGCAGTCACAGACTGACCCGAGCAGTATACATAGCATAATGGTCCTGACGTATACCCACATGGAGCAAGACATAAAGGATTAAGGGGCGACAGCTCATACCCTTGGTTAGGCCCAGCTGGCATAACTTGGTCAGTTGGACTCTGATAGCTGGTGAAGGGTCACGATTGCCTTATGAGGCACATACCGGGGATGGGCACTGTGGCAGACGGGACGGCGGGGCACACATGGGAAGTTGGTGATATTCGCTATTGATGGTTATTTTCATCCATGTTTAGACTTTGCACACCTGATTTATTAGTTTGTTAGTTCACACTATGTTTACCTCTCTGCTAATACACACCTCCCATGTATATCCGCACTTGGGCCGGGACCTGGTTGGAGCGGGACAACTCCATACTTACAGTACATACAATATATAAACTGCATCTTTCCTGGTTTCGACTACGACCACTACCCTACACTTACACTTGTGTAGGATCCCCAGCGGAGCCACAGGTACGTTCACTCACCGATCAGGTTATCGGGGTGACACCAGGCCACTCCGGCTGGGACACAAGTGACCCTCCTTTCGGGGAGATATCGGGGTCTCCACCTCTCCAAACTCCGAGAGGGACGACGCCCGAAGGGGTGACCAACGTAGTTCACCCTTATTTTTATTCAACAAAAAACCTTAATTACGAACTACAGCCACATTGCAGACCCCATACCCCTACCCCACTCACGCACACACCACACAATACACACATACTTCCCCCCGAGGCTGCGTTGCACGTTTAAACGTCATACGTCTAATGAAAGACGATATCCAACCGACTACCTGACAGTAGCTGGCTCTGACAGGACCCCTCCACACCTATCCCAAGCGGAGCTGCGCGACGTTCCCGTGGGGCCGCGCCTCATCGCGGGCCATCAATCCACCTATCTTGCACGGTCGGGCTCGGCTCGTGCGGCCGCACGACTCCTCCCTCCGCGGTTCTGTGCGCCCGATCACGAGAAGTCCCATGGCATATACTCGCACACCCCTGGCCATCATGACTCTCAACTGCAGAGGCTTGAATATCCCGGAACGCCGCTCGCATCTGTTGAGATCCCTGCACCGCAAACGCATATCCATAGCGATGCTCCAGGAGACTCATTTCAGAGCCGACGCAGCCCCCAAACTCCGAAACTCTCATTATCCAGTGAGTTACTGCAACGATCACCCGACCACCCGACGCGCGGGAGTGGCGATCCTGCTGGCCGCGGAGTTAGGCTTCCGGGAAATGGACAGATTGGCAGATACCCAAGGCCTCTTCCTGAAGGGACTGATTGCGGACAGGATCTACACTCTCGCGACCATATACGTTCCCAACTCAAAACAAGCACAGTTCTTACATGGGGCACTGAACAAGCTTCGCGGATTCTCGGAAGGAGCTCTGATAGTGGGAGGAGACTTCAACGCTCCGTTGGATCCTCTGCTAGATTCCTCCACCGGTCACAGTTGCATCTCGCAAACCCACATCCGATCTATCTGCAAAGCACTAGGTGAGCTATCCCTGGTAGACTGCTGGAGGACACTCCATCCCGCCGACAGGGACTATACAGACTACTCTGCGCTGCACAATCGCTACTCCCGAATAGACTATGTCCTTATCAAACAAGCTGGACTGTCCCGCTTACGGTCGGCAACTGTCGAACCAGCCACGTGGTCGGATCACGGTCCGGTCCGGATTGAGTTGGAATCCCCACTGTTCAAGCCGGCCACCTGGTCATGGCGTCTTAATGAATCATTACTTCAAGACCCTACGGTAAAAGAAGAGATTTCCCAAGCGCTGACTTCATACTTCACGGAGAACGAGACGGAAGGGATGTCGTCGGTGTGGGAGGCACACAAGAGTGTCATACGTGGCATACTTATAGGTCTCGCAACTCGCAAGAGAAAGGAGGCGACCAGTGCAATGGCAGACGTATATGACCCCATTAAACGCTTGGAACTCCAACACAAATGGTCTCAGCTCACCGAGAAGTATGGTGAATTAATGGAAGCTAGGCGCACCCTGAACACTCTCCTCACGAAGCGATATCAACGCTCGCTCCAACGCTCGAACTTTTTCTACACACATGCGAATAAGGGCGGGAAATTCCTCGCCCGCTTACTGAAAGGCGACACACCACGAACTCAAGTACGAAAGTTGCGCTTAACCTCGGGCAGAGTGTCCCCATACCCAGAAGACATAGCGGACGAATTCAGGGCATACTATGAATCCCTCTATAACCTCCGTCCACCAGGGGATCAGGCACCAGACGGGGAGGCACCGCCTCATGTACAAACATACATCCAGGACACCGTGCGGGCACGAATAGATCCAAACGCCGCGTCCTTCCTCGACGAACCACTTACCACGGAAGATCTCGCCGCTGCCTTGAAACACACTAAAAATGGACGCGCCCCAGGACCCGATGGATTCCCCTCGGGGTACTATAAACAATTCGCCACGCCGCTCTTACCGCGGCTGACAAGGGCGGTTAATGAAGTCTCGGAGGGCGGTCGTTTTGGCATCGAGTCCCTGACTGCGACCATAACTGTCCTGCTTAAGCCGGGGAAAGACCCAGAACAATGCTGTAACTATCGGCCAATCTCTCTGCTAAATGTGGATACTAAGTTGTTAACTAAGGTGTTGGCAACTAAACTCCAACGAATCCTTCCGAGCCTTGTCCATGTGGACCAAACGGGGTTCATCCCGGGACGGGAAGCACGGGACCGCACCCTACACCTATTCTCAATACAACACCACGCGCGGAAACACCGAAAACATCTATTGCTGTTGTCGACTGACGCAGAGAAAGCCTTTGATCGGGTCAACTGGGCATACATGTTTCAGACACTCCGGTACATGGGCTTTGGACAACGGATCATGGCTTGGATCACCGCTCTGTACAGCACACCGAGGGCAGCAGTGCGAGTTAATGGTGCACTCACCACGAGCTTTGGGATCACGAACGGGACCAGACAGGGGTGTCCCCTATCGCCACTCCTGTTTGCACTGTCACTGGAGCCACTCCTACAGGCAATACGGGACAACCGGAATGTCCACGGATACACTTGGCAAGACACTGAGCACAAGGTAGCCGCATACGCGGACGACCTCTTGTTCTTCATCTCCCAACCTCGGATCACTTTGCCCTGCATACTCTCAGAAATAGAACGGTTTGGCCGCATGTCGGGGTTTCGACTCAATCTGGTGAAATGTGAGGCCCTGAATATCACCACACCCGCAGCGGAATATGAAGCCCTCGGCCCACTTTTTCCATTTCGCTGGTGCACAGAGGCAATGAAATACCTTGGCATCTGGTTCACCACAGGCCCCCAGGGAATATACCACCGTAATTTCGAAACACTGCTGAGAAACATCGAAACAGACCTAATGAGATGGTCCTACCCCCACATTACTTGGCATGGCCGTATAGCAGTCTTAAAAATGAACATTCTTCCTAGGATCCTTTATTTATTTCAGACTATACCAACAACCCTGCCAGCATTATTTTTTTCGACCTTGAAATCAGCGGTCATAAAATATGTCTGGAGGGGGGAACGATCCAGGCTACGCCATGACATCCTATGCTTGCCAAGACACAGAGGGGGCCTAGCCCTACCGGATTTTAAAAAGTACCACCAGGCAACAGTCCTACAAAGGATCCTGGAATGGCACGAAACAGATACGAGTAAACAATGGGTAACTCTGGATCGGATGGGAGAGGCTGCAAAACTAAAGGCAGCGGTTTGGCTGAGGAGAACAACCAGGGGCAGCAGGAAGGGAGAGGAAGGACCGGTGGCTGAAACATTACTAGCGTGGGAAACCCTCAGAGAAATGCCTCAGGTGTCCCCGACCCCCTGTCCCTTACTCCCGATCCAGCACAATCCCAATATTGGAGGCGGACCATCGACGGAAGCATGGGCGTTTTTGGGTGTAGAGGATTATATACCAATCTACAAAGTCACTCAGGATGGTGAACTAAAATCTCTAGACGAGCTGCTAGAGTCGCGCCCACGATCCCATATGGCGACCTTCCGATACATGCAGCTACGACATTATTACAACTCCCTCCCACACCGGGACAGACTGCACAGAGACCTGACATGGTTTGAAGACGCCTGCTCTCGCGGCACCTCTCTTGGGAAAGCCATCTCACACCTCTACCAACACCTGCTGACTGGTTCTACCTCGGAGAACAACACTTTCCAACGTCAATGGGAGCGGGCACTGGACACCACGTTCACCCCTACACAATGGGACAAGGCGTTGATATGGCAACACAAAAGCTCCTCTAGCTCCCGCAACCAAGAGGTTAACTACAAACTACTCTCCATGTGGTACCGAACGCCGGTATTGCTTCACAAAATTTTCCCTAACACATCCCCAACGTGCTGGAGGTGCCAGGAAGAAAGGGGGACACTTATACATATCTGGTGGGAATGTAAGCATATTGGCCCATACTGGGATCAGATCAAATCCGACATCCGTCAGATTTTGGGGGATATCACCTGGTCGGTGGAGCTAATCCTACTCTACGTCTCCACACAACCACTATCTACATATAAAAAATCCATCTTGCGGCACCTGCTAAACGCTGCTAAATCACTCGTACCAGTATACTGGAAAAAGACAGATATCCCTACCAGAGAAGAATGGATCCATCGAGTTGAGGATATTCGAGCGGCTGAAGCTATGCAAGCGGAGCTGATGGGCAGGGGTCCGAAGTGTGCTGAACTCTGGACTCCGTGGTTTACCTTCCGCGCGCAGCGGTAGGGGGGGGCCGGGCGGGGGTGCTTGCCGGGCGACGCGTCTATGGCAGGTGATGCGTTCCATGATGGCCGCTGGAGGTGGCAACGTTCAACCGTATACCGCGCGTCTCTCTAAGTTGGGGGAATGACTCTGAAGGCACTGCCGACTGAGACAAACGGGTGACCATGTGGACCCACAAGGGAGACATACCCTCAAAGGAATAGCTGACGAATTTGAATGACACCCCACTACATAAATATAAACAGGGATACGGCTGTCCTGCACATGACCCCCCCCCCCCCCCGACCCTCTCCGACTACTGCATGGAATCAGAGCCACGGTTAGGGGACCTTGATAGACTACACGACGAGGACACGCAGGGTAACTGCTAATGCGGACGATGGGCGTGCAGTGCAGCCTTGGACTTACACCCCCACCCATCTCCCCGCACACTCGCCTCATCGCTCACCACTACACACTTCCCACGTCACATCATAATCTGAACAACTCTTTCTACGATGGACCCACATCACCCACTTATATATACTAGGGCCACGCATAACTACAGGTTATCCACCTCCCCATCCTTATCGATGCCACTCTTATAAATACACTACAGGCACATATAGCACCTCTGGCAATATACGGACCCCATTTCATTTACGCTGCCCCGTCTCCTATGGGCCTAGCCCGACTGTGCGAGTCTCCTATACTCACATAATTCAACGACTTAATAGAGTCAACAGCACATCTAACTAAGGGCACTGATATGAGCGTACAGGGGAACTATGATTGACTCTCGCCCTCATTGAAAGCTTGTTACAGATATCAACGGTTTATTTATTGTCTCTTCATGCTTGTATGACAAATGGGGCCTGCGAGCCCGAAATGTGATATACTCACCTACACACAGGCACACAGATCACCTCAGACAATATACGGATTCCTTCACACTCACATTGACCTACCTCTCACGGGCCTAGCCCATCTATGCGTTTCTAATACCTTCACACATTTCCATAACTTAATTGACACAACAACACACCTAACTATGGGCACTGGACATGAGCGACCACTTGAACTGTAACTGATCCTCTCCTTCATTGAAATCTCAATGTAGAAGTCAACTGCTTATCCATTGTACATTCATGTTTTTATGATGACTTGGGCCTGCGAGCCCGAAATGCGTTACTTCTATTTACGAATAAAATTGATTTTCAAAAAAAAATATTTCCATCATGTGTCCTTAACGGGTTAATATTTCAGAATATTGTGTATTCTTCCTTTTTTATACAAACTAGTTTACTACGTTTTGTTCTGTGTTTCAGCCATAACAACTTTGTTGCAATATTAGACCTTCCAGAAGGTGAACATCAGTACAAATTTCTTGTAGATGGTCAGTGGACTCATGATCCTGCTGAGGTAACTCATATATTATTTTACACAATAAATCACAATGTAACGCTCCTGTCATTACAGTATTTTACAGAACATTACCAGGGCACATTGTTACTGGCTCTGCTGCCCCAGACTACTCCGTTTCACAGTTTGATTGCAGTGAGGAAATTACAGAGTAATGGCTTATTTGATTTCCTATTTTTTCTTAAAACCCATATTTTTCCTAGGAAAATCTCTCACATTTTACATTTATGTGAAGTCCACAGTAGTTTTATCTTAGTTCAGGGGTAGGCAACCTTTTAGCAGTACTGTGCCGAGATAAGATTGTGATGTCCTATTTTTTTTTTTTTTTTTAACATTGAGGTGTGCATGTTGCCATATTCTGCTTGTGTTATTTATACTGCATTTGCTTTGTATCGTGCATATATGGTTGAGCAGGGCCCTCTTCAGCCTATCGTTTCTGTAAGTTTTATTGTAATTGTCCTATTTATAGTTAAATCCCCTCTCTAATAATATTGTAAAGCGCTATGGAATCTGTTGGTGCTATATAAATGGCAATAATATATGAGCTATTATATTGTTCACAAGTAGTTTGTGGTGTTATGTATGGGGGGCCGCTTGTGGAAGTGTGTGTGTGTGTGTGTATATGTGTGGGGCTGTTTGGTATATTGCATGTGGGGTTGTGCGGATGTGGATTGTTGGTGGTGTTGAGTTTGTGTGGATTGTGTAATATGTTTGTGTGTGGGCTGTTTTGCATTATTTGTATGAGGGGAGTGTTATTCTGCAGTTCTGTGTATATCTAGCAGTATGGGTGGCTTCCTTGGGGTCCAGTGGGGACCAGGCTGGCCAGTTACAGCTCAAGGAAAGGAGCTGCAACAGCAGCTGCGGGCTACTCTACTCCAGTGTGGATTCTTATTCACAAGTGCTGGAATGAAGTGATTTGAGATCACTTCCTCTACGTGCTGCAATGCATAAATTGAGGATTGTCCTTCACCACCTTTTTGTATTAACAGATATCTGAAGTTTCAATGGGACTCCTGATAGGCCAGACCCTGTGTGGCTCTGGCAGCCTTGAGTGCCGTGCAAAGACACACAAAGTGCTGTGCATGGCACACATGCCATAGGTTGCCTACCCCTGTCCTAGTTTATTTCTTTTTCTTCAAATCTATTTTGCAGTGCTTTGAACCATAATTAAAGCAACACTACAGCATGTATTCTTATCGCTAACGTTTTTACCCTACCTATGTTAGTGTCACTGCAGGTCCCTGAATCTGACCGTGAACTTTCTTACCCCAAGTTCGTAACTCTATAAATTGATCAATTGAATGCCAAACAGCTGTATTTCATGAATAACACACTGGTAGTTTTCTACAACTCCCATGGTGAAGGATGCAACTATCTCAGCTTGAATCACCCACTTGCTGTCAAGGAAATAAATATGAACAGGCTTATTCATAAGGATTCCTTTATTAAATTCTATGGCTGTCTAAGATGAGAAATTTTGAGTTGAAATATCATTTTTCAGTCTGTAAACTTAATTATTGTTTCTATAACCAGCCTGTAGCGACCAGCCAACTTGGCACAGTAAATAATGTAATTCAAGTGAAGAAAACAGACTTTGAAGTTTTTGATGCCTTAATGGTGGATTCTTTGAAGGGCTCTGATTTGTCAGGTAAGCTTATAACTGTCAACAGAACTAAAACCAGAATTTATTGTGTGTGTTTACATGCAATTAGAGTAGTGTGTATTTAGTCATACTAATTTTTTTTAAAAATTTTTTTTTTTTTTTCCTACCATTCTAAGGTGCTTTTTATCAAAATGAATGCTTTTATTTTATATCTTTAAGGACTAATTGTGAATATTTGTGTACCTGATGATTGCATCTTTGGGATTAGACTACCTTTTTCTAACCTTTAGCAAATCACATTGGTATTTTTCTGAACTAGATCAGATAAGTCATGTGTGTTTTGTTATCATGGCATCAAAATAGTTCATTGTAAATATCTGGTATTCATTCCTTAGTTTTGGGGCTGTCAGGGTTATGCACTAAAGTGATAATTGTCAGAAATTCAAAGTAAATTTAAAATATAATACCAAAATAGAAAACAAAAATCTTCATGTCAACTATGACTCTAGTTCAGCTATTTTGGTCTAAAATTTAACATTGGGGAATACCTGGTGTGTATTTAAATCCTTTTTATTTCTTGTTTTAGAGTTATCCAGTTCACCACCTGGCCCATATCAACAAGATCCTTATAATTGTAAACTAGAAGAACGCTTTAAAAATCCACCCATCCTCCCTCCCCATTTACTACAAGTTATTCTTAATAAAGACACCGGCATTTCGGTAAGTAAACGTATATGCTTTTTAACCAATGATTGCAGGTTGGATTTCATTTGTAGTTTGCTTTGCCTATTGGCTATTTTACTCGAGTAAAACGTACTGCTATTTGGTGATGACACCATTTGCTGTATCTGATTGTCCTTTTTACATTGCAGTGTGATCCAGCCTTGCTCCCAGAACCTAACCATGTCATGCTGAACCATCTTTATGCACTCTCCATTAAGGTACACCAAATATCTTGTGACTCTCTTTATTATAATTTGTTTTATGTGTGGGTATTTATTTTTTAATTTTTCTTATTCTCTTATTGTAGGATGGCGTAATGGTACTAAGTGCAACACACCGTTATAAGAAGAAATATGTTACCACGTTGTTGTACAAACCAATATAATCCTTTTTAAGGGACACGTGGCTGTTAATTTACACAACTTTTTTTTTTTTTCACTTTTTTACATATTAAAATCATATCCTATTTAACAATATATTTATACCTGGCAGTTATTAGTTTGCTTAATTTTGTAAAGTTGCACCTAAACCTATGAATGTGTTGGTGAGTTATTCATCAACACATTTATGGTGTCGTGCTCACTGCGCTGGATTTTATTTCTTTGTGGGGGTTACCAATCATCCACTTTTGTCAAGCAATTAGTGCATCATGCAGGGTAAGGAAGTGTCCAAGATTTTCGATTTTGTCTTATTAATGTCCATTCAGTGCTAGTACACACTGAGCATGTATGGACATGACTGGTATGATGTAGTTTCAAGGGTCCGTAATAATTCTGTTGCATAACACAAAGCACATGCATGAGCAAGAGAGAATGAGTTGGATTTTTCTTTGTAAATCTCCAATATGTGTTCAAAAAGTGAACTACAAGTAACAAAAAAATAATCAAAAGTCTAAAATCTACCTACCTCTGCTGACCATACTGAGTCTGGTGCTGCCTTTTTGACAAATGTAATGTTTGTTCATACCTCCCCCACCCATCTATAGCCGCCTGTGATTCTGCTTGTTTCTGTGTATCGTTCAGGTTTAAGGCAAAATAGGCCACACAAACAGCAATAGGATCATGTTTTAGAACTGAAAACTCTCCTGAGCTAATTTGGTAAATGTATACAGTGCCAATCACAACCTTTTAAGTGTCCAAAAACAAAGTAATAAAATGTAACAAGGTGCTAGAAAACCTCCCTTAGGCACAGAGTCCATCCTGAAGATTTCCCAAGATCTTCAAATGTAAATGCAAAGCATATAGAGGTGATTACTTTTATTGTCAAATTCAAGCCTTCAGAAATGCTAAAGATATCAAACAGTGTCCCTAGAATTCATCCAGCCTCTCTTATAATGGACCATAGATGTTAAAAGAAAATACAAATGCAAAATAAAGTGTAAGATATTTTATTCTCTTGCATATAGATTTAAAACAGCAGATGTAGCGGTAAAAGCATGTGCTAATACCAGTCAACTAATCCTATGCATTCATTCCTCTTCAGGTAGAGTAACTGCTTTTACACAAGACTAACTGTCCAAACAATTAGGTAACCACCCATATATGATTTGTAAGTCATGATAACTGTATGTTACTATTGGCAAATGTCTTTTTTTGAAAGGATGTTATTAAAATTATATTGCACTAAATGCATATAGAAAGGAGAGATCTTGAGCAAATACTTGCTGTATTTAAAATCTGTTCTGTCTTATGTGGCACTTCCTAAGTGCTGGAGGGATGTACAGAATTTTGAAGTGTAAAGGGTTCCACTGCCAATTAGTACTCTAATGGTTAAATGGTGCACAAGTGGCACAATGTCTAGTGCCAGTCTTTTTGTCTATACACTCTGCAGTTATTACTTGGTTTTGACACTGTAGTTATCTGTGCAATCTCTCTATTTTTGGATAATAACTTGTTTGCAATGTCCTGTTCTACAGATTTTGTCTTTTTTTTTTTTGATAAGGAGATCATATCTGTTGGAACACAAACAGTACAAATGTACTCATTACCTGCAAAGCAGAATTGACTTCGATCTCAGGGACATTTTTGACTCGTCCCTCCCCCCTCATTATGGATTTATCATATCCAAAGTTCTGTATTTTTATTTTAATTTTTTTACAGAATATTTGCATAAGTGTGTTATATAACGTGTAATATAACTGTAAACGAACCAGTATGTTTATGCCTGTTTTGTTAAAGGCCGTTATATAAAACAAATCTATAAATATAGTACATGGATTTATGTTCTGATTATATTAATGCATACTCCCAATATTCACAGGATCATGTATATGCAATTATTGTGTGGGCATATTTTTATACAATCATGATTGTAAAAATCTGTACAGCGTTTGGGTGACAGATTGCAAAGGTCCATAAGTGATCAATATTAATGGTGACCTCTGGTGTTTATGGTACCAGGAGTGCACTTGCAGCCTCCCAGACTTGCTAGTTTCTACTAAGATTCTTTTCTTTCAGGAAGTGTTCCGGAGGATTGGAGGAAGGCAGATGTGGTTCCTATATTCAAAAAGGGTTCAAAATCCTTGCCTGGAAATTATAGACCTGTGAGCTTAACTTCTGTGGCTGGAAACGTGTTTTAAAGGTTATTAAGGGATAATATACAAGAATTCCGTAAGAACAACGTGGTTATCAGCAAAAATCAGCATGGTTTTATGAAACATAGGTCATGTCAAATGAACTTGATTGCATTCTATGAAGAAGTAAGTAGAAGTATAGATCAGGTTGTTGCAGTGGATGTGATCTATTTGGATTTTGCCAAGGCATTTGATACAGTTCGACACAATAGATTAGTGTTCAGAGAAATGGGTCTAGATGAAAATTCTTGTTCTTGGGTAGAACATTGGCTTAAAAATAGAGTACAAAGTTATCATTAAAGGTAAATTTTCAAACTGGACAGAGGTGGCAAGTGGTGTCACTCAGGGTTCTGTTCTGGGACCCCTTCTATTTAACATGCTTATAAATGATCTTGAAAAAAGGCATTGAAAGTCATGTTTTCAGTGTTGCCAGATGACACAAAACTCTATAAAGTAATACCACATGAGCAAGATATTACTTTGCTACAGAGGGATTTAGATGGATTGGGCACTCTCAAATGACAGATGAAAGTTGAAAAAATGCAAAGTTATGCACTTTGGTGTAAAGAATGCACAAGCAACGTATACCTTTAATGGAAGCGAATTGAGGATAACAACACACGAAAAGGACTTTGGAATTGTTATAGACCACAGCCTATGCAACAATGTGCAATGTCAATCAGCAGTGGCTAAGGTGTGAAAAAGGGCATTCATTCTCAGGATGAGAATATCATTTTGACCACATCTTGAATATGCTGTGCAATTTTGGGCACCTGTCAAAAAGAAGGATATTATGGCACTAGAAAAAGGGCAGAGGCGGGCTACAAAATTAATAAAAGGAATGGAACATATCAGCTATGAAGAAAGGTTAACAAATTTAAACCTCCTTAGTTTAGAAAAATGTCACTTCAGAGGGGATATGAAAACATTATACAAATATATCCAGGGCCAATACAAACCATTGTGTGGAAATCTATTCACAAACCGGACTTTACATAGGACATAAGGGCATGCGTTTAGACTGGAAGAAAGAAGATTTTGTCTAAGGCAAAGAAAAGTTGTTGTTTTTTACTGGAAGAACAATAAGGATGTGGAATTCTCTGCCTGAAGAAGTGGTTTTACCAGAGTCCATACAGATGTTCAAACAGCAACTAGATGCATACTTGCAAAAACAGAATATTCAAGGATATAATTTTTCAATGTAGGGTAATAGCTTCTTGATCCAATGATTAATCTGACTGCCATTCTGTGGGTTCTTCAAACTGAGGGTTTTTTGCCTTCTTTTTGCTCAACAGCAAAAAACAAATGTGAGGAAGGCTGAACTTGACGGATACAAGTCTCTTTTCAGTTATGTAACTAGTCAAGCCATTTAAGAATGGTTTGACAACTTACCTGGACACCCCAGGAGCTCTCGTCATATCCTCTCACCCTGAATGTCATACAGCCCAATACAAGTTGCTCTAATTGCCGAAGTGTCAGCTTAGAGGCCCTTTAACCCGTTAACGCCGTTACGGCGTTCTATGCCGTCCCGCATTAAGTGAGCTTTAAAGCCGCTGCGGTGGCATAGAACGTCGTAACGGCTTTGAGCCCCTGGAGGTCCGGCGTACTTACCTCCGCCACGATCCTCTTCTGGAGGGCTGCCTGACAGCCCAGGCAGCCCTCCCCCGGCAAATGAGGCCCCCAGGGGCCATGTGATCGCTCTCAAAGAGCGATCACATGGCCCCCTATAGTTGGCTGTGGATCTGCCAGCAGGGGGACTGTCCTGAAATGTCAGACAGTCCCCCTGCTGGTGGGAAAGTTAAAAAAAATAAATAAATTCAACATGTTTAAAAATAAAATGAAAATATATTTTCAGACTTTTACAGACTGGAACGTTGTGTGAATTTGTAATTGCTCAATAAAGCAACAGATGAAATTTACCTTGAAAGACTCCTGAGTGCTCTCTACTGGTATTGTATACAATTTGGTTGGAGACAGCACCGGAGCATTAAAAGACCGGGAGCATTGAGTGCTGGGACGTGTGTAATATATATATATATGTATATATATGTATATGTATATGTGTAACGTCATACAAAGTGTATTTTAATATTAATATATATTAGTATTAAAATATACTTAGAGTGATGTTACATGTAGTGTGTGTGTATATATGTATAATTACAATAATAAATGAAATATTGAAACAAAATTTAATATAAATTATATATTCATATGTAATTTCATTCTAACTGTATTTTGATATATGTAACAAAATACACTTAGAATGACATTTTGTATACATCTATCTATATTTAAAATACAAAAACCGCAAATATATATATATTTACATAAAAGATTACATTAGTATACACGTAGAATTTAAATACCTATAAATGCATATATATATTAAAATTCTACGTGTATATTTAATCTTTTAACATAATTATGTGATTTGATTAATTAAAATTTGATTCACATGCCTGACAACACAGGGAGAAAGTGCAGAGAATTTAATTCGCAAGCACTATATTTGACCCTGTAACCCTCCAAGACACCATAAAACCTGTACATAGGGGGTACTGTTTTACTCGGGAGACTTCGCTGAACTCAAATATTAGTGTTTCAAACTGGTAAATTGTATTACAACGATGATATTTTAAGTAAAAGTGACTTTTTTGCATTTTTTACAAACAAACGGCACTTTTATGGACTATATTGTTGTAATATGTTTTACTGTTTTAAAACACTAATATTTGTGTTTAGTGAAGTCTCCCGAGAATAACAATACCCCCCATGTACAGGTTTTATTGTGTTTTGGAAAGTTAGAGAGTCACATATAAGGCTTGCATTTCATTTTTTTGACATTTTGAAATTTGCCAGATTGGTTATGTTGCCTTTGAGACCGTATGGTAGCCCAGGAATAAGAATTACCCCCTTGATGGCATACCATTTGCAAAAGTAGACAACCCAAGGTATTGCAAATGGGGTATGTCCAGTCATTTTTAGTAGCCACTTAGTCACACACACTAGCCAAATATTAGTTTTTCTTTTTTTCACACAACTTTGGCCAGTGTTTGTGACTAAGTGGCTACTAAAAAAGACTAAACATACCCCACGTTTAATACCTTGGGTTGTCTACTTTTTCAAATGGTATGCCATTATGGGGGTAATTCTCATTCCTAGGCTACCACACCATCTCAAAGGTAACATTACTAATCTGGCAAATTCCAATTTGAAAATGGAACGTTCTATATTTGACCTTGTAACTTTCCAAAACACCATAAAACCTGTTAATGGGGGGTACTGTTGTACTTGTGAGACATCGCTGATTACAAATATGGGCATTTTTTTGCAGTAAAACCTAACAGTATTATGACATTTATAGCTAAAATGTGAGGCGGAACTACATATTTTTTTTTAAAAAATTTTCAGTTTTTTTAAATTTTATTCATAATAAATTCTTTCATATATAAATATTTGATATGAAATTTAAAGCCCTGTTTCTCCAGAACAAAATGATATATAAGTGTGGGTGCATTTAATATGAAAGAGGTGAATTACGGTTGAACACACACATAGCGCAAATTCCAGTTTTTGTTTACGTTTTGTTTTGATCAGAACGTGTACTATTGACTCCGTCCTGAAGGGGTTAAAAAATATTTTACTCCACAAAAACCAATTAATTTAAATGTATGGTAAGATGAGCAAGAGTACATTCTCCATTTCACTTTTTATCATAAGCATTACTGACCTATGCAGGTCAGCAACTATGGTATAAAACCATTGCTGGCAATTTTCTGTAAACACAATGTGTAGACTGAATGTATAATACTTATCTTTCATATTCTTTGTGGACAGTTAATTGAGTGTAAGTTATGCTTAAAGGGGCAATCTATGCACCATAACTCATCGCCCATTGTAGTCATCATAGCGTCTGACACAAATTAAGCTTTGCAAGTGTTTTTTTGTTTTTTTTTTTATTAAAAACTGGGGCTCACATGTCTGGCAGCTAGGGCCTGTCCCTCTATGGCCAAATTGATATTTAAATTACACTTCTACATGATCAAGCTTTGATACATCTGAAATTAAGGGGAACAAGATCATGGTGTACACTTTCAGCCTAGTATTGTCACAGCTCAAAGCACACTATCCATTACATTCAGTCATAGCGGTTAAGGTGTTTTGTCTCATTTTAGAACTATACCTAGCGGGCACAATTTGAATATTTGTCTTTTAAAGAATTGTGCAGACTTAAATATTTTATAGAAATGCCCTAGTAAAAATCTGTTGGTAACTTTCCTTCAAGCACCACAAGAAGGTCAGATTTAACTGTATCTGCAAGTAACTCATAAAAAAATCCACTGATTAGTCACTGTTGATAGCTGGTCCCAAGGACAGGTTTCAAGAATACGGAATTAGAGAGACCCTAAGTATAGTCATAAATTGGCCTTGTCTTGCTGCCATGACCTTTCCTAATTTGTCCTCATTCGAGTAACCCACTGTTAAATACAATGTGTGTGTGTATTTTTTAGAGTCCATCTTTTACCCCATTACACCAGTTAACTGGTGAACATGCATGACACTATGGTCACCAGAGCCACTACAGAGAATAGAGTGTAAATGCCGCCTAGCAAGACTTGTAGTGGCAGTCATTTTGACGGCCACTAGAGGTGCTACTGTGTGAAGCATGTACATTCTGTTTCTCCTCTCACTGCATGGAGACGCTGAATGTTCCCCGTAGAGATGATTGATTTAATGCATGCCTATGAGGAATTATGGCTTTATATAAATTTGCATGTGTAGTGGTGCCAGTGAGCCATATGTATGAGGTTTTGTTCTTGAACTTCCATTTATTCATAGGAATATTCTAAGAACTCCAGTTTTACATTTATTACTTTAACCCCTTAAGGACACATGACATGTGTGACATGTCATGATTCCCTTTTTATTCCAGAAGTTTGGTCCTTAAGGGGTTAAATCAATATGTAGTAGTAGATACAGATATGTACTTTTCTCGTAATACTGCTGTTTTGGATATGGTGCTTGGTGTTTTTAGATCTGAAACAACTTGCTTGTTGATGTCCAGGAGAAACTAGTTTGGTAACTTTTTTTTTTTTTTAACACGCTTTTAAATGTGGTCATGGTTTAGTATTGTAATAAAGAAACGTATATGTCATACTTGTACTATACAGATCTTTAGTTCTCCCTAGCTTTGTAGCTGTTGTGTGAAGACTTAGAATAATTGATTTTTAATTCATGCCAATTTGTTGATTTGAATACCTTGCTGGGCAGTATCATGTGTTATTTAAGGGACATTGAAAACTGGGAATGCAAACTCTACATCTGCACTGCTTATAACACAGATTATTGATCCATGGTATAGCAGTGCGTAACATGAATGTAAAAATCATCAACAGTAAACAGCTCTGCATATTGTCTGATTGCAAACCTTCACCAATAGATGGATATCCTAGAGCAGGCTGTCACCCCTCAGGGATTCTGTTAGGTAGTCTGTCTGCTGGAGATCTCTACTGCTCAATGTCTCAGAAATCAAGTAACCGATCTGTGCGCCTTTATTTCCTAATTTAATTTACTTAATATTGAATTCTTGATCCTGACATAAATTAGTTTTCCCCATTCAAATTCCTAATTTTATTTTTACGTTCTTTACTTCATTCATGCCAATATTCCCTCTCTATTCAACTATTCTACCAAGGAATAGGCGGCACAGGGCATAGAATTAAAATTAAAAAAATACAGGTTAAAAATTTGGAATTTTAATTCACACCTTAGTAGATTATACCTCACTGGAGAAAAACCATGTAAAGCATCACAATCTTAGTAATAAGCAGCTGATAATGGTTAAACACATATGTGCAATATAAAAGCATGAGCAGTACCCAAGTAAAAACACACAAACCGATTTGTAGGATAGACTACATCAAGTACCCCTCACTAGTCCAGGATTTAGGGAACACCCTGTTGTGTTGTGTGTTTTTTTTTTTTTTTTTTTTTTTACTTTCTAAAAACACCTTAGACACAACTGGGTAATCCCTAAATCCTGGACTGTGTTGGAAACCACTACTCTAGATCAAGGTCCCATTTGAGTACCCTAGGGCACTTGTAGCGGAAGGGTAGAGGTAACAGTAATATCCAAAGGCCTAGTATTCTCCAAACTTGTTCCTCCCTCTATTCTGCGGATACATGGAGGAAAGTGTAATAAATCTAATGGAAATTCAGGCAGAAAACATGGAAAGGTAAAAATAAAAATGTATTTGGAGGAAGCTACATCATACTTACAACTCAAAATCTATATACTAGTTGTCAAAGGGTTACTTCAAGCATCATGACCACTTAAGTGATTTGAAGTGGTCATGGTTTCTGGAGTCTGTATGTGGAGCATTTAAAAGCGAAACACTGCACCTACAGAGATTAACACAATTTTTTTTGAGGGGTGCAGCATAGAGGGGGTTAGTAGTTTTATAAAAACACTGTTTTTTGGTTGTATTAACATGTTAACTCCTTAAGGACCAAACTTCTGGAATAAAAGGGAATCATGACACGTCACGTGTCCTTAAGGGGTTAAACGTGCAATCCCTTCAAACAAGTCACTAGTTTGGTGGAATGCACTGCAGGTACAGGACCAGGTTGACAATATGGTACAGACATTTTTCCCTCATCGCTCATCTAAACAAGTTTAAGGAGGGGCTTACCAGGTGCAGACCACTTTAAGAGCTCCTCTACATTACAGCGCTCAATGTCTCTGCGCTAGTGTACCTTCAGGAAGCTCTTAAAGTGACCTGAATTCGATAGAGTTGCAGACCACAACACTCCTTTGAGCAGGGGAATGGGATCTATTGATCTCCCTGTTGGCCAAGTCAGAGCTGGAGCTAATCGTTCACAGCACTACTCTTCCACTTAAAAGCAAAAGAGGAGTGTTAGGATGCCTCTTGTTGAAGTAATAAAGGAATGAGGCAGTAGGCAGAATCAGTGCAGGGACTATGCTAGGCACAGTGTGGCTTTGTGTTTGGCCTTGTGGTAATCTTGCTTTTCAGGACCACAGGTGATCCAAAGATGGCCAAAAGTTGCCAAACCTCCCCTTGAAAGAAATACAACTGTTTTCCACATTATCAAATATAAACCATTATAATGCAGTCTGAAGTAACAGTCATCTATGTTCAAAAGGGACTCCAGTCTATCAAGTTCAAACAAAGAGTGCAACCTCCCCTTCCCCCACCCCCATCCAGAACAAAACCATTCCAAGCAAATATCAAACAGTGAGTCTGGAGGGGGGGTAATTTCCTTTTGATTTTTCTTTGGATGAGTACATTGTTTCCACCTCCTTCAAAGAACTATAGGCACAGTAGTTTAGGATTTGTATTGTATGATCCCTTGAAGGAACAAGAGTGTTTTGAAGGCCAAGATGTGTGCCACTTTATATCTTTGACATTAGGTTGCCGTGTTATTTTAGATGTTATAACCTGTAACTAAGCATTGTACAGACAATGAAAAATAAGCATACAAGCATGAGACAGCCCGCAAAAGAGTTGCAGATCCTGCCCTGGCATTAGAATGATCTGATGCCTGTCAGCTCATGCTACTGGGATAGGGTGGACTCCGTGGTAGACAATGTGACTAAATGCTGGGCCAACTCACAATGAGGCAGTCGAGCAATTCTGCTTAATCACCATGACTGCTATGCTCAGTATATCCGCCTGAGAGATAAAGCACTAAACTATGTATTAGGGTTAGTGTGCGCTTTGGTTAAGGTTAGATATAGTTAGAAGTAGCCTCAAATGTGATACCAGGTTGGTATGGTAACACAGATAGTGAAACTTCAACAAATAGCTTTTCTGTGACGCAAGCAAAGAGGCACCTTAAAATGAACCCAAGTCTCCAATTTGATCCTTTAACGTTCTCCAAATATCTGGAAAACATATGTGGAGTATTGTTGTATTTGCAGATGAAGCATAATAGAAAAATATGTATCTTTGAAGTAGCAGAAATCACAATGCCAGTGAAATTCACTATTAAAGTTCAGTATGTATGTGAAAAAAATACATTTACCTCTGAATTTATTAGAGTCCATACAGATGTTCAAACAGCATCTAGATGCATACTTGCAAAAACAGAATATTCAAGGATATCATTTTTCAATGTAGAGTAATAGCTTATTGGTCCAAGGATTAATATGACTCCCATTCTGGGGTCAAGAAGGATTTTTTCCTAGTTTGTTGCAAAATTGGAAGTGCTTCAAACTGGGGGTGTTTTTTTGCCTTCTTTTGGATCAACAGCAAAAAACAAATGCGAGGAAGGCTGAACTTGATGGACGCAAGTCTCTTTTCAGCTATGTAGCTATGTAACTATGTAACAAGCAAAACAAAAATGGGATATGGCTGCAAAATCCAAAAAAAACATGAATAGAGCATAGTGCAATACAATTTGAACAGGTAATATGTGCTATATAAAGGTGCACTCACAAGATATAGATGTATAATGCGCTCAAGGGTGCCTCCCCCCATGTAATTGGGGGGTTGAAAATCTCCCTCTGCTGCCCACAGAATCAAAGCAATTACAAATTACGAAACGCGTAAGACCACAACTACTGCTGTTTTATCATTTTATTGGAGTTATAATAAAGCCGCTATTTTATACTACCATCCGGAGTCCTGATTTCCTGTGATTCTGCAGGCAGCAGAGGGAGATTTTCAACCCCCCACTTACATTGGGGGAGGCACCCTTGAGCGCATTATGCATTTATATCTTGTGAGTGAGTTTCCACCTGGAATATACAGACGATCCAGTTCAAATTTCCTCACCTACTCCATTCAGGATGTCACAAATAGACGACACGACCCTAGAAGTCAAACTTAATGAACTAGTCACCAAAGGTGCTATCGAACGATCCCTCACCCCACGAGGTTTAGTGAGCAACATGTTTCTAGTCAGGAAAAAGTCAGGAGAATTCCGATCAGTCATCAATTTAAGAGACTTGAACAATTTCATCAAATACAGACATTTCAAGATGGAAGGCATCCATCTATTACGAGTCCTTCTCTGCGAGGGAGATTGGTTCTCCCATTTCAACCTCAAGGATGCATACCTCACGGTACCAGTAACACTGAAGCATCGCACCTTCCTTTAATTCAGTTGGCGTCAACAACTGTGGCAGTTCACCTGTATCCCCTTCGGACTATGTTCCACACCTTGGTCCTTCACAAAACTAATGAAACCGGTGATGGCACTACTACGTTCGCAAGAGATTCGATCCATCATATACCTTGATGATATCCTCCTTATGGCTCACGATGAAGAGATTCTACGTCTGCATACAAACATGACTTTGGGGTTTCATAATAAACCTCCAAAAATCATCTCTAACCCCGTCTCAGACGGTACAGTTTCTAGGATTTCAGATAGATTTTGTTCAGGCAGTTCTGCAACTTCTTGCTACAAAAATCAAAACCATCAAAAAGGACAGCCGTGGATTGTTAGTCTCACCATGTCTCCGCCTCCGGGATATAGCCCGCATAATCGGATTACTCTCCACCTAAATCCAGGCAATATTCCCAGGCCCACTACATTTTCGAGCAATGCAACATTTGAAGACACGTTTCTTACATCACTCAACATCTTACGACCAACAGATTTTTCTCACAGACGAAGTCCGACTGGAACTCAGCTGGTGCCTTCAACATATGGAAGCCTGAAATGGAAGGGCTATCTTCGATTTACAACCAGATTTCTTTCTGGATTTCGGATGCCAGCCTCCTCGGATGGGTGCCACTTGCTCGGAGTAGTCTACCGGAGGCCTCTGGTCACCATCAGAACAAGCACAACACATTAATTGCCCCAAACTAATTGCTGGTTCCTTCGCAATCCGCAGTTTTGCCAAGGACGCCTACAATTGCTGCCTTATCCTGAGAATGGACAATGTGTCAGCAGTACAGTACATAAACCACCTAGGTGGCTCCCGATCAAAAAAGCTACCGGATCTGAAGAAAGAACTGTACCAATTCTGCCTGGACAGGAACATCTCCCTTTGTGCAGAATATCTACCTGGCTCAGACAACCTCATCGCAGATTGGTTTTCCCGTCATTGGAGGGACTCCAGGGATTGGCATTTGGACCCACAAATATTTCACCGTCTCCAGTTCCTGAGAGGACCAATCATCCTGGACCTGTTTGCGTCTCGCCTGGACCTTCAGACAGACACATTTTTCAGCTGGCTTCCAGACCCAGCGTGCCTGGCAGTGGATGCCTTCCTACAATCATGTCCAATGTCAGGAGCATATGCCTTCCCCGCTTTCTCCATGATCCCACGCACGATACAATATCTCAAAACACAAGGCATCAAGATAACACTGGTGACCCAGCTATGGCAAACCCAACCATGGTTCCCCTATCTCCTGAAAATGTTGGTGGAATATCCCCTACTTCTACCCACCTCCTACGATCTCTTCAAGGATCCACCAGACAATTTCCATCCACTGGCACTGCAAGGCCACCTCCGATTGGTGGCCTGGAACATTTCAGGGGATCCTGGAACGTCTCTGGCCTTTCGGCTACTGCTCGAGGACTCCTATGGGATTCATGGGCCCCAGGATCAAGACGGTCGTACCTTTCAGCATGGCGAAGTTGGAGTGGCTGGTGTTTGGAGAGGGACATCGATCCCTTTTCAGCTTCTTTAATTAACATCATGAGCTTTCTGTCGTCCCTTTTCGCTCAGGGTAAATCCTATCGGTCGATTAATGTGTTTCGTTCTGCTTTTTCTGCAGCGTATAACCCTGTTGACAACTCCTCAGTTGGCAAACATTCTTTCATATATAGACTTTTGCAGGGCATCTGCCTCGCAAGACGTCCGGCTCCGAAATATAATCAGTTTTAGGATGTTGCTATTGTGCTATCCTTTTTAGAGACTTGGCCTTCTAATGAAGTACTCTCTCTCCGACAACTGTCAGCCAAATTGGCACTTCTTCTCTGTTTGGTATCCTTCCGGAGAGTTTAGGACATCAGAGCATTTGACGTTCATGCCGTTGACTTTACTCCAAAGGGAGTTAACGTCTCCATTACCCGACACACTAAAACCAATTTGTCTACAGAGTGCTATCCTTATTTCCAGGATAAACCCACACTATGTGTAGCTTGTTGCGTTCGACATTACATCTTTAGCACTACTTACCTTAGAACACAAACGGAACCCATACTGGTGTCTTATGTGCGTCCTCACAAGCAAGTGTCACGTCCCACGATTGCTCGTTGGATCAAGTGGCTCCTGGCCCTAGCCGGCATTGACTCATCTTTGGGTGCTCATTCTGTTAGAGGAGCGGCCGCCTCTTCTGCATTTACGGCTGGGGGTTCTCTGGCAGAAATTTTAGCCTCTGCGGATTGGTCCAGAGAATCTACCTTCCACACATTTTATTTTAGACAGTCACCTCATGTGTCTCTTTCCATGTTCTCCTCGCTTTAAATCAGCAAGTATGAAGCCTCCTGTCTTGCCATAAAGTTCGGGATTATTCTAACCTTAATGACCGAATAATCTAAATTTTATTAACGACAGGAGGCAAATATTTTCCCACCTGTGGAAAACTCTCCCCACCCTGCTAGGTAGGTATTTCGCATACCTCAATATTTCATTACCAATTAATTTTAGTAATCTTCTAGGGTTTTCTGTTAAAGGATCACTATAAGGTCAGGAACACAAACATGTATTCCTGACCCTATAGGGAAAACCCACCATTTAGGTGGCTTGCTGGCCCCACCCACTTGGTGACATCATCAAAATTGCCGATTCCCATGGAGAGAGCACTGGATTGGCTAAAATCGGCAAGGGGGCAGGGCCAAACACCGTTTTGACCAATCAGCACCTTCTCATAGAGATGCATTGAATTAATGCATCTCTATGAGGAAAATTCAGCATCTCCGCACTGACCCAGGAAGCACCTCCAGCTGCCATCTGAGGATTGGCCACTTTTTTTTCTGAAAAGGCAGTGTCTGCATGAAAATGCCTGAAGGAAATGATTGTACTCACCAAAATAACTACATTAAGCTGTAGTTATTTTGGTGACTATAGAGTCCCTATATATTACAGAATGCCTTTATAGTTGTACTCATCTTTATTTCATAGCCCTTGATTTGTCAGAGTACTTGATACACACTGCTTTTAAATACATGGCCTTAATGTTAGTTAATATGATTTGATTCTCTTACCCAAGAGACCATACTTTCACAATTTCTTTCTCTTTTTCCTAGTGTGAAGACTCTTCGTTACCTTCGCAAGGAATTATCTTCACTTCTTAACACTGGTTTACGAGGTTGTCTACGTTAGAATCTACTCATCGATCAACTGTTTTTCATGTACATGGTTGACTCTACGACTGTTGTCTACATCAAGAAAGAGGAGTTTGGAGGAGCCTGATGACTAGACATACCCTGTTATACATTCTGATTGGTTAAACTTTTTACTTACTGTTAACTGTTTCTTTGCTGCTGGGAATTTCAGTAAAAGAAAGATAAGCAAATATTTGCCTCCTGTCTTTAATAAAATTTAGATTATGGGGGCGGAGGCTGACCGCTGAACGGATCAGACGTGTCTCGTCTGAGCTCTAGCGCCTGGGCTAGAATATTGGAGCTAACTCCATGCCAGCAGCAGCCACCGACTCAAATCGGTGCCCAAACTACTCAAAAGCTGCAGTCGCACGCGGAGATATCATGGCATAACCTGTTCGAGGCCTACCCGAGCTTGAGCTCCCTGAGTTCTCCGACCAGCATCTTGCTGTCCCCCCCCCCCCGACCGGTGGGGGTTATTCCAGTCCACACGGGCGACTACAACTAAATACCGCCAGCCCCAAGCACCAACTATGCCGCAGAGTACTGACCAGACGACTCACCCCAAGATGGCGGATATTCCACAGCCACGTGTGCAGGCAAAGAACAAGACAACGCAGAAAACAAGTATGCCTAAACGACAGAGCTAACCGGCAAACGCCTCTGTGACAGGCTAGCTGACCATCCCAAGCAACCAAAAGCACCAGCAGTGAAAAGCAAGCGGAGAGATGACAGGTGGGAAAAAAGTGGGTCCCCCCTGGGCACTCCCCATGAAACAAGCACACAGCCTTACAAGATGGACCCACTCAGGCTGAAGACCAGCAGGGGATCATCCCCGGAGCATCGGCCACCGGCGCGGAGGATCCAACGCCACAGATGGCAACCCTCCACCTGGATCCATGGCAGCCCCTGGTTAGGGAAGAATGCAGCCTCCTCCGAGAGCACCCGAGTTCGTGGTCTGCAGATGCAGGTCTCCAAGACGGCCCAGGGCTTTGGGGAGGACTTAGTTGAACTCTGCCTCCCGATCTTTTGCTGCCCCCCAAGCCGGGTCATTGGCTAATTCTGGACTTTGCACCTCAAACCTGTAGCATTGGACTACCCCAGCAAACATTGACATAACAGCCAGTACACACGGCTCCACACATGATCTAACCTACCTGACAATCCTGCACTCCAACCGTCACGAGACAGCACCTGACAGACATGCGCCACAACATATACCTGGCACAAGCGCACATAGGCTCTGACAGACACCCCCACACCTGTCACACTTCATCCCAGGCCTGTCTTGGGGAGCAATAGTTGACTGTTCCCGCATAGTTCCCCGCACTTAGCTTTTGGCCCAACCATTAAGCCCAAACGACTCCTAAGAGACCCTATGCCCATGCTTATACAGCCTGTAAACACTTAGCACCATGATGTACATGCTTCTGTGAACTTAAATATATCTGAAAAATGTATCTAATGCTCCTATTGTTAGCTATGATAATACGCTCGAGGACTGCTATTGGGGCACCAGGAGCTACACCCAGCATGCACAACAAAATTACTAAATACATTTTTTTTTTAGATTATTCGGTCACTAAGGTTAGAATAATCCCGAATTAACCACCTTGTCAGATGGGAGGTGCAATATTCTCAGTCTCCTCCCACCAGAGACCTTGATTGGCCAAGGGAGTCAGGTGGCACCTGAACTCTACCATATATAAGTTCCATAGCACAGTAATTAATTTCAGTGCCCCAGACGAAGGCGCATTAGCAGCGCCGAAACGTGCATTGGGCTATTCCTTTTTTGCCACTTTGCACTATCAACTATTATGCACGTTAGATTATAAGGGAGTTGGGTGTATGGGGGGGTGGGGGGGATTTGGTACCGTAGGGGTAGAAGATTGCAGTATATAGGAGGCTTACGAACGGACTAGGACAACCTGTAGGATCAGTATTATTATTTAGCAATCTTTAGGCAGTCAGTACTAATGTATAGACAGTTTATGGTCAGTGACAGCAAGCCATATATAGGCAGTGGTAGTAATCACACAGGTGTTGTTTGTTTCCAATTTGTACATAGATTTGTCATTACATATTTGCTACAAGATAGAGGTTCATTCTTTATTGTTATAGCAAGGGCTCTATGATATATCAGACATTCACTAGCAGGGTGTGTATCTAGCCACTTTGTTTCAAGTGGACTGATTATTTAAATGCTGTATCGGTATAAAAAGTGAACAGCCTGTTTTTTCCAGCAAGGATTTCATCCATTCTGATTCAGGGTGTGTATCTAGCCACTTTGTTTCAAGTTCTTTTTAAATGCTGTAATGGTCTGAAAACAGCCTGCTTTTTATTTTTCTTCCAGCAAGGATTTAAAAGGATACTATAGTGCCAGGAAAACAACCCCTTTTTCCTGGCACTATAGGGTTAATAGGTGTGTCGTCCTTCAGCCACTTACCTTAATCCAGCGCTGGGCTCTATCAGCGCTGGTGACCTCTCCTGCCCCGCCGATATCAGCTCCTGATTGGAGCCGAACACGCATGCACGGACAGAGGCGCGCACGCATTCAAACACGCCCATGGGAAAGCATTACTCAATGCTTTCCTATGGGGATCTTATTTGACGCTGGACTCTGAAACTGCCATGTTTTCAGCTGCAGGGTTAAAACTAGCAGCGCCTGGCACTCAGACCACTTTATTGAGCAGAAGTGGTTTGGGTGCCTATAGTGGTCCTTTAAGTCATTCTGATTCCGTTTTTGGTTTTCACTTAAAGGCACCATAGAGCCTTTCTTCCAGTTTTTGCTCATTGAATATCTACATTAATTCACTTAAGTGATCCCCTGCTTACCCTTCCTCATTATCCACAAAGCCTTATTGGCTTTTTACATTGGTTCTATTTTCTTTTGCATAGTCACTGTATTTATAATTGTATTCAATAAACTGATTTTTTTATTAGGTCTTTTGATTATTTAAAGGAACCTTATTGTGCCTTTTGGGTGTCAGGCATGCAGGCCAGACAGAGGCAGGAGCAACTGCAGACTTGAATACAAGAAAGATTTTACTATATTTAGGGAGGCCAAAGGGGATTAGATGGTGGTTTTAACACTACAGGGTCAGAAATACATGTTTGTATTTCTGACCCTATAGTGTTCCTTTAAGGACATAAATGAGATCACAAGCAACTCCTTAATTTCATAACCCAATACTACTGCTTGTATGCCAAACAGAAGGACCAACACATTGGACTCTTTATTCCAAGTCTAAAAAACCTCCTGCCCCCGCAATAGTTTCGTTCATGTCAATAAATAGGTCATTTTAAAGTGCATTTATTTATTTTTTTTCTACAATATTAGCAAAAAGCGGCAAAGCATAATAGAAATCAAGCATTCCAAACTCACAGGCACCTCCAGTAATCATACTTCTGACTGCTAGCAAAGAGTACCTCTATTTCAGACTGCCGTCTAGAAGTACTTAAAGTATAGTCAGCTTGCAAAAGTACCAATACTGCAAGATTTTTACGAGTATTTCCCCTGCAGTCTGCCTTAGAAATACTCCCACTGTAGCCTGTTATCTAGGAGCTGAATTCGTCACCTTGCCCGAGTCAGCACTCATTTCACAAAAAGGGCAAAAATGCACAGTTTACCTTAAAAAAGTAGAAACATATTCAATTTTATGAATATAAACTTTCTGGTAAATATGTACAATCCTCATATTTAGGTAAGGAAGCATTTATAGGGACAGTTAACCAACATACATCACCTAGAGATTTGATAGAGCATGTTAATTTAGCATTAACCCAAATGAAATAGACAGATATAACCACTCTGATAAAGGATGTTCTGAGGCTCCTGTTTGGGGATGAAAACCTTTCATGCAACAGAAATATATATATACATATTTAAAAGGTCCAGCTTTTCCTATTATACACATTTTATCAGAATGCAGGGATTACAAACTTTCTCAATTAGAAATTGAAAAATGAGAATCCAATATAAGATCTTGTTCATTTTAACACCTATAAAATATTTTAGCACCTTTTTCGTACATATTACCCCTGGCACATTAACGGGATGGTTTATAAAGCAAAATCTTAATATCAAGTGAGGTAGCAGAAGCAACAGGAAGTAAATCAGCAGAATGGAGAGGAATCCTGTGTGCAGAAATGAAGTCGCTACTGTGAGTTTGTATATTAACATTTCAAATAACTAAAAATATTTATAATGTGTTTAAATATTCTGTGTTAGTGTGAAAATCAATGGCTTCTTGATCAGTGGTAAGACTGATATTAAATCACATGGTGTAATGTAAAATGGTTAGTGTTCACTATAAGGAAATACGGCTTGAAGACCATTCAAGCCTGCTACTGTTGGACTAAAAGGCTTGTAAGCCTCAGTGATACTCCTAAAAACGACAGGTTACTTAAACTGACTCTACTTCGCTTTGATATAAAATTGTATAGTAAATTCTTCATTATTCAATATAGCCACACTCTGTGATTTGGTTACTTTTCCTATGGAGCAGTGGTTCTGAAGACTATTTTCAAGGAGTTAAAACAGCCTATGATACCATGAAACCCTAAAATCTGGTCACCCCAAAATCCCGTCTTGTTGTAGACAAGTATGAGAACCACTGCTGAAGAGGTCTAGTTGACCTAATGATTTGACAGAAAATAATACTTTTAAGGAAATATCTTCATATAAAGTTTTTAAAAAAATGACACAAATCAGCATGTGATTAGAAAGAAAGAAAACGGGAATGATATTTGAAGTCAGATGCAAGAATTAAGCTGTTTGAGATCTTGGTACACTGCTTCACATACACAATTTAAAACAGTCTTTGTAACTGGTCTGCTACAGACAGTCTTCTGGATATAAAAGCATCTGCATGTATAAATGAGACATTGCGTCATTTCTTCTTAGTTCTTTGCAGACGGTGCTTGTCTGGTCACATTATACTGAAGATTGGTCCCAAACCTTAAGGGAGGGGAAAAAAACAACCCGTTAAAAAAAATAGTAGTTTGTTATATATAATTATTGTAACAAGGAAGAGTGAAACAGTTTTATTTCACTTGTTGCCTCAAAAAAGCATAAGACCTCCCCACCCAGCCATACTTTTTTTTTTAGTGTAGTTACTAACCAAGCCCTAAAAATAAATGCTTATTCCAAAAAAAAAAAACAAAAAAAAACAGCATTGGGAATAAATAATTGCAAAGTCTAAAGAAAATGAAATGGTATGTAACATGTACTTCCTGACATCTATTGCAGCAGCAGCCTCACAATGGTGATGCAGCCAGTGGTGTATGTGTAGGTAAACTGGTAATAACTACCTGTAGAGCCTAGATGGCGGGGTTATATACTAGAGTGTGACTTGTTGGGAATTCAAAGTTAAATTCTATTTTATGTCTACAACATTGTTGACTGACTAAGTGTATCATCCACTTCCTAATTTGGTGAAAGAGTACTGCAGTCTGCAATCCTCATAGATTTGCAGTTAACTTCAAAGGTGAAGTTTTTTTTAATTGCCTTATCTACATGATAATTAAAGTGGAGTCAGCTCCAGTCTGGCGCATCCCTTAATTTCAACACTACTTGGAACAATGTAAATAGCTAAACTTCATACTTGCTTATCTCTACAATTAACTGTGCCTTTGCAAATGTCATGTTGACAACACTTCAACTAAATTAATTTAAAGGACTATTACCACGTCCATAACAACTTACGGTCATCAAAGTTGTTATTGTGGCAGGATGGTACGGGCACAGTCTTACCTCCAGGGGCTAAATCGTTTTACGCGGTTTTATCCTGAAGGAGTTGGTCATTAAGCATGTGACAAAACTACTTCCCCGGATTACTTCCTCTCTGCCACCACAGCATCTCAGGAAGATTTAGCTAGACAGACTGTAAGACTGTAAGACAGCATACATTCTCAGCCTGTTACTGGCTGCCCATTGAGAGAAAAGGTACTAGTATTTCTCAATGGGTGACCACTCAGATGACGCTTTCAGCCTATGACTAGTTGCCTACTGGGAGAAATGGTACTACTACTTTTTGAAAAATAATTTACATTTATTAAAACTGCCATGAGTCTGATCCACTTTAACAGCCCCATTTTAATATCAAAAGTTTAATAAAATAAACTAAAACAGCCAAAATATAATATATATACACACACACACACCATTATTTTTTAGCCCTGTAGAAATCCACTCTTTGTGAGTGTAGCATGGACCGTCCAGGCTCACAATGTAGAGTAGCTTATAAACCCTGGCTATTATAGTAAGACTTGAAATTTTAAGCCATGTATGTATATAGCAAGAAATATTCTTGCTTTCTTGAAAGAAATGGGATAAACAATTTTTTTGTGCTTTCTCGCACTGAAGCATGTGACATGGTTGGGATTTGTTTCTAATCATGGAACCTTTTGGACTTTGTGTTGAACAGGCATTTTTGTTATGGCAGAATGTGTCAGGAATGTCCTAAAATGTTTTGAAGAACACGGATTGATGTTTACATTTACATTATACCTTGTTGACTTGTGACAGAGGTGTTCTCACAGCTCCGGCAGGCAAGCGACCCCTATTGCTCTCTTCGAATAACCTTCCAGGTGATCTCTCTCTTCGGGTGCTCAGTAACCTGCCTGGAGACTTCTCCCTTTCAAGTGGTCGCCCAGGAGATTTGTCCCTTCGTAGCTCTGTTCTACCTTCACGGTAACGATGTGGTGTGCTTGGTTCTCGCACAAGACCCTGGACCTCCCCTGGCACAGGACTCGGAGCTATTCTCTTAGTTATGTGGTCATTATATGATGGAGGACCTCTTTTGTTTGGGCTGAAATATGAAAGAAAATTATTTTGCGTTGGTAATTGTAAAAGTATTTTAATTTGAATCCAAGAAATATTGAAATGATAGATTCTTAAAACGTTCCGTGATTTTTTAGTTTGTATATGTTTTATAATCAAGCAAAGAAAGAATGAAATTATACATCTATGTAAAATTTTAATTTATATTTTATGGGAATGTATTAACCATATTACTTAACATTCAGCAATGCCAAATGAAGCTGGTAAAGACATTTGATTGGGAACAGGAAAGTAAGTAACCATGTGAAAATGGTTTGACAAACACCACTGAAATTGTACATATAGATTCCTAACACCATAACCAATACTTTAAAAGGACACTGTAGGCAACCAGACCACTACACCGCAAAGGAGGGGAAAGCTATCGTGCCAGGGAAACAAGTTTATTTTCCTGGCACCATCGTTTCTCTTTAAAGCAGGATCCCAAGATGTTCTATTACTTTAACTGCTATGAAGTCTTTCCAGCCTTTAGAAAGACAAAGCTTCATGGGAGTTGCAGTTTTATGACATCTGGGGATTTACTGTTAGCCCAGCCCTATCTTAAAGGGTTATTTCAACCATCACGCCCACTTCTGCTTTTAGAAGTGATCGTGTTGGTAGGAATCCGTATGTGCAGCATTTCTGCTTGAAAGACTGCACATACAGAGATATATTCACTTTTATGCAGAGAGCTAGTTGCAATCCTCGAACAGCTGACTTATGGTCTGGACTGCCTGATGTCAGTTGTGTGCAGAAATTAAGTCTGTATTCAGAGTGCTGGCAACTGATGTGACGAGCATCTCCTTTGCAGGCAGCACAGGTTTATAAGACGATTTAATGCGCAAGAAAGTAAAAATGTTTTGGTTAACTTTTGGTCGCCTTACTGATGCTAGATGTCCTCATGCTATGCGAAATCCAGCATCAAACAAAACCCCATAGGAAAGCATTATATAATGCTTTCCTAGGAGGCTGTTCTAATGCTAGCGCGGCCATTGCTAATGTTGGTGGGGGAGGAGCAAAGGCGAACCCCGAGCCAGCGTCAAGGAACATCAGCGCTGGACTCTGAATTCTGTCCTTCCAGAAGCTCTACAGGATCTCTAAGGAACTTACAGGGTTTGCTACCCCTGAAGATTAATGACAAGTCGGTACCAGGTGTTCTCAAATATTTACAAATACCTAAAGAAATGGGATCCTCTTTGTCAGTTTCAATAGAGTTGCGATTGTTTGTTTTTCTGACTTTTTAACAAACATTTTGAAAGATGGTAAAACACCCACCTGCGTGTTGTTGAAGGTGCTCGATGAAGCTCATTTGTAGTGTCCTTCACCAGATTACCTTTGCAGCATATAACTCTAAGTTTGTCCTGGTAAACAGATGCCAGGTAAATGGCTCCAGATGAAATGGCTGGCCCCAGGTACCGTGGGTTTGGAATATCCAAATGGGCTCGAGCTGGTGCACTAGGATGAGATGGGAAATTAATTT
Organism: Pelobates cultripes; assembly: GCA_933207985.1. NCBI lineage: Eukaryota > Metazoa > Chordata > Amphibia > Anura > Pelobatidae > Pelobates > Pelobates cultripes. The sequence goes on from OW240916.1 coordinate 195,502,632, forward strand.
TACAGTTCCATGTTCAACATAGTTACTAGAGCCAATGAGCATGACTTACCCCAAAGCAGCGCGTCCCTGAATCTCAATCACTTCCAGAGAATTAAAATGGGTTACAAACAAGTAAGGTTCCCTGTATGCTGAAATAATCAGATAAATAAATAGATTGGTTCGCACTGCAGTGAAATACCACATTTTTGAAAGGCATGCAAAATGTGCCTTGAACATAGAACAGAGTTCATAGGCCATAGATTACATATTATTACATTTTAACAGGTTTCTATTTAAACTTTTCCTTTGATTGTATAAGTATTTTTTCTTCTCAAATAATATTCACCAAATGCAAGAGGCAGTCTGCTCCACTTCAGATCATCAGTGCGACTTCGTCTTCCATAAGAATCAACAAATACGCCAAACTCTGGTAGGGAAAAATGGAAATAGTGGATAAGGCACAACAAAATATAGGAGTGCTGTAAACATTGTGATTAATAAGTATCGTACTTACCGTGGAAACAAAGGAGATATTCCTCTCTCTGCCCTGTGCTATTAACCTGCATTATAGCAATAGGGAAACTATTGGTGGAAGAAGCAAACACAGCAGATGCCAACGAGTGGTCGTTTTTATCCAGGAATTCTAAATAAAAACACAGTAATAAGTACAATTAGTAAATTAGATTAATTATACTTAATAAGCAACACAAATCTAAAATTAATTTGTCTATAATGGGTACTATTATAGTCAGGCTGGATGCAGTAGTGTATGCTAGATCAAGAGTGATGGAGAAGAATCTTACAAATGAGCAATCATAATGATGTACTAAACTGAAAGAAATGCATATTACAGCCGTTTGCAGGTCTTATGCACAGTTATGCTATACTCGTCTTATCACCTTAAACAAAAAGTGTGGTTCGTGTATAAATGTGTGGATATGCTAAAACATTTTTACACTAGCGCCTCTAAATTTAGTACCTTTTCCTCCCACCTTCCCTGTTTTCTGAACAGTCATGTGCTTTGAGCATGTTCTCTTTTCCCTGCTAAACTGCACTGACTTGCTTTCATTCTGCCTAGCCTAATCAGCCAATGCAAAGTAGGCTTCCCAATTATCCCATCCATCTTAGGCTGCAATTATAAGCTTAGAGTGATTGGAACAGTTCAGTCCAGCATGCTCTGCCTGTTCAGCCATGCTCACTGCTGTTGGGTTAATCCAGAGGACCACTTTTGCATCAGGAAAGTCACAGCAAGGGGCCAGGATGTAGGTGGCAAGAGAACACATTTGTATGAAACCCCATAACATTGTTTTACACAGTGTGTAAAGTTATAGTGTCCCCTTCCCCCCCCGCCCCCCATCTGTTATTTTTAACTATTTAGTAGCTATACCCCCAAGAAAATATGAATACATTCTTCCCCGCATGGTTTTCTCTGCAGTAAATGAAAAAGGAGCTTACAAAAGCTGGAGACCTGATGTTTGAAGCCTTCACAAACCCTCTCCATTATCTAGTCAGTGTCAGGGAATAGACCTATCAGAGACTTCTAAACTGAGAAGCCTCAGTGCTGGAGCCAAAAACACACAAAGCTTTCCAATGCTTCTCACTAAACTGTAGCATAGCTCATGGAGAAGAGGGAAAAGCAGGCACACAAGACTTTGGAGCTAACAGAAGTGGAAGAGTGAGTGACAGCCAGTAAGGTGTTTCAGCCCCCCAACTATAAAATAAAAATGACAGACTCCATAGACATAAAGCACTTCAGCATGTGTTGCTTTCTCTGGATGTTTCAGCAGCGATTTCAGAGTTTAGAGCTGCCTATTTATTTTAGAATATGGAGTCTCATTAAAGGAACACTCCAAACACCATAATCACTACAGCCGATAATTTTAGTACGGTTTGACAACTTACCTGGTTCCTGCAGCCATAGCCCCTGCTTCTGGTCTTCTCCTTTTGGAGACTCTGGTTGGCTGTGTGGACCTATAAGGGGCAGCACTCATTGGTTGTAATGTCAGCTGAGCTGGTAGCCAATTAATGTGATCCTGTATTGGCCCGGCTTTACTCCACAGTGACATATGGCTTCTCCTGCATAAGGAGCCCTGATGTGCAGTGGACACACAGATGGTTGTCAACCATACAAAACGCCAGGACACTCGTGGTGTTTGGAGTGTTCCATTAACTGTATTATGCAAGGTGACAGCTTCAGAAAGTGTGTTTAGGACACAGGTTGTTGTTAGACAAAGTGGTAAAAAAGATATCTCTTTTCTTCCGTGCATTGCATTTTCTGTATAGTGCTGAAATGTTAACATTGCCTATTTGTTTCCTTTATAAATGTCTGCCAATAGATTCTGCCAGACCACACTGAACGAACAAGTAAAACATTGTAGTATTCGGCAGTGTGCTTTAATGGCGGTGTTCAGTTCTTACCTTCCAGTGTGTATTGTTTCATCTCGATCTCATAAAACTTGTTTGTCCCGATAATTATACTGTACCCGGTAAAATAGATACAACTACATGGTTCAGATGTTTCAATTTCCTATATAAATAAGAGTGAAGTGGTAAATATGCATATTGTAAACAAGTACTCCAAACTACAAACTCTCTGTACATGTGCACCTACCTTTCTTATACAGAACTTGCTGAGGCTTTCATTGTACCGCAGTATCACCACCTTATTGAGCATGGCTGCACAGATACATAACCCATTCTCAATCTAAAGAAAGCACATGTTCAGAGATATATAATTTGGTAAATATAATACATCTTACAATGAAAAAAAAACAAACCAAAAAACCCCCACCCTTTTCACTTTCACTGATGTGGTTTACGTTAATCATACAGAGGCAGGCAAAAGGTAAATGAGATGCCTAACTCCAACCATCCTTAACAAGTAAAAGCGTAGACTAGTCTGATGGTGGTACAGATTAACAGTTGAATGCCTAAGTTCCATAACCACATGATTTGAAGAGGTTATGGTGCCTGGGGTCTGTATGATCTACGTTACTGAAAATCTGCACATCCTTTGCTGCCAGTGGTGTAACTAACTCAGGTAGCATCATGAGGTGTCATCAGCCAGCCGTGGCTGTCTAATGTCAATTCTCTGTAAATTTTAAAGCACAGACACTCATTCAATGGCTAAGAGCAGTCAGATGACACTCTCAGCCAAAGAATGAGCAGAAGGATTGTCATCCAGTTAACGGGGGCTAGTGCCAGATGAAGGAAGAAGACGAAGGCAGTGGGGGGGATGATTAGAGAGAGACCAACAGGGTCACCATATCAGGGAAATCTAGCCGTGGAGTCCAGACAACATAGAATAATAATGCTATTTTGGGCAGCAATTATTTTTTGCGTAGACTTTCAAAAAGGTCTTGATAAAAGATATACTTATGCCTAGGGGCTAATGTGGCCTAATAGACACTCACAGGTTTGACTAACATATTTCAACCTGTTGCTTTTGGGGTATGTGGCTTTTTCTAATCTACTATTGAGCCTTTTTAGGTGAAAAGTGTAAAATAACGGCTGCTAATTTATTCACTATTTGGACTTTGTGTGGTGCTTGTTTATAAAAAAAACAAAACTGTTTACTTATATACACTTTATAATGCATATTAATAAAAATAGCTTAATGCATCATTGTTTTATGAAATATTTAAATTAAATGCCCTTATAGAAACACAATCAGTTTTTCAGGGTGTTATATATATTACCTCCACAAGATGGCACTGTGGATCTTGGCATCACACAGATAATTACATAACTAGATAGCTCAAAGTAAGCTCATGATAAAGGAAATTGCTTCAATAAATGGATAGGAAGACTGAACAGCTTTTTTAAAAATGAGGCATAAGGAAATATTATAGAACACAGGGTCACATTTGGCTGTTATTATTGCACGAAGGTCAGACAGTTTTTTTAATGTGGCGTTGACATCTTGAAATTGCATCACATTAGGGCAAACTAATCCATCCTCAAGCTAGTACCAATTTGTCAGCGTGTAGTTGCTCAGTTTCGTGACACCCTAACATATAATAATGAATGGCATCTATATTAAAGGGATCTGCAGTATCTCTATGACCTCCAATTCCATAGCTTCACTACCCTTGTAAAGAATTCCTTCCACACGCTATGATGGAACCAATGTCCCTTCAATTATAAATGGCCACTTTATTTTTCAATCTTTGGGATCAATCCATCCAAAAGAAGGGTTTTACTGATCTAAATAGATTTGATTATGCTAGTAAGAGTTTGGAAACACACACAATGTTCTTCGATCTTCTCTATTGATATTCGTCATACTTTCTCCAAATGTAAAATATAATTTTGTGATCCAATCATTTCTGTGTAATCCATGAGTAACACATTTAGGGGACAAATTTAATGCAACATTAGGAGAGTTACATTTGTAATTTTTTTCAGTCTCTGTCTCTTTAACCAATTTCAAGCCAAACAAAAATATATCATCATAAACCCCAACACCTAGCATGCCAGTTAGCCATCACTGGTCGAGATTCATTATTTTGAATATCTTCACACAGCACCATGAGAAATGCTTTTTGACTATTTAAATAGAGAACTTTATACAGAACAAGCGTGAATGGACTTACTTTTCCTGCAGCAAAAAGATGACATCCTTTTACAGCTTCAAAAACTGTCAGAGCAATTTCTGGCTGTGCTGGCAGGTGTGACTGGGCCAGGGACTGTTTGACCTTCTTTACGTCAATCAGACATAAGGCTCTGTCCTCTCCTTAAAATGCAAATGGCAACGTTAGTATGTAGCCAGTGTCAAAATACACATTCATATGGAAAGGTACATTAAAATGTAACATTTACTGCGAGTTTCTATCCTGTAAAGAAGACTTATCTACCACTAAAACGTTGCAGACTTGAAATACCTTCCTGGAAAATGTTACTGCGATCTGAAAAGCTGCAGGTAAAATGTCTTAGGCTATTTGGGGAAAATGCTCTAAAATAGACCTCTGCCTGAGGTCTTAGTAGAAATGTGCTCCACATGGAATAGCTCTGCAATGCAGGTGAATATGGGGTTTGTGCAGAGTTACAGCAAAACAGTCCAGTAAACAAAACGTCAGCATGATTGTGATAATAAGTCATTTGTCTTATAAAACATGCCACCGTCTTACTCTTTAAGGATTGCATTATCCATTTGCTAATGGTATTATTGTTAATCTATGTAAAGTGCCTAGAGAAAGAGTGCAATACAAAGACAATAAGAAGTTACCTGCTATAAGGAGAAGTTTCTCTAGCTCCTTCACGATATGAACCTGAAACACTGCGCCCACCCCTGGTATGTGTGTGAGAGAATTCTTCAGGACATTTAGAGCGTACAGGCCCTCCTCAGCACCAACCAATACAATCTAAACAGAGAGATCACACATTAGGTACAGCAGATGTAGAAAACAAATTGCCAGACTCACTACATTTTTACTGATCTGGTATATGGGTGGCCGGATGCACTACATTATCCTGGACACATATGGTCTTTGCATATTGCAGGGTTTGACAAAGAGCTAGGATATGTATTATTACATATATCAATCATGCAGCCCAAACCAGTTTCTCATTTTTAAAGAAACTCTATGGGTGTATTCCTTTTACAGGCTGCTAAAAAAACAACATACACTGTCTAGCCCTCACATAATGATGGGCAGACTATGGAAACTGCCCAAATAATTCAGATGTTGCATGAAACCAATCAATTAATTAATTAATTAACCAAAGAGCAACCCTGGAGCATGCTTCACGTTCAGCCCATTCGTGACAGATATACATCAAAAAAATATGCTGAATTTAGCAATTGAGTTTGGTTTACAGAAAGTGTTGACAGCCCATTTCACTTTATTTTTCCCCCTAGGGACAGCTATGGAAAATGCACAGTGCATGGACACATTAAAATCTCTTTTCTACATGATGCTTTCAATTATTAAGGGTTTCATTAACAATCACTATTTTTTCCTCCAGGAAGTGGACATCCTGTCCAGCACAGATATGTTAATCAAATACACTAGGATACAACAGAATAGAAGCTTCCTCTGCAGGGCTAGGCACTAATGCAACAGACCACATGGCATGTTTACCACAAGTTGCAGTTGTTAAAGGATAATGAAGGGCAGGCATTCATAGACTCTGCAGGAGTGCCAAGTGTATTAGAAGCCACATTAATTCCGCTCACCTGCTTCACTAATTACTAAGACAACAATTAAGCACTCTCCTAATCTAAAGCAAAGCTGTCAGATGAGAGATCTTCTGAAAGAAAGCTGGAGGTAATTGTGTTCTACTTCAAATCATTATTTTTAGATTTTATTGTTGCAATAGGATCCAGATGAAATTCAGCAAGCTGATAACTGCTCTATTAGGACTCGGCGTGGATTTTGTTTAGATTGTTTTTTGATACTGCTATCTCACTATAACAACAAAGCAAGCAGTCCATGCTTGGAATTCCAGAGCCCTTAGCATCTTGTAATTGATTTTGCTCCCTTTTTTGGTATAGATAATAACTTATTTTCAATATCGCTTTTCTTTTTTTCAATTTTTTTTTTTTTTGTGTGTGTGTGTAATTCTCTTGTGAATACCTGGTAATGCACAGTTTAGCGTATAACCCAGTGTGTTCTGCCTGTTTTTGAGTAAATTACTACCAATAAATGTTCCTGTGCTTGGGAATACCTGCTCTGTGAGAGGTATAGTGCAGTTGATATCAAGACGGTCTTCACCTTCTAGCTTCAACAAAGAATTTCCGAGAAGTTTCTGGAATAAAAAATAAATGTGAAATATACATAAAACAAGCGTTTACATTCAATTCAACATATGGAACGATTTCAGATGTACTGGAGCAGTGAAAGGGCGGTACACAGGCCCAACTGAACTTGGTGGTAAGATTTAAAGGGGGGTGCGGTGGTGTTTGTGTACAATACTTGCAGCCTAATGCTGTTCAGAGAATTACAGACCTACATTGTGTTTTAAAAAAAGCCTACTATTCCTTTGACTACAGTCCACCCTTTCTGTCCCCTCTACCCCAACTTGCATAGATTAAAACTACTGCTAAACCATAATGTCATGATTTAGGATATTGCCAATCCTGCAATTTTGCTGAAAAAGTAGTAAATTTAATTTTTTTAAAGTGACACTGTCATTTCACTGAAACTCCAACACATTAAGAGATGTATAGGGACTTTTTTTTTTTTTTTTCTGGTTTCTGTATATTTCGATGCCTGAAACTTCTAGACCCTGGGCAGAGCTACCAAAGGCTAGAAGTATCAATCTCCGCAGTTGTCACCAGTAACAGTTGCAGGGAATTGGATTTATCTATGGAAAACTGTGGTATCCTCCATAGACCTCAATGCTTTACTCATGTGCATGAGTTCAGCACTGACATTAACTTTGGTGGCTGGTCCCACTGGGAGAAGATGGCAGCACCCGCGATGGACAGATTCACCTTTTGCCTGCAGCCCCTGGCCACCGAACCCCAGCGACTATGTCATCATTGGGGGTCTATGTTTTGATATATCTTTTAAAGCTGTATTTGCTAGGTTGTCAATGTGGCTACAAAATACATTGTCACTATAAGAATAATTATCTGGGCATTCTGATGTTTATATGAAGTGTTTCTGATTTGGTCCTGTATCCTAAATATGCATAACACTACAACACGTTGACAGAACTGAGCTCCGAGGGACCTTGTTTACCACTTATACAGCCTGAGAATTGCCCATGAACAAGAATTCACTGATTCGAATGTTTGGTGGTTGTATTTTATTCATGCAATCAGCTTCCCCCTATTATCTGTTGTATACATTTCTACTCACAAAATCTGTACATTATCATGGATGTTGTCACTCCCTTAATCACAGGTTTTAATTTAGGTTTGAAATATAAATATACCCCATTTCTCTATGTTCAATTTACTCTTTTCCTCAAGTCCAATCCAGTACTTTTAGTAATGAAAAACATTCATGCAATTAATTATGCATTTCTAATTGGGGGTATATTTCAAAAAAGAGCTTGCAGATCTTAGCGCAAGCTATCTCCTTTTTCCCCTGCGCAGACCTTATGTGACTGTCCAATCACAGACTTCCCATTACGGCTCACTGAGAAGCCTTTGCAAAGCTTGCGGTTGTTCTCAATCTTTTGCATTTTATTTATAGGGACACTCAAAGCACTACGTAAGCATTTGCACTTAAATGGACAACAAAAGCAAAACATGTTTCTTGCACAGGTTACTTATTGCTGCAGAAATTTGAAGAAAAGGGGGAAAAGAAACAAACACCATTGTATAGCCCTGCGGTGCTTTATAAATAATAATTAGCCCACTTCAGTTTATTTTAAAGTTCCAGTTTTCCTGATGTAGTAGGCCATCTTTATATATGAACTGTGAACAGTTTATAAATATTTCAAGGATTCTGCTTGAAAGATGTCTACAATAATTTATTTAATACAGAGAGGTTGTTTATTATATGTTTGCACCTGATTAGCAATTAGGCTTGAATTTCTTCAAGGTACTCACAGCATCGGCTTCAGCTTTTTCCCTTGACACCCTCCCGCCAGCCACCACAGACTCCAAGGCAGTGACCCAACGTTGCTTATCAGGAAAACTAGGTGCCAGTAAGTACAATGTGCGTCCCGGCCAACAAGTGGTGTGTGGATGAGATTCTATTTTCATGACATATGGCACATCTACAAAGGACAAAAACAGAGCACGCTAAATGTAACATGAGGGCTCAGAAAGGTTAACCCACTACAGGTGGAGGTTTGCACTGAGCGACTAGCAACAGGTTTTGAAAAGAAAATGCTATTCTCTAAAGATTTACGTTGTGAAATGTTTCTGTCCTTGGGCTTTCTCACCTGACTTAGCAGTATTTACAAGCTCTGTGGACCCCACAGCTCCATGAATCGTTACGTCACCATCTGGCAGGCAAAGCTCGAACTCCTCTACTGGTCGTTGTCCCCCTACAAACAACATAATGCAAAGAAAGAAAGAATAAACAAAATGTTTCTTATGCAGATCACTGGGTTGGATTTGCTTGTTTTGTGTTTGCATTGATGTATAGTATATCAAATATTTTGGCCCGTTGTATAATAATTATGTGGGAGGAGATTTGACAGTTTTACACCAACTAATGTCACCAAGAACTCAATCTGACCTGGGGCAACTCAGCGTTTTGAGGTTTGTACATGAAGCTTTACTGTCTAATTATCCCAGGATGGGATACTGAGTATATTTATTTAAAAAAAAAAAAGGAGGCTTCCCCATTCTGTTACCAAAGCAAAAGTATTAAATGTGATAAACTGTTTGAGAATATACCTTCTTTTAATTCTGAGTCAAAGATTAAAATCTTAGACCCCTCCAAAACAACGTATTTCCGGTCCCAGCCTTGCTGTCCACGTTTGTTGTTCCTGCAAATTTGTATTGGGTAAAGAATTAAGGATAATAAAAAGAAAATAAACGTAGATATATGTCTTTGGTTGAATCTCAGAGGATAACTTCTCAGTTCAAAAGGAATTTAGATAAATATCTGTGTTAACATACTTGACATTCATCGCAATGAAGTTGTTATGGTACCTGGAATCCCCCAGCATAGTCTTAAAGTTAAAACTTCATGTTCTCAAACTGTTAAACAATAAAGAAGTGTACCCAAATCTAGCAGCTTTTTCCATGCTTGTATTTTAACCTCTTACTGTTTCAATTTGTATAAATTAGCATGTGTATAAAATTAAGTATTCCGTACTATATGTGAAATTGTATCTGTATCCTTAACTTATGTTTTAATTTCATTTTTATTTGGTCTTTTTTAAGCTTTTCTTTTTTTTCTTTACCAGTACCACTTTAAGTGATTTTTTTTTTTTTTTTCACTTTTAGTTAACTTAATTTTTAATGTATTTGCCACAATAGAGCGGACTATATGTTAACTGGGTTTCAAAAAGCTAATTACTATTAGTATAGATTAGAGGGATTCCCTGCTCTGCTGCGTTCGTCTATGTTCTGGGAAGTTTCTCCGAACATAGACGAACGCACCAGAGCAGGGAGTCCCTTAACTTCTCACTTACCGACCAATTCGTTCTACAACCTCGTCATAGGAACGGAACCCTGTCAGTAAGTGAGGAGTGTCTGTATTTTATAAATATCAGACTGCATAAAATTGCAAAGTATCAGTTCCTGCAGGATTTTTAATGTCAACATTGCCTTTTCAGAAAAAAAGCAGTGTTAACATTACAGTCTAGGAACACCTCTTGTGGCCGCCACTCAGAAGTGTGCAGCACTGATGTTCAGCGTCTCCATGCTCTGCATGGAGATGCTGATCTGCAAGGTGGTGTTTGGCTCTGCTCCCTGCCTTGCCTCCTTGACTGAGATCTTAAATTCTGATGTCAGCCAAGGAGGCGGATTTGAGGTGGGGCCAGTCGTGAGAAGCCCTGTGCAGCTCTGTTAAAAGGTGAGTTTTAATCCCTTTACTGAGTTTTCGAACACCCACTTATGCCCTGAGGGAGTGAGCAGTGTCTTATGAAACATATAGGCTTGGAGGAGAGTTTATTTTCTATAGTCTCTAAATTGTATGCTCGGATCATGTTGGACTGAAGTAAGAGCGTATATGTGAGCATGTTTCTGCAGTGTCTGAGAGAAAAAGTATCTGAATGAGAAAGAAGGGAGGTAGGCTGTGGTTTGGTTTTTGGCAACGTTATTGATACAAGTAAATCAATTGAACACTAGCGGAGGATACTCCATTTATATCAGTTTACATTGTGAATTGTGTTACAGTATACAGATCCTGTTCTCTACACTCGTTTGTATGGTATTCGCTTTATTAAGATTCAATGTACATAATTTAGGCTGACCACAATCCAGACTTATTAACCACTTTAGGGACGACAATATATTTTTACCAAGTGTGACCTGACTACACTAGATAAATGACACTTTTAGCACAGTGTTTGCAAACATTTGGAAATTGTACTTGGGGGAAGCCACTGCCCAAGTGGAATGAGCAGTGACCTGTCCAGGGAGGCTTATTAGCCAGGATGTAAGCCAAATTGGGTCCAGAAACAAAAAAAAAGTAGGAACACTTCCTAAAGTGCCATGTGGCCTTATGTCCATTTTCAGTCAGACAACATCACCGTGGTAGCCTGTGTCAACAACCAAGAAGGAAGAGGGGTGCTGCTGCCTTGGGAAGGTCACCAAGATCCTCCAGTAAGCAGAAGCCTGGAATGCAACTTTTTCAGCAATTCACATTCCTGGTGTGGTCACCTGGGAAGCAGACTACCCTCCTTGCTGGAGTGCACAAACAGGTGGTTTGAATAATTGATCCAGCATCTCCTCTGAAGTAGGTGAACCCCCCATCCATTCCCTTAATAGTGCACAGCACTTCAGAGAGTAAAAAGGGCATGTGCTTGAACATAAAGGCACAAGACAATTCTCTGGAACTTAGAGAAAGAAAAGAAGTTTGACTCTGAAAAGTGGTCAGGCTCAAAGCATAGCAGGGAACAAAAAGCATCCTCCATGACCTTGGTGTTAAAAATAGGAGGGAGGGAGGGAGAGACAGACACAACACAAACTCACTCAACAGGACTCTGTCACAAGCATTGTAGTGCAGTGGGGATAGTGCTACCCAGGTAAGCAATCATAGCATTAACAGGGTCCTGGAAAGTAATGGGGTCCTACCCCATGACCAGAAGCAGCCCTAAACCTGGCAGAGGAGCTAGCTAAAATTCTAAGCAGACCGTTTCAAGATTGTGAAGAATTGCATTATGAGTGTTTCTACTTTATCCCATTTGTCATGGCTTGTAGGCTCTCACCATCCAAGGAAGGAAATGTTAAATTATTTTCTCTCTAATTCCTAGTTTAGTGAATTCACCCTCCGCCTTTTCAACCGAATTAGCTGTGTATCTATTACTTGTGTTTCTAATTTAAAAAAATATTCACCAGCAGTGACTTTTACTCTACTGAACTTTTAAAAGGGCATAGTTTGAACAAAAGAAAAGGCGTTCCTAACATGCAAGTGCTTATTCTTTACAACTAATTACACCATGTATTCTTATTTCATGATTTCTGTAATTTTTGCACTCCTTTATCGTGCTTAACACTAAAAGATTTTGTTTTCTTTCAATAAATAAAGCAAAAAATAAAAGTTATATAGTTTTTCAATGAACTCCTTCATGGACAGAAGAGATTTTATACCTTGGAACCTTCATCCAGACTTCCAAACGCACTGACCCACTCGCTTCCTTCACTTGCATTCCGGGTGAGTTCATTTTCTCTCTACAAAACGCTTCAGTGAAATGTGTAGCATATTCTGCAGGGAGGCCACATGTAGCTGGGAGGCAGGAGGAACACTTTGGGTGACACATGACCTGACATTCTTACAGAAAGACAAACAGAAAGGCATGTTAACATCACTGCTCGGTAACAACCTAGATGTGTCTACACACCGAGACAGTTGTCCTTAAAAAGTAATGCATGTTCACATGTGGTGGTGTTGCCCCAAGGTTTTGGGATGAAATCCGTGCATTGGCAGTCAACATCTTTCATAGACCGCTAACAACTAGATCATGGTTTTCTTCTCCTAGCTAGACCTTTGGCCAGACTCACACAGAACAAAAATTCCCTAATGGCTAGACAGGCCCTGGCTTTATACTGGATGCAGATTGATGCTCCAGGTCATTTTCTAATTCAAAGATGCAGACAATGGATACATTGACAGTGCAGGCTAGGAACACATTGCCAGCTTTCCAGAAGATGTGGCTTTCATTAGAGTCTGACCAGAGTCAGCAAGGACACTGATCTCTGACAGGTTGCCTAGTGCTGACCCCTTCACCACGGCAATTCTCTCTCTCTCTGTATTTCTTTTCTCTCGTTTTTTTCTTTCTGGTGGAAGGAGGTTTGCCTTCCCCATTTCATCTTAAAAAAAGTAATGTCCTGTACAGTATTCCATAAACACAACCACTGTGAAGTGTTGTACTGCTGTCTGTCCTTAAAGTATAACTTTAAAACAAAGTAATGCATGTTTTTGAAATGTGAGAATCAAAGATGCTCCTTACCTAAGCATTTTGCTCCCTGACGACCAAAGTGGACAGTATCTAAACACACTGAACATTTAGCTGCTCTCATTGTGAGACCAACAGTAAACCGGTGGGGAATATTATGATGCATTCTCTCTTTGAGACGGCGACTGAACTCTGAAAGAAAAACAAACATAATATGTACATATATTTTTTGTCTGCCAGTTCATAATTTATATTGGGACATATTTTGTATTGAATGAGAAGGTCATGAGTAGACTTTCAATAATACAAAGTTAGCATGAGACATTTGCAGAATATATTAGCATATATGTACATACATAGTGTGCTTTTAATAATTAGCAAGTTATACCTTCTGATTCTTTTTAATACATTAATGGGATTTCTTCAAGTCAGCTGTAAAACTTTAAATGGTCACTCTATGCACCATTAGACCTATGCATAATTGAAAAAAAATGTATAGAGCATCTCAAACCAACTCAGAGTGCCTTAGAACTGACGTTCTAAGGTTCCCACACAGATTTTTTTCTAAGTTTTGCAGACACTTAATGCACCTCTTGGGCTGGACTGTCTTTTTCTTCAAAACATGGCTCTGCATGTAGCTCAGTTTAGCAAACAGTGGACTATGTATAAACTGAGAGTGATGAGTGCAACTACTATTGAGTATATTGTGGACTCATGCTGTTGGTTTATGGGATAAGAGTCTCTTCCAAGTTAGGAAAGGTGCTGTCTGTGCAGCAGTTTAATCTACTGAAGAGTGCATAAAGTGAAAAGATGGGTAACTTTTTTATTTAAAATTTTAATTTTGTGAATATTTTTTAATGCAATAGTTTAATAATGCATTAAAATAGTGGGTCAATTTTTTTATTTGAGACACTGGTTTTGTGTGTGTGTGTGTGTGTGTGTGTATATATATTAACATTAGTACTCATAGCTCAGTAATAGTGCAGGTTTACATCCTGGAACTAATCCACTGAGAAAGGTACTGCTTGTCAACTTCGAAAAACTAGGACAATGTTATGATTATTAGATAAATTGCACTAAATACATATAAGTGTCACCTTCTGGAGCAGAGGATTCCTTTCGTCTGCTAGACTGGGGAGCCAGAAGACTGACAGCATTGGGCTGATGCTCAGGTGATCGAACCAATGCAGACATGATGATCTGCTGCCTTGCTGTTCCAGGTGTCGAAGGAAGTGGATGATCTGCCACCTTTAAATGTGCAGCTGTCAAAGAGACAGAGGAGATATAAATATGTTCCAGTAAGACAAAAATATTTAAAAGGGGTTTTGCTTTCAGAAACTTTACTTGTACCTTCCTCTCTGGCAGAGCGAAGTTCTATCCGTGTTTTCTGAAGTGCTTCCTCCAGTTCTGCAGTTCGTGCTTTCTCTTTTTCTAAGGCAACCTTTAGTTCATTATACTGTAAAGGAATCTGTGAGGCCTGATTGGGGTCATCTCTGCGTCTTCCAAACAAACTCTGACAAAGTAAAGGAGGAAATAAGGTGGTCATAGAAACAAATCCAAATGTTTAGTGAAAGTGTTCTCTGCAAATATAATATTTGACAAACTTCTTCTAGTTTGCGTGATGACTCTGGAGATCAACTGTGGATATTTCACCAGGTCAGAGTTGGTTAGCAATGACCATGTCAGGGTACTAGATTGCAAAGAAGTCTCAAGTTTTCATTTTGGTAGCCCAGGTCAACTTAAAATGTAGATTATTCTGTGTTCCTCAACTGTAAATGTAATTACAAATAAAATACTGTATTTATAGTACCTTTTTCTTCTTTAATGGCTGGTCCATCTTTGCTTGTAAGAAATCAATAAGTTTCGTTTGTTGTGAAATAGTGCCTTCCATCTTCACTTTTTCGTGCGAATAAAGAGCCTAACGCAGAACAAACAATATCAAGATGATTACTAAGGAAGAACAATGGATAATTAGCTGTTGTATATGATACACTTACATTATTATTATTGGTATTTATATAGCTCAAGCTTATTCTGCAGCTTTTTACAATAAAATATTATGTTTATTAACCAAGTGCTAGGATATAATCTGGATTGCTCTTTTAGACTACCTGCATGTTCTCCAGCTGATATTCCAAATCACTCCGCTCGGTTTTCAGCAAGTCTGCTCTATCCAGGGCCTCCTGAAGTCCTTGGGTCAAACGGAAGATGTGATTCTTTTGCAGGTCCATCTGCTGTTGAAGCTTAGCCTGCTGCTCTTCACAAAAAGGCTATTTCAGTAGACTGCAATTTCTTAAACCTTTATTAATTTATTATTATTTTTTATATCAGTGTGATATGCTATCAGATGCATAGCTTAAGATCTCTTTACAGTCATTTACCTCTTCCAAAAGCCTCTGTTTTAGTTCCCGTTCAGTTTCCAATTTTTGCTGTAAGCTGCGTGCATTCATCTCCAGCATTGTATGTTTCTTTTCTAAATCATTTAGCTGTGATAAGGAAAAGATGACGTTTATTAATATTAAACCAACCATATCTCACAGTGATTATGGAACAGAGGGATTATACAGATATTAATAAAGTATCTAGAGAGATGGCAGATATTTAAAGGGTAAAATCAGATTATATATTAGTGCTACTATAAAAGACTGGTGAAGAAAGTAAATTATAATAGATGGATAATATCTATCTAATATAAGATAATATTAATTAAAAGAATGTAAATATATCACTTTTAAAGGGAGACAGACCAAACAGTAGTGCAGTTAAAGGGGCAATGACAAAAACCGGATATTTTCCTTGCCAGGAGACCGCAGCCTCCTCAGCTGCATTGAATGTCAGTTTTATACAACCTGTTATAAAGGGACCCTGCATCAGGGATAAAAACACATATCATCAAAACAATAATAAAATGAAATGGGCATGGCCCTCCTCCGAACATGCTGTAAAGGCATATATATAGCATATCTCTATGGGTCACAGTATTCCACAAGCCCAATGGGCATCATGTAAGCCGTGGTAAGCCCAGGCACTGATGTTCCACTTTCTAAGCTAACATAAAAGCTTTTCAAATCAAATAATTACTGCTCACCCTAAGTCTATATACCAAACCACCTTACAAACCTTATCAGAAAGACTTTCAGTCTTGAGCTTTTGATCCTTTAGTGCTTGCTGTAGCGCTAAAATCTCTGCTTTGTGCTCTTTAACGGCCAACTCCACCATCTGGCGTGATTCTGTACTGCGCTGATCGGCCCTCACCCTTCAACAGATGGAATAGAAGAATTAATTGATTGTAAAAGTATTAATACAACAGGAATAATCAAGCATTCTTACAACAAATTGTGAATCATGTATATAGTAGTGCATTACCCAAAATAAACATATCACAAGCAGTAAATAGAGGAAGGGAAAAAAAATATTCACTTACTCCAAATTGGTAATGGATTATAGGTAAACCAAGAAAATGGGACAATGTGAGATGCGCTGGATTTTTAATTTGGACACTTTAGCGCCAAAAGGACTTAATAGTGACTTATGCCACTTTTTATAACCTCTTTTTCTTCACTTTTAAACCATTTTTTGTAGAGATATGTATATACGATTTGATCATCAATATAAAGCACACTTTACGGTTATGGTTTTCTATGGTTTTCTCATGCTGATAAATTATTCTGCTTATATCCACCATCAGTTTAACTTTTCAACAAGAATAAAAACAGAGATTAAAACTATTTATACAGTTTTTTTTTTTTTTTTTTTTAAACTTATTTTTCCCATTATATAGCAGAAACATCATGCACATGATGTGTTAATGTCATTTAATAATGTTTTAATGTATTCTCATATATCTGTCTTTCTTTCTTTTCATGTATATACTCCTATGTATGAGGAAACTTTGATGGAAGTGACAAACGTTTACCGAGGAAACAGTAGTTCATAGGTTTGGCAATAAAACTACTGTTCCCAATAGCCTGAGGACAACCCACACTAGAAGGGAAGTGACGCGGTGAATCTCTAATCCAAACTTCCGGTTTGGGAGAAGACCCACATATGCCCTTAAGAGAAATGGCCGCGCTAGGATCGGAAGTGACGCGGTGATTGGGACTGCGCCACTTCCGTGATAATTACTTAATAGAAATTGAAAACACCCTGATACACCTCCTACTTCTGGGAACCAGCAACCGGATAGGATTAAAAGTATTTGAAGGGACTAATTAGTTTGCCCTATGGGGGTTTTTAAAGGCAAGAGGAAGCAGCTGTGACTACATACCGATTGAGAAAGCCCAGTGATCTGGGAGAAAGGAGTCTCGGCAAGAGGAGCCTTTTTTGGGACATTCTGAAAGTTTATTATTTATTTCTATTTTTTTAATGTAATTTTACAATAAATACCTTTTTTAGTCCTACTTCGGTTTCCTCCATTTCTGCTTACTAAAGAAGGGTGGTGCCCTCTTTATAGGCACCCAAGTGATTTTACCTAGAGCCAGGTCACATTGGCTCTGGAAAAGGTGAGCAACTTTTTGCACTTTATAGTTCAAGTATTGGTTATAGAACATACTACACCATAAGAGGTCTCTATCTTATATCTTTTTGAGTATAATCCGCTGATATTAAAGGGTAAAGTGCCACCAGACGGCACAGAAGCTGATGAAATTTAAGCCTGTCCCTATAGAGGCTGAGTTGATATCTCAGAGTACTGGATATATTTCATGAACTTATCACAGATTTATGCTATGTTTCCCCTTTCTCTCCCTTATTTATGGTTTTCCCCTTTCTCTCCCTTATTTATCTTCTCTCGGGAGCTCGGTCTCCCTGCTCCTTACTGTTCCCTCGCGCGCCCACTGTAGTGATGCCGGGTGCTGGAATATGATGTCATATCCAGCACCCGGCATCACTAAACTGCACGCGTGAGGGAGCAAAGGCAGGGAGCAATAAATCAAATGATGTTGGTGTGTGCAAGAATGTGGAAATGTGTGTGTCTGTCAGTCAGAGAGCATGTGTGTCTGTGTGTCTGCCAGAGAGTGTGTCTGTCAGAGAGTGTGTGTGTGTCTGTCAGAGAGTGTGTGTTTGTGTGTCTGTCAGAGGTCAGTGTAGCGATGGCCGCGGATGGACAGCGGAGGACCTGGAGGTTCACAGAGGCACACAATGCCAAGTCACATTCCGACGTGACATCAACGTTCTCCACCTTCACAGATTTTCAAGGAGTAGCGGGAGGATCTGCTTTGGCACAGGGTGCGGACGGCTACATTGGGGGTATACCAGAGGCTGCACTCCAGAGTCGCATACAGGCAGCGGCAATGTGACTGGAGTCTGCTTGTTGGCTAATATTGGTTTTTTTTTGGGGTGCTTTTTTTTAAAACAAGGGAGGACTCGGATTTAGTATAGTGGGGGACGACTGGGATTTAGTACAGGGGGAATGCTGATTTTTTTTATATATATATCCTTTCCTTTAGAAAACAAACCTATGTTTCTATGAAAATGTAAGGATTTTTTTTTTTTGTGGCCCACATAAACTTAAAACTTGTTTATGTTGCCCCTGCTAGTCTTTGAGTTTGACATGCTTGTTGTACACAGTGTTTTTTTGTTTTTTTTTAAGAATGAGGAAAATGAGGGCTGACCTGCTACTGGAAAATGAAATCAAAGAAAGAACCAGCAATGCCTGAGTCACACAACTGCTACCATCGTCACAAACAATTTAATTTATGAAAAAGAGAAAGGCTGCTATGGAGATACCTCCATAGACCTTATGTAACACTCTAATGTTAAAAAGTGAACATTTATTTTTAGCAGAATGTTCCTTCCTTACGTTTGATTCACTACACCCAATCGTTTTAACATTTAAACATACTGTGATCCAGCATTGGGACAGTCCCCTTGCAGCAGCTACTTTTCCCACCACGAAGTCATCAGTATTGACAACCTCTAATCCAATCAGACGCTTCTCATAGAACCAATGTGGACCCCAACGTGCATGAGCAGCAATCACTGTGCCCCATAAATCTATTGCTTCTTATATGAGAAGCATTAGCCACGTTTGGCTTTGTCATGATGTGTATTATGACACCGAACGTAACTACCTTTGTAAATCCAAAGTCTTAAGGAGGCAGAGCGTTCAGTGGCTGTTTGTATGACAGCCACTAAAAGCGTGTTCTTGCACAAACGTGAACATTGTAATACACAGCATCTATGAATAAAAACCACTATATTAATATATAGTTTTTGGGGCTTAGGGTGTCATTCTTTAACACATTTCACATGTAAAACATTCATACATTAGGACAAAATTATAAATACTTTTGAGGAAAAAAGGACCACTTTATGGGTGAGGAGTATCTCATTAAAAATGCCCTGTTCTTATTCATTAATGAAACACCTTTCCTCTTAGTGAAAGGAAGTGGCAGACATGCTCTACTCAGATCTCAAATCAGAATGAAGTTAAAGTTTCTTCTGGGGAAAAAGGGGAGTGTTTGCAAACGCTGTAGTTCACATATCTGCTAAACAGATTTTTTTTTTCTTTATAATTGTACTTGTAGAGTGGTTCTTTAATAGTATGATTATTTTCTTATCCTCCCCAAGGCATGATGGAAAATAGAGAAAATGTATAACAAACTTATCGTAATTTTATTTTCCTGGCTATTTCTCATGGCAGCATCAGTTATGGGTAGCTCCTCCCTTAGCAGTCACAGGACAGGAATTAATTAGATTAATTAATTAATTAGACTGATGGGTATAAAGAGTCCCTCCTCCCCTTACACATCAGTCCAATTATAAAGCTGAAAAATAAAAGAATGGGCAGGAACCCTGATGCTGTCATGAGAAATAGCCAGGAAAAGGGTTTATGGTTTTACTTATGGGTAATACCCAAGCTCACAGAATTATAGGGTGGGAATAATAAACCGAGAAAAGACACTGAACAGACTCTTATGCTGCAAAGAAATCTAATATCAACGGGATAAAGAAACCATAGACAGGACACTCTTCCAAAGGAGGTGGAAGGAGAGTCCACATCCAGTTTGTAGTGTTTTATGAACGTCATCGGGGAAGACCAGGTGGCTGCCCTGCAAATATCATCGTATGGAACCTCTGCTCAATTAGCCCATGAAGTCGACAATGCTCTGGTAGAATGAGTTATCTTCATTGGAGGAGATCGATCTTTAGAGATATATGCTTTCCTGATCACTAGCGAAATCCAACGTAGATAAAGAGGCTGCCTCACCTCTCCTGGCTCCTGAAGGTAAAACGAAGAGTTGGTCAGTTTTTCTGTAAGACTCAGAACGCTTAAGGTACATAGACAGGCAGTTCATGACATCCAAACGTTGCCACCTAATCTCCTCTTGTGAAGAAGGATTGGGGTAGAAAGATGGAAGGACCACTTCTTGAGAAAGATGAAACTGAGAGACCACCTTAGGAAGAAACTCAGGTTTTGGTTTCAGGCACACCCTATCATGATAGAATCGTAGACAAGAAGATAAGGTAGAAAATGCTTTAATCTCCAAAATTCTTCTTGCGGAAGTAATTGCCACCAAAAACAAAGTTTTGTACGTCAGGAGGGTAGCATCCAAACTCTCAAGAGGAACAAACAGATCCTCAGTTAGGTAATTGAGAACAAGCGGAAGGTCCCAAGGAGGAGATCAAAGGATTCAAAGACCAAGAGATGTTGCACAAAGCCGAAAGAGCCTAACACTGAACTTTTAAGAGTGTTGAGGCTAAGGCCCTTATCCAGACCTTCTTGTAGGAACTCCAAGATCTCAGTAGTGTGAGGATGCAGGAAGTCAATATTCTTGGCCGAAGCCCATTCCCGGAACACATCCCAGATCCTATGGTAGCATGAGGAAGTAGAAGCTGCTTCTGAGAGACCTAGTAGTTAAAGTCTTTCTTTTTCAAGACCCATACCACTAATTTGAGGCGTTCCGGATGAGGATGGAATATTGGGCCCTGCGTTAGCATATCCTCCATAACAGGAAGA
>OW240916.1:195523645-195549875 GCA_933207985.1 Pelobates cultripes
GAGCTGTTCTTGGCTCATCATAGACAATAGGGGAAACCACGGCCAAATTGGAATTATGACAATAACATTCTTTGCTTCCGACCAAACCTTCCGCAGGAACCTGGGTATTATGGGTAAGGGAGGGAAGGCATACCCCAGATCGAATGACCAAAGAGAGAGAGCATCCTGGCCCATTGCCTGACTGTCCGGGTGAAGGGAGAAGTAATTCTCCACCTGATGATTCTGGGAGGACGCCATCAGGTCGATCTGGGGCATGCCCCACCGATGGGCAATCCATGCAAAGACTGCCAGGTGAAGTTTCCATTCTCCCGGAAGAATTTCCTTTCTTCTGAGGAAGTCTGCAGTCAAGTTCTCCAAACCTGGAACATAGATCGCCTTCAGACCTTGGAGATTGGTCATGGCGATTGTCATCAAGGGAGCTAGTTCCTTTAAGAGCAATCTGCTTCTTGTGCCACCTTGGTTGTTCACATATGAAGCAACCGCTCGGTTGTCCGTTTTGATCAGTACCCAAGAATTTAAGATCCTTGGTAGGAACACCAAGATGGCCTTGGAAACAGCTCTCAGTTCTCTTAGATTTGAGTGTAGCTGACTCTCTTCTCGGGTCCACTTCCCTTGAGTCCATGTGGAATTGAAGTGGGCACCCCCTGGCATCTGTTGTAATAACCGTCCAAGGAGGTTCCTATGATCTATAAGATTAGGCAGAAAGAGGCTAAGCAAGTTATAAGCGCTTCCAAATCACATACAGAAGAGAAAATAGCACAGTCAGTAAAAAAGGGGGACAAAACTTTTTTTAGATACATAAATAAGAAAAGTAAAACAAGGATTAGTTAGATTAAAAACAAAAGAAGGAAGGTATGTAGAAGAGGATAAAGGTCTCGCTGACTGCCTTAATGAATATTTTTGTTCTGTATTTACAGATGAAAATGAAGGAAAGGGACCTCAGTTAAGAAAAAGGATAAATGAGTCATTTATTACATGTGAGTTTACAGAGGAAGAGGTTCTATTTCAACTGTCAAAAAAAAGTTATAAGAGCTTCCAAATCACACACAGAAGAGAAAATAGCACAGTCATTAAAAAAAGGGGGACAAAACATTTTTTAGATACATAAACGAGAAAAGGAAAGTAAAACAAGCATTAGTTAGATTAAAAACAAAAGAAGGAAGGTATGTAGAAATGGATAAAGGTCTAGCTGACTGCCTCAATGAATATTTTTGGAAAGGCACCTCAGTTAGGAAAAAGGACAAATTAGTCATTTATTACATGTGAGTTTACAGAGGAAGAGGTTCTATTTCAACTGTCAAAAGCAAAGACAAATAAGTCAATGGGACCTGATGGAATACACCCAAAGCTATTAAAAGAGCTTAGTGGTGTACTAGCAAAACCATTAACAGATTTATTTAACCAATCATTGTTAACAGGAGTAGTCCCAGAAGATTGGAAGTTAGCGAATGTTGAGCACATTTACAAGAAAGGTAATAGGGAGGAGTCGGGCAACTATAGGCCAGTAAGCCTTACTTCAGTAGTAGGGAAAGTGATGGAAACCATGTTAAAGGATAGGATTGATGAACATCTAAAAACACATGGATTTCAAGATCAGAGACAACATGGGTTTACTTCAGGGAGATCATGCCAAACTAATCTTATTGATTTGTTTGATTGGGTAACTAAAATTATAGATCAGGGTGGTGCAGTAGACATTGCTTACCCAGATTTCAGTAAGGCTTTTGACACTGTTGCACATAGAAGGCTTATCAATAAACTGCAATCTTTAAGTTTGGATTCAAATATTGTTGAATGGGTAAGGCAGTGGCTGAGTAACAGGCAACAGAGGGTTGTAGTTAATGGAATATATTCGAAGCTTGGACTTGTCACCAGTTGGGTACCTCAGGGATCTGTACTTGGACCCATTCTCTTTAATATTTTTATTAGTGATATTGCAGAAGGTCTTGATGGTAAGGTATGTCTTTTTGCTGATGATACTAAGATATGTAACAGGGCTGATGTTCCAGGAGGGAGAAGCCACATGGCAAATGATTTAGGTAAACTAGAAAAATGGTCAGAATTGTGGCAACTGACATTTAATGTGGATAAGTGCAAGATAATGCATCTTGGATGTAAAAACCCAAGGGCAGAGTACAGAATATTTGATTGAGTCCTAACCTCAACATCTGAGGAAAGGGATTTAGGGGTAATTATTTCTGATGACTTAAAGGTAGGCAGATAATGTAATAGAGAAGAAGGAAATGCTAGCAGAATGCTTGGTTGTATAGGGAGAGGTATTAGCAGTAGAAAGAGGGAAGTGCTCATGCCATTGTACAGAACACTGGTGAGACCTCACTTGGAGTATTGTACACAGTACTGGAGACCGTATCTTCAGAAGGATATTGATACCTTAGAGAGGGTTCAGAGAAGGGCTACTAAACGGGTTCATGGACTGCGGGATAAAACTTACCAGGAAAGGTTAAAGGATCTTAACATGTATAGCTTGGAGGAAAGACAAGACAGGGGGGATATGATAGAAACATTTAAATACATAAAGGGAATCAACACAGTAAAGGAGGAGACTATATTTAAAAGAAGAAACTACCACAACAAGAGGACATAGTCTTAAATTAGAGGGACAAAGGTTTAAAAATAATATCAGGAAGTATTACTTTACTGAGAGGGTAGTGGATGCATGGAATAGCCTTCCAGCTGAAGTGGTAGAGGTTAACACAGTAAAGGAGTTTAAGCATGCGTGGGATAGGCATAAGGCTATCCTAACTATAAGATAAGGCCAGGGACTAATGAAAGTATTTAGAAAATTGGGCAGACTAGATGGGCCAAATGGTTCTTATCTGCCGTCACATTCTATGTTTCTATGTTTCCAATGGGAAGCCTGCTGCCAAATTCTTCTTGTTCTTCCACCAGTTGAACCCTTTCCTCATGGGCAGGGGTAGAGAGATCCTTTGCTCCCAATCTGTTCCCACTCTGTCGAACTGGAGAAGGAAGCAATTCTGGATCGGACGAAAGTTCCACTGGACCCATTTTACCAACCCTATAGTTGATGTCAAAGAACCCAGGAGACTTATGAGTTCTCTTGCAGAGGCAGTCTCGAGCCCCTGTAGCTTCCCTACTTTGTCTCTGATTTTTGTGACCCTTTCCGAGACAGGAACACATGGGCAGATACGGTGTTTATCACTTCTCCGAGGAATACGATCGTCTGAGAAGGAATCAGGGAGCTTTTTTCCACGTTCAGAAGCCAACCGTGGTCTTAAAGAATGTTCATTGCCACCAACGTGTGATGAGCTACTATCCTTTGAGATGGACCTAAGATAAGGATGTCGTCCAAGTAATGGAAGATCTCGATACGCTTCTCCCTTATGAAGGCTATCAAAGTAACAAGAACTTTCGAGAACGTTCTTGGCGCCAAGCTGAGGCCAAACGGTAGTCCCCGGAACTGAAAGTGCCTTCCTAGCACCCAGAATCTGAGAAACTGCATATGATCTCAGTTTAGAGAGATTTGGTAGTAGGCGTCCCTCAAGTCTATGGAGGTCATCCAGTCTCCTCTTTTGACGCTCTTCAAGATGGTCTGTAAAGATTCCATTTTGAATGTTCTTACATCGAGCATGGAGTTCACACCCTTCAAGTTCAAGATGAGACGCCACTTTCCCTGGGGTTTTGGGGCCAAGAACACTGTGGAGTAAACCCCCAGGAACCTTTCCTGTCTTGGAACTTCTTTCACCACTTTCTGTTCCAGGAGAGTAGAAAAGCAGGTCCTCATGGCCCTTCGTTTGATGCCTACCGACACCCTGGATTTCTTGAAGAAAGCGGATTTTGGGCGAGAGGAAAATTCTATCCTGTAACCCTCCTTTATGATGGATGTGACCCACACGTCCTTAATATTTTTGGCCCACACGGGTTAGAAGAACTTCAGTCTTCCTCCCACAGTACCCGAACAGGCCTGAAGACCTTCAGAAGTTCTTCCCAGAGGTTCTAGCTCCTCTTCCTCTGGAAGCCTTATTGGAAGAAGAGTGTGAGAAGGATTTCCATGAAGAATTTCTGGAATACTCCCTTCCTGGTTTACAGCTTCTGCTGTCCCGAAAGGACCGATCCTTTAAGCGCTTAGTCTTCCAGCAGGAGGGAAAGCTCTTTCTGCTTACATGAGGTAAAAATGCTTTTTTTTTCCCATCAGCAGCTTTTTGAATAGCCTCCTGCAGAATCTTACCAAATAGGAGATCCCCCTGGAAGGGAAGGCCACACAATGATGCCTTAAAAGCATTGTCCGCTCCCCACGAATGAAGCCATAAAGCCCTTCTAGAGGCCACAGACAGAGTCATACTTTTGGCAATCATGCGAGTGATTTCCAGTGAGGCTTCCAAACAGAAAGCCGAGGCAAGGCTAAAGTCCTTGAGACTCTCCAAGAGATGTTCCCTACGGACACCCCGATCCATGTTGTGGCGAAACCAACCTCGCCACTGTGAACTGGAGAAGCCTGGTTGCTCGCCTGCTCCCTTTGGACTATGGCCCTGCAGATTAAACTGTTTATTTCCCCTGCAGAAAGGCTTATTTGTGTGATCTGAGTGCCATTCATCTAATAATGTGCACTCAGATCCCAGCTATCTGGGGATATGTGAAATGTCTGTGTGTTATGTGTAAATGTGACTTTATGTATTTTAAAGTGTTTTGTGTCTTTTGCAACCATGTGCTTAATGGAGTCTTGTGTCTGTCCTGGGAGATAATTGAATTACTTATCTCCAGGATAGAAGACTCTGAAACTGGTTTGGGCCAGAAAGCCATGCTTCATTTAGTCACAAAGGACTTTTTACTAACTTTTGAACCCCTTGTCTGATTTGTGCCATTTTGAATATGTTGTTCCCCTGAATGGATTGATTGTGCATATGTAATTTTATGTGAATGTGATGTATGGTTTTAGAGTTATGAAAGTTGGGTAGAAAGTATGTTTTAACTGTATGTGTAATTGAGTTTCCTCTCAGGATAAGGGGAGGGAATATGTGGGATGTAACTGATATTTGATTGGTTGTTTTGTAACGCCCTGTGGGCTGTACTATGTTTGTGGATTGGGAATAAAAGAGACTGTATGTGACAGTACAGGGAGTTCCTGTTTTAACCCTCAAAGTGAAGTGTCGTCTCATTATTGGGGGAAGGATTTATTGTATGCTGTTCCAGTTTGACTGCTAGGAGAGTAAACCTATTTGTATGGTTCCTATTCAACTGTCTACAGCATTCATATGCTTGGGAGAATTTATTTGTTTCTCCAGTTCGGTGATTGTGGTGTCTGCCAGAGTGCTTGGAGTCCTCAGGAAGCGCTAGGAGCATCCTTCAACGGAGGTACCCAGTCGGGGTGCCAGGTGATCCGTTACACATGTCTTCCTCTAAATTGGCGAGCCATACTTTCAAGGCCCTGGAGAGAGTGGTGAGTGCCACTGCCGGATGGAGGGCGGAACCCAGCGCCAAATAGGCTTTTATGAGATCCCCATCCATACGGTTCTCCATAGGCTCTCTCAGATATGCCATGGAGTCAATGGGAAGCATAGTTTTCTTTGCCACATGAATCACTGCAGCATCAATTTTAGGAACTGAATTCCATAAGATGCAGTCAACCGCAGAATAAGGATAAATCCTTGAGAATTTATTTTTCAAGGTGGACTTCCTTTCAGGCTTGATCCATTCTTGAAGGATCATATCCCTGATCGAGGAATGTACCGGGAAAGTAGGTCTATTCGGTTTTAGGTCCTCAAAGAGCCTGTCAGCCTCTCTCAATTCAGACTTCTCCTCTGTGAGACTAAGAGTGTCCCTGAGAAAGGTAATAAGTCTATCAATAGACTTTGAGTCAAGAGACCGAGGTGTAAGGGGAGGAGGGACTCTTTATACACATCAGTCTAATAATTAATCTAATTAATTCCTGTCCTGTGACTGCTAAGGGGGGAGCTACCCATAAGTGATGCTGCCATGATTAGCCAGGAACAGGCACTTCTGGTGAGGTATCCCTCCCAAACAGCCAGCCATCAAGCCATACCTGGTTAGAGTCACAAATCCCACAAACCAAAAGGGCACCTGCAGAATAGTTGAACCTAAGTTCATCTAATGAATCCTCTGTAGGTAAATTTGAGGATTATAATACCTGACTTATCAGACATTACAATGGGGGAAACAAAGGTGACCTTCAGTAGCACAGAATTCCATTTCATGAGCTAAAATATTACTAGTCTTTTCCATCCACTGTGTTCCTCTAGGCCTTAGGGGTATTTCTACAAAATGGCATACAGGTTGCCTGGTGCTGCACTAATTTCATTTGACTGCTCCCCGCCATTAGACAAAAAATAAATTCTCCAGGCACTCAAGGTGTTCAAGCCACAGGCAGTTTTAATAGAACAGAAAAGAGCAGCAACATTGCGACCCTCTTAGCAGGTCGAATCATTGCTGCTCTATTAAAACACCTTGCGTGCCTGGAGAATTTCTTTATTGCCTTATCGTTGTAGAATTGCTGGTCCTGCTCTGGAGTACTAGGTGGCTGCTGGGATTGAGTGTGGCTGCTGGGATTGAGTGTGGCTCCTATCTTCATTGTTGCTTCACTAGCCAAAATGACTGAGCTCCAAACCCAATATTATGGGATGCAAGGTCTCTGCTACACAACTATCACACATTTGGCAAAGCAGGATGGGACATCCCAGCTACACAACTAGTCAGCTACACAACCCTTAAAATTCTGGATTTCACTCCTTTCGAATGTCACTATGTTTTTGAGTTTAGGATATAGCTGTTTAGTATTTAATCGACTTTTTCAGTTAAAGGGATATTCCAGGCACCCAAACCACTTCTATCCATTGGAGTGGTCTGGGTGCCATCTCCCACTACCCTTAACCCTGCAAGTGTAATTACTGCAGTTTTCATAAACTGCAATATTTACTTGCAGAGTTAAGTCCTCCTCTAGTGGCTGTCTATCAGCCATTGCCTCGCAGGGACATCGGCGCTGGACTCTGGTAAGTCCCCTTCAGCAACTTGAGATGGGGGGTGGGAGGGAGAGGGCCACTGTAGGGTCCTGCAGTGCCAGGAAAACATATATGGAGATTCTCTTTAACTTGAAGGACTGTATGACTTTCATTTGTATTCCATAACTCTGTGTAGAACTGATTATGTATTGAGAGGTTTCACTTACTTAAATGTATTTTATAAACTATTAAGTCTTCATTGGTCTTTTTCTTTAAAACACATGGTTAATATAATGTTTTCCTTTTCCTTTCATTCATACAATCTTAAATACACAATAAAAAATAAATATATGTAAAGAGGAAAAGTTCCTATTTGCTTCCTCAAGAACCTTCAGTCAATCAACGGTCTCAAAGCAAGCACTGAAAATATCCAATAAACACCACTCCAGGGGCAGCTTGTGGGATATGTAGTGCAGCACTTGACAGTAGTCTCATGCATGAGACTATAAACGGACGCTTGCTGTATAGTGTCATTCATGTTTTCATGTGTTACATGTGCTACAGCTTATGCCAGGGGTGCCCAAAAGGTAGATCTCCAAATGTTGTAGAACTACAACTGCCATGATGCTTTGTCTTTCTAAGGGTATTCTTCTAAAGGCATACAAAGCATGGCAGTTGTAGTTCTACAACATTTGGGGATCTACCTTTTCGGCACACCTGGCTTATGTGATCTCACAGAAAGCTATGAGAACGTTTTTAAACAGTAGTTGGGAGTTTTTAATTTTTTGTATTATAGTCTTGTGTGTAAAGGAGAGTGGCAGTTTTACCAGTGATAACAGCCCTCAAATAGGGGTGTACATAAAGCACATGAAGCCATCCGCCACATTCAACAAATTTAACAACTTACCTGCTTTGTTTTTCTGTATCAAGCAGCCTCTGTACTTCTCGAAGCCTACATTCAAACTGGTTCTTCTCATCTTCTAATGAACTCCTCCAGTTCTCCCACTGACGTTCCTTCTCCAGTAGTTCATCATTTAAAGCTTCAAGATCCATTACCTGCTCTTCTAGCATTGTACATGTTGTTTTCAAAGCCTCCATGGTCTGTAAAGAGTGTATGATAGCATGAAGTTAAAGGAAAGTAATTAATAGTACACAAGACTGTCCAAAAACAGTAAGATTAAAAGATTGTAGGTATAATTTGGTGCTGTCGTTTTAGAGTTGGAGAGTTAAATGAACAACACACATTATATATATATATATATATATATATATATATATATATATATATATATATATACTAACTCCTTAGAAAAAAAAATTCTTGTATGGAATTAGAATAAAAGAAACACTTTTAAACAAAGACCTGTGAGTGCACCTTCAAGCTTTTTAATATATATTTGTACGCAGGGTTGCACTAAGGCAGAAATATATTGAAAATATTGAAAAGGGGTGAGTGCCAAGGTTACCAGTATGTGTGTATATATATATATATATATATATATATATATACACACACACACACACACACACACTCACTCACTTTACCTGTTTCTGGCTTGTGAGTTGCATCTCTCTTTCTGTGATTTCCCTTCTTAGATGATCCACTTCACTTCGTAGCTGTACAATTTCATCTGTGGCTCCTGATACCTCATTTAACTGCTTGGTCAAGTAAAAATTCTGATTGTTCAAGTCTGCATTTTCTTCACTCATACGATTGAGCTGATCTTCTAGATCAGTAAGAACCTGAAACAAACATTATTTATCTGCATTAGTTGTAGGAAATTATTTGTTAGGGCACTGTTTCTAGATTCCTGTCAAAAATAAGGAAGCTAGGGTTTAGATTTATAGTAATTAACATTTGCAGTAATATTTATAAAAGAAAAGAAAAGAAAAAAACATTTTTTACAGAAAATTGCTCAGTTTAGGAGGGTTTGCTTTCAGTTAATATCGCTTGCATCCTATTGCATCTTACCAGGAAGTGCTCAGGAGTAAGTGCAAAGCAAAACAAATCTCCCTAAAATATTGTCACGTGAATAAATATTAAGACCTGACGTCTTTGGATATCCCTAGAGTTAGTCCCCACAAGAATCTAATAGTTTTAATTTTCCTACATTTTTAGCTTGAAAGGGTCTAGCGGAGACTGGGACTCTGTCAAGGTCAAAGTAAAGTGCACTGAAAATTGCCAGAACAACTTTAAGGTGGAAAAAATGAGATCAACTTGGTTGAGAGGAATTATTTTTCAGTACGGGTACAGCTGTGAACTTAATGACCCTAGTCCAGGGATAGGTAGCCTTATGGCTTGATATGAATAACAGGAATTGTAGTCAGCAGAAACAGAATGCTGAATGCGTTTGGTCTCTTATAATCCAAGTTTTATGATCTAGCATGCATGCCATAAACAACTTGCAAGAAAATATATATTAAAGTAAAACACTCCATGGTATGGCCACTAAAATACTAAATAGGCTAACCATTAATGTAGATTTATGGTTTCCACAGGCACTGCCATACTCATGGTATAACTCATTGAACTATACATTAGAAAAATACAAATTTAAGCATGGCTCTTAGAAAGCTAGTCTTGCTTTGGAAGAGGGCCGGAGGACTAATGAGATGCTACTGGCAACCATCAACAGACTACTGGTACCATGGCTGAGAATTTCATTCATAATCAAGCAGAACACTACCAGCCTTCAATCAGGAACAGCGAGACGGTATCCATAACCTCACATGCAAACAACAAATTGTACAGTAAAAAAATAAATAAACAAAAAACACTATCTAAGCTTCTTTTAATTACAGCCATTGCTATTCCTTTAATCTTAACAGCTATATTCCCTCTTCACCTGGCAGGCACTAAAAGCCTACATATAGAGTGGACCAAACAATTGTTTAATTAGTTTTCGCAGTGCTGGTTCAAGTTATGATTCATCTATTCTCAGATTATTACTAATTCCATCCTACTGTGTAACCTAAGGGCATTCTAAATTTATAGAAAAATAAATAGCAATGTAATCTACAGGGAGTGCAGAATTATTAGGCAAATTAGTATTTTGACCACATCATCCTCTTTATGCATGTTGTCTTACTCCAAGCTGTATAGGCTCAAAAGCCTACTACCAATTAAGCATATTAGGTGATGTGCATCTCTGTAATGAGAAGGGGTGTGGTCTAATGACATCAACACCCTATATCAGGTGTGCATAATTATTAGGCAACTTCCTTTCCTTTGGCAAAATGGGTCAAAAGAAGGACTTGACAGGCTCAGAAAAGTCAAAAATAGTGAGATATCTTGCAGAGGGATGCAGCACTCTTAAAATTGCAAAGCTTCTGAAGCGTGATCATCGAACAATCAAGCGTTTCATTCAAAATAGTCAACAGGGTCGCGTGTGGAAAAACCAAGGCGCAAAATAACTGCCCATGAACTGAGAAAAGTCAAGCGTGCAGCTGCCACGATGCCACTTGCCACCAGTTTGGCCATATTTCAGAGCTGCAACATCACTGGAGTGCCCAAAAGCACAAGGTGTGCAATACTCAGAGACATGGCCAAGGTAAGAAAGGCTGAAAGACGACCACCACTGAACAAGACACACAAGCTGAAACGTCAAGACTGGGCCAAGAAATATCTCAAGACTGATTTTCTAAGGTTTTATGGACTGATGAAATGAGAGTGAGTCTTGATGGGCCAGATGGATGGGCCCGTGGCTGGATTGGTAAAGGGCAGAGAGCTCCAGTCCGACTCAGACGCCAGCAAGGTGGAGGTGGAGTACTGGTTTGGGCTGGTATCATCAAAGATGAGCTTGTGGGGCCTTTTCGGGTTGAGGATGGAGTCAAGCTCAACTCCCAGTCCTACTGCCAGTTCCTGGAAGACACCTTCTTCAAGCAGTGGTACAGGAAGAAGTCTGCATCCTTCAAGAAAAACATGATTTTCATGCAGGACAATGCTCCATCACACGCGTCCAAGTACTCCACAGCGTGGCTGGCAAGAAAGGGTATAAAAGAAGAAAATCTAATGACATGGCCTCCTTGTTCACCTGATCTGAACCCCATTGAGAACCTGTGGTCCATCATCAAATGTGAGATTTACAAGGAGGGAAAACAGTACACCTCTCTGAACTGTGTCTGGGAGGCTGTGGTTGCTGCTGCACGCAATGTTGATGGTGAACAGATCAAAACACTGACAGAATCCATGGATGGCAGGCTTTTGAGTGTCCTTGCAAAGAAAGGTGGCTATATTGGTCACTGATTTGTTTTTGTTTTGTTTTTGAATGTCAGAAATGTATATTTGTGAATGTTGAGATGTTATATTGGTTTCACTGGTAATAATAAATAATTGAAATGGGTATATATTTGTTTTTTGTTAAGTTGCCTAATAATTATGCACAGTAATAGTCACCTGCACACACAGATATCCCCCTAACATAGCTAAAACTAAAAACAAACTAAAAACTACTTCCAAAAATATTCAGCTTTGATATTAATGAGTTTTTGGGTTCATTGAGAACATGGTTGTTGTTCAATAATAAAATTAATCCTCAAAAATACAACTTGCCTAATAATTCTGCACTCCCTGTATTTATGAAACATCTATATTCAAGTACTGTGAATGGTGTTTATCATGATTTAATTAATTTTAAAATAGAATTTAACTGAAAGTTGCTCAATTATTCACTTCTTTGAAATTTCGGAATATATGTTTGGTGGTATCTGTTTGGCGCACTGGCAGTAATGATAAGGGCATTTGCTTCCTGGTAACTGTGTATTCATGTGATTATCTTGCTATAGCAGATTTACTAACAAGTGGTTACACCTATAAAGCATTGAGACACTGAACGCAGATGCTGCACACTGTGCAGGAAAAACCACTAGTGGCAAACTGAGTGACTGTAACTAGAGTTGTTGCTACACATCAATGTAAATATTGCCTTTTCTCTGAAAATGCATTGTTTACTCTGCTCTGTCTGCAGGGACAGGCTATAGACATTAAGATTTAGTGGTTCTGGTGACTACAGTGTTCCTTTAATCTTTGAATAACATATCTCTTTTAGACCAATGATATTTAATGCTTTTATCACTATCGTGTGACTAAAGACTATATGTCAATATGACGTCTCATATAGCATCAGCAGCTGTTTACAGACCTCCTGTCCTTTACATAAGTGGGACATTCTATTTTGATATAGGATCTTTAAAAGCAAGTTTGTTATAATAATCATCTATTATTGATGATGACAACAATGTTGGTTTCGTTTAGATAACTCAAAGCTTCTAAACTATTTGAAATTCCCTGCTTGGAAGCACGTTGCACATTCTTAGTCATCACCACCACTTACAATTACAATCATAATTATTTATAAATCGTCTACATATTCTGCAGCACTGTACAATAGGTAAACAAGACAAACAACTAATGCTAACAAACATGTTTGACAAACGGGAACAGAGGGTGAAGTGAGCCCGGGCCAAAGAAGCTCACAATCTAAATCTAAATAGAACTAACATTTTCGATTTCATAATTTGCAGAGACTAGTAAAAGGGAAGCAATGGGGAACACTAATATTAAATGAATTAAGCCATTTAACAATATTGATACTCACTGTGCAACTGTCACGCAAGGTATCAAATTTCCTTTGGATTTCATCTCTATGAGACTAAATAAAGGGATAAAAAATAAGTTAGTCATAGTTTAAACCTAGAAATTTTACCAGGTCAGCTTAGCTTGCTATAAAGATATAATACCCTCAGACAGCGTATTGAAAGTTTTCCCTTTGTATATTTCATACCCTCAGAGCTTGAATCTCTTCCTCTGCTTCTGCTGTAGTCTCCTCAAGCTCTGTTTTGGCTTGGTGGAGCTGATTCTCTAAAGAAGAACGTGCTGACTGTAAGGTAGAGAGCTGGGATTCTCTTTCCTGCAATGACAGCTGCAGCTCCGTTATCTGCCTCTTCAACTCCAGTTTTTGCTCCTCGTGCTCTAGATTGATCTATGGAATGAAACAAAGGCAGTTATAGCATGTAGTGTGATGGTAGAGTACTTTATCATTAAAACTACACTGACAGTGGTTAGTTCCAGCTTCACCTCCCGCAATCTGTTCTCCAGTTCCAGGAGATGAGACTTGTCTGTGTGCTCCTGATTACTGATTCTCTCTAGCTGTTCTTCAAGCTTCTGATTTTGGGCCTCTATTTTTCCAGCTTGGGTTTCCAAGTAAAATTTTTGTTGCCTGAGTTCTGAAATCATTTCCTCTTGGGCTTTCCTAAAATCAAAAACAAAAGCAAAACACTGCATTCATATACTTATAGTATGTATAGTATACAATTTTAGTTAGCACTACAAGCCTAATTTGAGTGCTCCTGGTGCCATCATGAAGTTTTACGTTACTGAGAGGGTAGTGGATGCATGGAATAGCATTCCAGCTGAAGTGGTAGAGGTTAACACAGTGAAGGAGTTTAAGCATGCGTGGGATAGGCATAAGGCTATCCTAAATATAAGATAAGGCCAAGGACTAATGAAAGTATTTAGAAAATTGGGCAGGTTGTTATCTGCCGTCACATTCTATGTTTCTATGTTTCATATAAATAAATATTACATATTTAGTTAGGTGTCAAGCAAACATGGCAGATACTTACATGTTCCTTTGTGTAAAGAGACTGCTATTTGCAGCCAGTTTATTTGCTTCTGACAGTTCTGCTAATCTTTGTTCCAGGGACTTGATTTTTGATTCCAGAGCATTAATCATCTAAAAGGGGGAGAATATTACAATTTAGTCCATACAAAGTATAGTGGTTCAGCTAAGTGCACCTGTTAAGAAAGATATTATTTGTGTTTAGAATTTTGACAAATGTAATAATTATCAACTTGTTTCCATACACACCGCTTTCTGTTCACTTAGTATGCTGTTTTTTTCACAAATTTCTTCTTCATTCTTCTGACGGAGTACTTCAAGAGACTCCTTTTCCATAAGGTCTCTTTTAATCTGTGTTTCAAGATTCTATTTAGAGGGAGGCAAAAAGAAAGATTTAAAATCATTTTAAGTCAGTTTGTGAGTACCTGATTTTACCTAAAGTTCCCGTTATATAGTTACCTTTCAGCATTTATTGGAGTTTAATAAGTGGTGCAGAGCAGACAATGATTAGAGGATTATTTCAGGACTTGTCATTAATAGTTTTGGGTTGTGGAAAATATAAATACCCATATTATTTATTGTGGTTCGCTGACAGGAAGATAGTCAAAAGACATAAAGAAAGGTTTTTTTTTTAAGGTTTTTTTTAATTCTTTATTTTTCGTGCATAGGTTATACAAGTAACAGTTTTCTAGTGATGCCACAACAGCTATCGCCAGGAGTTTAGTAGACATATAAATACAATTGTATGGCAGGAATAACTTTGCACATTTTTATATATGTATGAGCAAGGTGGTTAATGGTCTAGCACTGTGCCAACGGGCGTGTGAGAGATTATGTTCAGAAGGAGACCTTCAGGTTAGGGAGCAAGGGCTAGTGTGCGTAATGGCCCCCACGCGAGATTCCTGTTAAGTATAAACTTACGTCTGAGTGTTATCGGCCCTGGCTGATCGATAGGATAGTGCCTGTCTAAACTTCAAGCAGGCTTTGCTTTAAAATTCACACTGCCCAGTCGCCTTTTATCTTAGGTGTACGTGTCCAGTGTGTCTCCCATACTTGAATTAAACTATGCATCTGGAGCAAAGTTGACTAATGCTGTCAGTTCAGATTGGCCTTCCAAGTGGACACCTGCATGGAGATCGATACCTAAGGCATTCTAACCGAATTTGGCGGCTGCAATTTGGAGAATAGTCAGCCAATCACCTAGTCCACTCCCCCTTCGAGCAATCCCATGAGTACAATTTTGTTTGCATATGGGTAGTGATGGGACAGGAAAGTTGCAAGATAGCTGACCTCTCCAAATCACATAAGCCACCCTGTCCAGGTTGTGAACTGTGTATTCCAGACTTATTATGCATAAGGCTTAAAACATTTTTTTTTTAATTCAGAGTGCTAAGTCTATCTGTGTTGTTACCAAGTGGTCTGTGGTGTCAGTCGGTTAGTTGTGAGAGTATCTTGTCAGGAGGCCTTATCCTTGGTCCGTTTGAGTTACTCTTGAGGGGTATTAACCCTAACCTAGGGGCTGTCGGGGGGGAAGTTGTGTTCTGTATGGTAGTGCATATTACTTTAGTGCACTGGTGTTCCAGCGTCATCCCTGACAGGCTTTCAGCGCGTCATATGGGCTCTTAGAGCGTCATAGTAACTAGCGAGTTATCAACAAAGCTTAAGTGGCAGAAGGTGAAAAGGAATAGGAGAAAAAACTTTAAAGAAAAGGAAAGTTGCAATTTTTAGCCCTTGAGCGGGGCAGGGTAGGAGACTTCTCCCCCCACCCCCGTCATGTGGCATGAGTGTCCAATCTCCGTGTCCTCGGGATGAACGGCTCGATCGTCTCCGGGTCCCAGGCCGGGGTGGTGTTCTGTGTGTTCTTGGTTGGCAGACCCAGTTTTGGTAGTAACGCAGCAGCGTCGGGACCTGTAGCGATTTTGTACGTGTTTCCTTGATGTGTAACCAGGAGGTGGCGTGGGTTTCCCCACCGATATGGTATGCCCGTGGAGCGTAACTGGCTGGTGAAGTCGCTGAGGGTCCTTCGCCATTGGAGAGTGGCTCTGGTTAAGTCCTGATAAAAAGTCAATTGAGACTCCTCGAAGTTGAGTGGCGTCTTGCCCTTGAGTGCTGACATTATGTGTCCCCTATCTTGGGGAAGGATGCAGCGGACTATGACGTCTCCTGCAAGGGGAGTAGATGCTCTTGTCGGGGTGGGTAGTCGGTATATTCCGGCAAAGCTGAGTTTCCTTGCCACCGCAGGGAGATGTATAGCTTGCGTGAGCCGTCTCACATAGTGAGGTAGGTCCTCTTTGGAGACTGTGCCAGGGATTTGTTGCATGCTGGTTTTAAGGGTAGGTAGATCTGCAGCTAGTAGGCTTTGTATTTCCTGCAGCATGTTTTGCATATGCTGTAGGTCCTGTTTGGTGGCTGGTCCGGTGGTACCCTGCTGGGGTGTGGGTTGTAGCCATGGAACCCCGTGAGTGCTTTGCTCCCCTGAGTCAGACTCTGGTGGGGAGTCAGGGCCTTGTGCGGCCGCCATTTTGGCGGGTGTTTGCCTCTGAAGCATTATGCCTATATCAGGCTGATCGATACCTGGTGGTGGTTTCTGGGATCTGCGCCCCATCCCTGAGGTTCCGTGGTCGGAGCTGTGCCGAGATGTGTCCCACGCGTCCTCTAGGAAGTCACCGTCTGACAGGCAATCAAAGCCGTGGTGGGCTGACGAGAGGTAGGCCCGGGCTCTTAGTTTAGGCTTTGCCTGCTTCGGGGTGTACCTGAAGGGCATCGATCGATTCCGGGGGATCTCCCCCGTACTATGCCGGTGGTCGTGTGGCTGGATGACAGGTTTGTGGGCTGATTTCCATCGGATTAGGTCCGTGGATGTCGGAGCCTGCAGAAATGGCGTCTGGCCCGTCTCGTTTCCAGACTCCGCCCCCCCGAAAGGTTTTATTTTTAATGTGGGCCTTTCAAAAAAAAAAATTTACACTAGTAGATTACTTAAACATTCACTTCTGGGCTAAAACATTTCAAAACAATTCAGCTATATTTAAGATGAATACATTCCAGTTTATCCAACGTAAATCGAACGAAGATTTTAGGCAGCCAAAGAAACCACTTCCTGTTCATGCATTCTGATACAGTTTTAAAACAAGATTAATATTCCAAACAAAGGAAAGGCAGCGATCATGATTGAAAAAAACAAAATGAAAAAAACAAAACAATGCAGGCCATCCAAGTGTATCAACCTTAAAGGGACAGTATAGTCACCGAGACCACTTCAGCTCAATTAAGTGGTCTGGGTGCCAGGTCCCTCAGGTTTATCCCTGCAGATGTAAACATAGCAGTTTCAGAGGTTAAGCCAGCCTCTAGTGGCTGTCTTCCATATGATGCCTCCATCGCGCAGAGCGTCCATAGGAAAACATTGAAAAATTATTTCCTATTGACAGCTTGAATGCGCGCGCGGCACTTGCCGCGCATGCGCCTTCGGCTCCGCTGACGTCGGCAGAGGGAGCTGACGGCGGGGGAAGGAGAGGTCACCAGTGCTGAGGGAGGTAAGCTGCTGAAGGGTTTTTAACCCCTTCAGCGCCACGGAAGGGGGACCCTGAGGGTGGGGGCACCCTCAGGGCACTATAGTATCAGGAAAACCGCTTTGTTTTCCTGACACCAGTGTTCCTTTTTAAAAAAAATGGTACAGAATGTTTTTATATTCTTTGAACGTGCAGCTTCTTTTCATTTGATGGGTCCATTTAAGACATTCACAGTTATGATTAGGAAGTGAGGACAATAGAAAAAATAATACAGAGGAAGCATGATTAGAAAGTTAGTGATCTTCTCTAAAGGGGTAAGCAAAATATATTTTAGAATATTATTACAAAATATTTACTTTGACTTTTTCTTCGTGGGCTTGCTCATTCTGTTTCAGATGAACATCTAAGTGCTGTGCTCCAATCTGAGCTTCTCTGTAATTTTCTTCAAGTTCCTAAGCATGCAAATACATTTAACAGTTAGCCACAAACATTGCAGTTTAAACCTTATTATTGAATATTATTCTTACCAAAAAGAACAGAGGGAGAAAATGATTAAGTAGAGCACCTGACATGGATTTATTTCTTACAGAATGCACTGGGTAACAAACAACAAAGTCATTCTTAATACGAACTCGTTGAGTGGACACTGCTGCCATGAACAAATGGGGATACACGATATAACATTTAACACATTTCACACACTAAGATGCTTTATCATAGGCAGTGTATACCGTTTATGTATACGCACCATTAGGTGTGAAATGCATTAAACACAATACCTGGAACAGTTCCATGTGCAGAAGGAATTACGTATGGGAACTTAGGAGGGATATAGGGAAACAATGAAATTAGTTAAAGTAAAGCTGACTTTGCACACTGATCAAATGCTCTTGCTGCTTCGGTCTCTCTAAGAGTGTGGCATGTGCCTTTAATTCTGTACTCACTACATTTACATTTACTCTGCCCCAGGCTGCATACCATGTGCTTCTGCCTGCTAGTAAGAAGGTAAGGACAAGTGAGTGCTAGGGGACAGTCACCAGAAAGCAAAGAGTAAGTGCATCATTAAAAGCATTTGCGCATTGCTCAGTGAGCTATCTGCATACACCACCCTTAGATGGCAAGTTTGAATTATGGGTGGGCAGCATGACAAGCATTCACACCAGGCTGACCTTCCAATTCTGTTGGAAGATCCACCCCTTTTCTGGGCATATCTGTTAAAAACAAGTAACTTCATTTATACAAAATTTAATAGTTTCATTCAAATATTTAAAGTGGCCCTTCTTATTACAACTGAAAGGAAAATAAATATTTGGTAGAGATAAAATCTTTATGAAAAACTCATATTGACTGTGTTAGAATTTCACTGAAATTCCAACCCAGTCAAAAGATATACTGAGCCAAACTAGGGACTGCTTTGTCTCAGTAGATTTCCAACGCCTCACACTTTTAGACACTGGGCTGCTGTAACAAAAATGAAAGCATTAGACCTGCAGGATCCATATTCAACCCTCCCATTGATCTGCAAAACACTGAACTGATCATAATAAAATAAAATAAAATAAAATAAAAACTCCAATATCTGTGCTGTTAATAGGTAACACACCTAAATAAAAGTAATGAAAAGTTTCAAGAAGTATATATTAAAAGCACTTCAATATAATTAAAAGCACTTCAATATAATTAAAAGCAATATAAAAATAAAACAAACTTACCATTATTTTTTCAGCCATCTGCTGAATTTGCTGAGATTTAATCTGAATATCTTCCTTTAATTTATTTTCTCTGCGTTCTACATTCTCCAGCCTCCGTACTTGGTTTTCTAAAGAGTGGCGTCTCTCCTAAATAATGAAGACAAACAATTATTCGTATGTATGTATGTTTCTATCTATCTATAGATATGTATATTAGAATTTCATAATGTTATCAAGATAGACAGATTATTACATGGTAACACTGGTAGTTAGTGTTTCCACTATTGTGTCTCACATATATTATATGCATTAAAGCCAATACAAATAAAAGGTTTATAAATAAAAGGAATTTTAAAAAATGGACATTACGACAGAGCTTGCAGACAATGATGTAATAGATATGAAAGGAGGAAAAAGACAAGCTTAGGAAAGATAGAAGATGAGAGAGAGGCAGGAAAAATGTAATATCATAATAACGATTATGTGGCAAACCTAGCCACTTGGACAATAACTAGAGACTGTGCCTTTAAGGGTTGCCTACAGGTCTGGAGAGAGATGCGTTGTATTCCTATGTATGTGCTAGATGTATTTCTGTAGAGACTGTAATTACTGGTTTCGCCGAATGCCAATGGCGGTTTGTATGGGGATTCTCGTTCGTTTCACGAACGGCACTTTGGAGGGCCGTTCGTGAAACGAACGCGACACCCCCTAATAGCCCACACACTTAGAGGCGTGTGGCGCTAGTTAACCGATTGCAACAATGTTGCAATCGGTAATTAGAGGCTCTCCTGGGTGG
Source organism: Pelobates cultripes (assembly GCA_933207985.1). Lineage (NCBI taxonomy): Eukaryota > Metazoa > Chordata > Amphibia > Anura > Pelobatidae > Pelobates > Pelobates cultripes. The sequence continues at coordinate 195,543,191 of OW240916.1, forward strand.
CCGTCGTTCGACTACCGACCATGCGGCGGTCGGCCATCTTGGATCCTTCGGTCCTCAGCGGGTCCGTGTTGTCGAACGCATAGCATTACCAATAGCTATTCGACGGCACGAACACCGCTGAGCCTCCAGGACGTTCGGGAGTTACAGAACCAGGTTCACTAAAAGTAATCGGTTCTTGTCGTGTGTTTGGAAAGAAATGTGTTTTCTGTGCGGCGTTCGGTTATTTTAGCTGGGATCTGAGCGGCAATCTCACGAATGATGCGCCCAGACCCCAGCTAACTACCGAACGTCCATTCGTGTAAATCCACCGTGTATTTTAAAAGTTATGTATTTTTATATGAATTGCCGGTTCTGCTGCACGAGGGGATAATCCCCTTAACGGTGCATTCTGGGAGGATGATCCCTCTCGTGCAGCAGTGCCTGATGGGAGAAATATGTTATACTGTAAGTCCCCCATGTAGTCCCCTCTGGGAGTGCCCCTGGGAAGGGACTCAGGAAACCCCTTGCATGGGGACTTGTATAAATTGTCGTGCCGATTAAAGGATTGTCAGTTGACTCCCAAAACTGTGTCTCGTCCGGTTATTGGGAGGTTGGGGATATTGCCTTGGTGTTTTCAGCGCTTGACTGTGGATTCGTTTCTGGACCAGCGGAATTCGTGGATTTAATATTGGCGTTCCGCTACAGATTATACACATATATGGAAACAAAGACAGATAAGGAACATATGGAGTATTTTGAGGCATGTTCTTTGTGGCATACTTCAGCCTCAAACAGTTTCTTTTTTATCCCATCATTTGAGTCTTCCCGATTCTTAAGTTTTTCCAGCTCCTTTTCTGCTCTCTCTTTTGCTTGCCGAATATTTTGTAGAAGTTCTGTTGCTTCAGAGCTGGCTTTTATAGCCTAAATTGATTTCAAAAAACAAAACAAAACTGTAATAAGTAACAAAATGGGAAAATAAAAGTTGTAGATGAAATTTATAAAATGGTTGGCTTATATATGTGAACACCAGCAGTCATTATCACACGCTCATAAATCTATTAAAATTAGAAATACCATTAAATAAACTGCATTTTTTTCTTTCTTGAAAAGCTAAGGACTCTCAGTGAAACCAGTATTATAAAAGAGGAAAGCACATCATGAATTTACTGAAACAATTTAGTAATTCAATAGGATTCACTTTAAAAAAAATAAAAATAACAACTGATAAAATATATAAATAAAAACTTACAGGGCTATTTACTAACCTCCATATTTTCAAGAATTACTCTTCAATGGCAAACATTTGAATAAAGCAAAAAATAGCCATGCTGCTACTATAACCTAAATTGCTTTAGATATAGGCAGATGCAACCACATAGTTTTATACGTGCAATCAGAATAAATGTAAATGTAATGTGATGCTTAGGTGAGAGTGATAAAAGTAATAATTCTTTCAGTTTTGCAAGGTGGAGTGAAAATATTGTACACGTCAAATAAATAAGTTAAAAACCACACATAAAAGATAAAATATCGATGGTGATAACCATATTTTACCTTTGCAAGTTTCTCTTGTAGCTCTTGGATTTTATTCTGCTGGTCAGAATTGATCTATGTTTAACACAAGACATTTACATGTAAATACATTTTTATTTCTGAACATTAACATTGTAGCAATGTAGACGATTTCAGATCCAGTGTTGTCCATGAAATTATCCAGACAGTTCCCTGTGCTCCAAATCCTAGGTCTCGGGGCATATTATATTATAACACTTCACTTATTTTAATTGTAGTTATAAATGTTCTTACATTTTCTCCCCATGCTTATATACATAGCATCTAACTGAACATAAGTATTGAGGAGGTTTGCAACTGCAGTTCCGGTGCTGGAATAAACATAGGTTTGAAGGGACACTCCACTGCCCAAATAAATTTTAAAAAATCACTATTTAGTAGATATAACTCAAGGGAAAACATGCATGTCTGTAATTATGCATTTTTTATGTTAAGGTATATCGAAAAAAAATAAAAAAGCTTGCAAAATATGTAGATCTCTTGCCTAGCCTTTGCAAGCCATCCCCGTTTCCCTACCGTATACTTTATGTGGTTGTAAAATCACTGCCATCCAAATGCAGCTCAATCCAAATTCTTTGCAAGGCAGGTACTCTGGCTGGGCAATTGCCTGCCTCTTAAATTTAGCTTGACCAAACTTAGCTTCACCAAACTATAGGAAGCTACAGAATAGGTTGTCCGATTGACAGCCATAGGGGTGTAACAAGGTAAAATTTTTATTTTTAAGTGCCAATTTTTATTGAAATATGCACTTTTTCTAATGTTAAAAATGGGACATACTCTTCACACTTGAAGCACTTAAGCAAGCAAAAGTGCTTTAGGTGTTAGTAGCAGTCCTTATGGGAGAGGGGGACTAGCAATCTAAAAGATTAAAGAGTAAATCAAATGAAAAATAAAACGTGTATTATTTTAATTATAAATAATTTTTAAAATTGACTCTGTGGTGTTAAAACTCCTTAAATCACATCTGTCTTTCCCCACATTTACAATGCCCCATCCAAACAGGTAAAAAATTACTTTGCCACATCATTTGAAACAATCCATGCACAAAATAAGGAATGTGAATACCTTCTCAAGTTTAGAATGCAGCTCTCCGACTTCAGCTTTCCCATGATCTTTTGCCTGAATAATATATATATATATATATATAAAAGAAATCATCATTGAAAAAATCTGTACTGCATTACAAACATTATAAATATTGATTCTCTCTCTCTCTCTCTCTCTCTCTCTCTCTCTATATATATATAGATAGATATATACACACACACACATCATGATTCCCATCTCTACATATCTTTACGCCAGGTAGTACACATTGAGAATAAAACAAACTGTATATAATAAAAAAGAAAACTGTATGTTATGTATGTGTGTGAGTGATACATATACAGAATCACATTATATACATGTCTTTTATGTGCATGTTAAAGTCAAAGCATTTAAATGATGCTACAGTATATTCTATGCTGCAACAATGCATAATAAACAAATCAATATCTTATTTATATTTAACCTAAAGGTCACTACACCATTTCATAGGCGAAGTAGACATGTTGGGCAGACAGAGTAAAACAAAAGACTAATAAAGGTCTTCCAGAACTCTCAAATTTTTGATAAACTACCTCTTTTATGTTCCTCCTGTATCTTAGTGAAGGCCATAAATCAGGACCTTTGTAGTTCATTAAAAGTACTTATTACCGTGCTACCGGTTGGAGTATTAATAATGATTTAATTGGCATATCTGAGCTCTATACTACCTTCTGGAGCTTTTGCTGGCATTCCATTGCTTTGCGTTTGGATTCGTCTGCAGATACTCGCGTTTCTCTCAGTTCATTTTCATACAGGTCGCTACGTCTGCGGGCAGCAGCAAGATCTTCCTCCAACTGATGCATCATCAGTTTCATCTCCTCTAACTGAGCTTGAAATTCCTAAAGAAGAAAAAGATAAAACAAAAATAAGTTACAATCAGCTAACTGCAATTCTGTCCAACGTTTTCATGGGACACCTATGTCAACTCTTGAGTCTTACTGTGTCAAAACAAACATAAAATTCAGGTTAACCCCTTAAGGACACATGACGGAAATATTCCGTCATGATTCCCTTTTATTTCAAAAGTTGTGTCCTTAAGGGGTTAAAGGGACACTCCAGTGCCAGGAAAACAAATCGTTTCCCTGGCACTGCAGGTCCCCTTTCCCTCTCACTCCCCATCCCTTCAGTGACATATCTGAGACCAGCGCTGATGTCCCTTGGCACTGGTTTAGGGTCCGCCCACGTCATCCGACGGGGAAGACCGATTGCGCATGCGCGGCCGCCGGCGGGGGAGACCTAATGGGCACGCTTTCCTATGGGGATTTTAGTGGGAGTTGTTGTACTTTCTACTTACACACACACTGGTTCAACTATGCACACACTTTCTACTTACACACACACTGGTTCAACTACGCACACACTTTCTACTTACACACAAACACTTGTTCAACTAAGCACACACATTCTACTTACACACACACTGGTTCAACTACGCACACTCTTTCTACTTACACACAAACACTTGTTCAACTAAGCACACACTATCTACTTACACACATACTAGTTCAACTAAGCACATACTATCTACTTACACACAAACACTTGTTCAACTAAGCACACACTATCTACTTACAAACACTGGTTCAACTAAGCACACACTATCTACTTACAAACACTGGTTCAACTAAGCACACACTATCTACTTACACACAAACACTTGTTCAACTAAGCACACACTATCTACTTACACACAAACACTTGTTCAACTAAGCACACACTTTCTAATTACACATACAATGGTTCAACTAAGCACACACTTTCTACTTACACACACACTGGTTCAACTAAGCACACACTTTCTACTTACACACAAACACTGGTTCAACAACGCACACACTTTCTACTTACACACACACTGGTTCAACTACGCACACACTTTCTACTTACACACACACTGGTTCAACTATGCACACACTTTCTACTTAAACACACACTGGTTCAACTACACACACACTTTCTACTCACACACACACACTAGTTCAACTAAACACACACTTTCTACTTACACACAAACACTGGTTCAACTACACACACACACTGGTTCAACTAAGCACACACTATCTACTTACACACACACTGGTTCAACTAAGCACACACTTTCTACTTACACACACAATGGTTCAACTAAGCACACACTTTCTACTTACACACACACTGGTTCAACTAAGCACACACTTTCTACTTAACACACTGGTTCAACTAAACTCTCTCCCTCCCTCCAAAACACACAATATATCCACTATACACACAAACAACCTACACCCACAGAAATAGGATAATGTTATTACACATGGTTTGATAGTCTACTTACACACACACTGGTTCAACTAAGCACACACTTTCTACTTACACACAAACACTGGTTCAACAACGCACACACTTTCTACTTACACACACACTGGTTCAACTATGCACACACTTTCTACTTACACACACACTGGTTCAACTAAGCACACACTGGTTCAACAACACACACACTTTCTACTTACACACACACTGGTTCAACTACACACACACTTTCTACTCACACACACACACTAGTTCAACTAAACACACACTTTCTACTTACACACAAACACTGGTTCAACTACACACACACACTGGTTCAACTAAGCACACACTATCTACTTACACACACACTGGTTCAACTAAGCACACACTTTCTACTTACACACACAATGGTTCAACTAAGCACACACTTTCTACTTACACACACACTGGTTCAACTAAGCACACACTTTCTACTTAACACACTGGTTCAACTAAACTCTCTCCCTCCCTCCAAAACACACAATATATCCACTATACACACAAACAACCTACACCTACAGAAATAGGATAATGTTATTACACATGGTTTGATAGTCAACCCTATTATTACACACAAATAAACAAAATAACCAATATCACCCATCTCTCTGGACACCCTAAAAATTGCATGCTACTAATCATACTTATACCTGTTCCTTAATATCCTGAAGTTTTCTGCTCTGTTCCCGGATGTCATGTAAAAGTTGTAATGCCTTGTCATCTTCCTGGGATACTTCCATTCGAGCCTGTTCCAGGCTGCGCTTTAAACTCTAAAAAGACAGTTTTTTAAAACAGACATGAGATTCTGTATATTTAAGTACAAGATACAGCATGATTTACCTTTTACTTTTTTTTATTTACACACTCACCAAAAAAACATTCATAATAATATAAAAATGAAACCATAAGAGGCTTATTCAATAAAGTGTGAATCAAACTGAATTTCAATTTTATAACATGACAGGAGGCTTCATATTTGCTTAAGTCTCTCTTTACTAGAACTCCACAGCAGTACATTAACATAGAGCAAAAAACGCCAGAGACAAAAAACTCAGGAATCCATAAAATGCTTCTCCCAACCAACTAATTCCTCTTTCTTTGCTGCTCTGCAGACAGTACAGGTCAGAGTACCACTGCCTCCTGTTTTATATGGGTGGTTGTGGGATATATACTTTTACTTGTATTTGATCTTATGATTTGTTTTTAAGATTTGATGTGATTGTATGATTTAGTTTTCATGATTTGATTTCAGGATTTGATTGTATGACTTCCTTTTAGGATTTGAGGTTAATGATTTAATTATATGATTTAAATTCCATGATTTGATTGTATGATTTGATTTTCATGATTTGATAGTGTGTGTTGATTTTGGGATTTATTTTATGAGGTGAAGTCATCTATTGTGCCTTTTGCAGGTGTTTTCTTCTTGCCTGCTCTTTCTATCTCCCCCCCTTTTTCTGTGGGGTCTGTATGGGTGCCTTCCTCCACCCTTCTCCCTCTATTTTTAACTGCTCTCCTTGCGGGCACTTTACTTTTGTTTTCTTTCTGGCTTCCTTCTGTTTTCTTCCTGTTGTCTTTCTGTTTTCCTAGCGGACGGCGGGGAGCGGTTCAGTACCGCCTCCCATTCTGTCCAGCCGCCGGGACCGTAGAGAACGACTCCGGTGGTCCCACGTGGGTATCTTACGCGCCGCTCTCACGGCGCGTGGGAACTGCCCCTCTGCTTGTCTCCCTCCCA
>OW240916.1:195549975-195833622 GCA_933207985.1 Pelobates cultripes
GCTTGGCCTCCCCACACCGCAGGGCCCTCAGTCCGGGTGCCGGTGTGGAGGCAGGTTGTAAGAGTTTGCCTTTTGGAAATTCTAATGTCACTACTATAAATAAATTTCTGGAGTGTTAGGTTTGAGCCCTTTAGAGTAAGGCACTTCATATCTTCAACCTCACTTTCTCTGTTTTCCCATGGAAAGCTGTTTCACTCTCTGTTGCAGAAGAGTTGGTTACAGTTCACAGAGAGTGTTAGGCACTATTCATCAGAAGAGCTTTATCTACACAGTAGAATGCTATATACAACTACACAGTAGAATGCTATGTACAGTTACACAGAAGAATGCTATGTTCAGTTACACAGAAGAATGCTATGTTCAGTTACACAGAAGAATGCTATGTTCAGTTACACAGAAGAAGGCTATGTTCAGATACACAGAAGAAGGCTATGATCAGTTACACAGAAGAAGGCTATGATCAGTTACACAGAAGAAGGCTAGGTTCAGTTACACAGAAGAAGGCTATGTTCAGTTACACAGAAGAAGGCTATGTTCAGTTACACAGAAGAAGGCTATGTTCAGTTACACAGAAGAATGCTATGTGCAGTTACACAGAAGAATGCTATGTGCAGTTACACAGAAGAATGCTATGTGCAGTTACACAGAAGAAGGCTATGTACAGTTACACAGAAGCATGCTATGTACAGTTACACAGAAGCATGCTGTGTGCAGTTACACTGTAGTATGCTATGTACAGTTACACAGGAGGTGGTTATGTACAGTTACACAGGAGAAGGTTATGTACAGTTACACAGGAGAAGGCTAAGTACAGTTACACAGGAGAAGGCTAAGTACAGTTACACAGAAGAAGGCTATGTACAGTTACACAGAAGGCTATGTACAGTTACACAGAAGAATGTACGGTTACACAGAAGAATGCAATGTACAATTACACTGTAGAATGTTATGTACGGTCACACAGAAGAATGCTATGTACAATTATTTACAGCTACGCAGAAGCATGTTATGTACAGTTACACTGAAGCATGTTATGTACAGTTACACAGATGCACGTATTGATTGGCCTGCTTTGTCTGTGCCCCATTGATCTGGCCTGTATTGTCTGTGCCAGAATATCTGTATGCCAAGCCTTGCGACTACATACTCACGCTTGGACATTGCATGTGCTGCCAAATTTGCCTCTGTCACTAGATGGGGCGCTGCCCTGATGCTGCTGCCGGTGACACTTGTCCGTTATACCCCTAGAGGTTGCCTTGCCTAGGACCGCTCCACAGTCAACCCTTCATACGGGAGAATGCACACAGGCGATGCCTTCTATGACACTTGTCCGTTATACCCCTAGAGGTTGTCTTGCCTAGGACTGCTCCACAGTCAACCCTTCATACGGGGGAATGCACACAGGCGATGACTTCTATGGCAGCGCCCACCTTCTAAAGAAGGCGGGAGACTTGAAGGAGTCAAGCCCCCTGACGAGGGCAGGCAGGCGCGCATAAGCGCTACTGGAAGGGTGAAGGCCCTAAACCAGACACTCGGAAGATAGACTTCGGAGAAGCGTCTATCCCCGATGCAATCGGGCTGGACGGCACTGCCTATATGGCGAGAGGGAGGCGGTGTCCTTCGGACGCGCCAGTGACCACCTTTTTCATAAAGACAGACGACTTGAATGACTCTCCTAGAGGAGATCAGGCAAGTGCGCACAAGCGCTACTGGAGAGGTGAAGGCCCTAAACCAGGCGCCCGGACAGATTAGACTCCGGAGAAGCGTCTGACCCCGATACGATCGGCCTTGGCGGCCACACTACACTGCCTAGGTGGCGTAGGGGTGATAGTCCTCGTGACCCCACCACGGCCGCCCTAGCTGAATGGGGGGGGTGGACTATGATGATGCCCCCAAGTGGCACCGCAGGACAGAGAACAAGCCCACTACAGGGGCTTCCAACAACTGTGGAAGAAGAGGTCGTCTCGTGGGTCGCTTTAAACGAACCCCTGTGCGACCCTCGACCGATTGCTCATTTCTTCGGAAGGATCTCGGCCTGGGCATCTGGCCATCGGTGCATTGCTGGGACCGTAGATCGCTGACTTGAGAAGCCCGCAAGATACTTGGAGTGGTATACCCAGCTGGGCTCCTGAACAAAGTAGCCTCGTACCCAGACTTAGGCCCCGATGGGGCGCTACGGCTCTCCTGGTGCCAATGCCTGTCTAGTATGCAGGAGATCCGGAGTACGGCCCGCTGCGGTGCCTATACTCTACTTTTCAGGCCGCACTGACAAGCCAAGGAGTCTCCCCCACACGAGTGGGTTGTCCTACGGGACACATACGGGGAAGAATATTGGGTCCCGGTTTTCATATGAAAAACATTACGGAGACATATCTAAAGCCAACCCGTACCTGTTATAAGGGATTGGACTTTGGGCCCGGAATGTCAGTTGCCTCCACCTTCGGATAGCATAACAGACGGGACCCTGAACCTGGGGATTGCAGGAGACCCTATCTTAGTCAATTCGGACCGTTGGAGGTGCAAGGGATCTGAGGCCTTTGGAGCCCGCACGAGACTACGCTTGAAGGTATAGCCATTAGTTACTTTGACTTAGACGTGGTCCTCAGGGAACTTCCAGGACCGCGGGGCCCATTCCTGGTAAGGCAGGCTCAAATTTCTCCCTGGCGAGATGAGGATCTGGGGCGCCATTCATTTGGACGATAATACAGCCTAGCTGGCAGGTTTGGATGAATTTAGGACATTCGGGCTTACCAGAACTATCCAAAGAGATCCTTCTCATTTTTTCCACGAGGATGTTTCGCGGGACGGTCTACCCAGGCGGGCTGGCTGGCTGGATCCTCGGCGAGTTGCCCCCCAGACCGAAGGGACAGACGCTATCTGTGTTTTCCTTGTTTGGGTCCCTGGAGTTTGTGTTCAAACGAGGAATATTGACCCCCTCTGCGGCTCGAGGTGTAGAATCCTGGAGGGCGGATCGGTCGCAAGGGGGTAACCTCCTACGTTTTCCCCCTATCAGAGTTTCTCATACGATTGGAATAGTTTTCCAGGAAGACCCGGCGTCAAGACCTTAGCCCACGGAGGAGGACCCATTAAGCCCCGTCCAGTTTCAGCCGGCATACAGATCGGTTTGCTCAGTGATGGACGTTTCCCTCCAGGGGTGTTTGACACAGAGACGCTGAGGAGGCCCCTCCATTGTTGTTTCCAGGACCTTACTACGAGTGTCTCGGTCTGCTGGTACCTTGGTTCTATGACCTCCGCTTCGAGTCGAGACTAGTGCCTGGATTCCCTGGACCTGTCCCACTTGATCTCGGGGACCTTAAGACATTTGCCTGCATGGTGACCCTGACGGAGTTGGGTCTGGTACGGATTAACAGAAAGTTTGCAAAAACTGTTACAGGGTTCGATTATTGTTTGGTCGTTTTATTGACTGGGGACTGTCGTATCACTTAGATTAGGTAGAGCGCACGACATTTTCGGCGGGCCTCCCTTTGTTGGTATCTCCCTTCGAGCTAGACATGCGGGTTCATAGGGGTGTGAGTCCTCTCGATTCCTGAGGACGGGTATTCATTTCGCCAAGGGGTACATGCGTTGTTTGTCATGCCTCAATCGCCAGTTTTCGTCCTTTTTTTTTTTGTCCATCTCCGACTCTGGATTTGTTTCTCTTATCATACCCTTTTTTCTTCTTTCAGATGGGTTCAGATGTTCGAACCTTAGTTGTCTATTGGCTCTAGTCAGACCCGAGGGTTATACTCTTGTCTTGGTTGCGCGCCCCTCTTTTTTATGTTGCTGCCAACGCCATCGTTTGTTTAGACGGTTCTTTTCCTTTTCTTCGCCCTTCATGTACCGCCCAGTGGTTGTTGGCATTGGCAGGGCATATAGGTCTTTCAGTTCATTTTAGTCGGTACTCGGCGACTTCAGGCGCCGTGATGGCGGGCGTTTTTCTCCAGGACATTGTACACTTTCCTGCCAGTTACGGGAACTATCTTCGCTAAGTTAGGTTGGTACGGCGGATCGTGTTTCTATGGGCTTTGCTGTCCGAGCGTTAAAACAGCAAATATGAAGCCTTCTGTCATGTTATAAAATTGTAGATTATAACTATAATCTCAATTTTATTCATGACAGGAGGCGAATATTTCCCTCCCAGTTTCTCCCTTCCCTGGTTTGTTGGTTGGTTTGACTGACTTTTGTTTATTCCTGGTCTCCTGGGCTAGGTTTGTTAATCTGGGGGGGTTGGGGTTTATCTGGGATATAGTACCGTGAGTATGTTATGAGGGGGATTCATGTTTTCTCAGTATCTGGGATATTATACTTTAAGTATTGACGATGGGGATTCATGTTTTTCTCAGTACATTTCATTCACTAATCAGTGTTTTTGACTCTGTTTCTTGTTTCAGTTTAATGGTTCGGATTCAGTTCTTAGATTCGACTACTCTACAGGATAAAGGTCAAGGCCTCACCCACTGGTTCCACGTTTCCGATTTTGGATGGCATTCATCATTATCTTATGTTGTTTCTCTTGTTATTGTATTTGTGGTGTATCGTTCATGTACTTTATTTTGTCGCAGCGTGAAAGAGGAAATAGTTGGTTGGGAGAAGCATTTTATGGATTCCTGAGTTTTTTGTTTCTGGTGTTCTTCTCTCTATGTTAATGTGCTGCTGTGGAGTTCTAGTAAAGAGAGACTTAAGCAAATAATCGCCTCCTGTCATTAACAAAATTAAGATTATAGTTACACTAAAGCTAATATAATCTACAATTTTTAGGCCAAAACAGTGAAACTGAAAAAAACATAGCTGACTTGGAGAATTTTTTTCACTTTAGTTATTTTGAAATTAACTTTGAGTTCTCAATAATTCATAGTTTGATAAACACTCAAACTCATATGTATATTTTTAAAGCTAACTGAATAATAACAGTGTTTACCAAAAATGGACTTGTTAATAGACACTATAACGTCAAAATACTGCTTGGCTATAGTTAGCTGATATAGTTCAGCTAATATTTCCCCACAATTCACAGTTTATTCAGTAATCTTTCTCTGGTTTTAGTAAATCACAAAACAGCTACAAGTACGAATTTCAGATGTAAATTGTACCCACATAATGTAGTATTTGTGAAAGGCCAGGTTTTAGTTGTCTCTGTTTTGATTAATTCAAATTTCTGATGTGTGTGAATAAAATAAAATATTAGGTTGGTAGGATTTCCTGCTCTAGCAGTATTCAATTACTCGGGTTAAGTACTATTATTCCAAGTTAGAAATAATTCTAATCATGTGATAATATTTCTTGTCAAGTGTTGAATGAGAAGTTATTAGGATAGATTAAAGGAGATTTAAGGCTCCGTTTCTTAACATATTGTATTTGTAGTACACCATTTGTTAAGCCAAATGGGCCAGAGGGTATTTCAATGCCTATTTATTTTACAAAATAAACAGTGCTTGGTATAAAATTATTTTTATATGAATTTAAAAAACAGGGTCATATCACTTTGAGTTTTTATTTATCAATTGCGTAATTGGTTTTGTTCAATGCTAGTCAATCATTGCCATACAAATAAAGAAGAACACTCCAAACAGTAGTGAATAAAAAAAGATTATTTAAGGTTAAAAAGTTAAGAATAAGGTGCTGCAATCACCAATGTGAGTCACTAATTCACATAAAATCAAACCATACAGTGTTAAAAAAAATGTGAACGGTGAGAGCACACTAATACATACAATAATTACACGTTACCCTTATTGCACATGGAAATGTTACAACCACTCCTGTAAATATAAACCAGCATAACCAGTACAGTTTACTCCAGGTACCAGGAATGCCATGGAACCCCCCTTCCCTATGTAAGTAGTCAAACCATTTGCTAACGGTCTGACTTCTTATCTTGGGCCCATAGGGTACTAGTCACTTCCTCTATGGAGAGAGTCACAAGCTCCTACATAGTGCTTCTATTAGCTAAACCCTGCAACGGGCTTCAATCTCAGCCAATGAGCTAAGCCCTGCACAGGCTTGGTTAAATGCTGACAGCTTTGGCTCTCATGGAGAAGGTGACCAGTGCCCACTCCCCTCAGGTAAGTTGCCAAACCTTTAGAAAACAATTTGAATACTTACATGGGAGTGGAGGGGGCAGCTCGTTGTAATAGTTAATGTGCTTGAAATGTTCCTTTTTTGCACCTTTTTTGTGTTAGCAAGTAAAAAAGGTACTACGTTAACACAAATTCATAAAGACTTACACAGGTGCCCATAAGTATGACTACACATTTGTTTGAGAATTAAATAGCGCTGGGGAATGGGTAATCATATACTGGACCTTCATCTGATAAGCTTCAACTTGCATGTGCCTTTGCCCACTAGATACTGTGTTTAGGAATGGCAAAAGTTCAAAGGCTCTGTAGTTTGCCTATAGTAAGACTCGAATATTTGCGTATCACTGCAACAAACATTACTCCTAACTATGTTATCCTAAAATTGCATTTTATTAATAATGGAGTCAATTGTCCATAAACTGACCAGATTTGGATTCTTTTATAAATTAATGCTAATCAGGCAATATGTTATACACATTTTCCAATATGTTATAAGGAGTAGATACTACTTATAAATTGTCAAATATCCACTGCAGTAAAATGGAATTTTCATCACAGAAGTAATATTTAGACATTCATTATAAAGATCAGATAAATTAAGAGTTCATTAAATCTAGAAATATGGAATAAAACGGAACAAAATAGGTAGGCTCACAATTAAATCACCCTATTTAGTGTACATATAGTAGGGGTTATTAATGACTAGCACAGAACAGCTCTTGTATAGGTGATATTGGGACAATTGGCATAAGAGATATAAACCAATATCGGACAGTTTTGTGTAATATTATATTCAAGGTAAAATTATAACTTCTAATTGTGTGCTATTTAATTGAACATAGCCTCCGTGGTAAATAGGCCAGCACTGGCTTTGCTCTAGTTTGAGAAGTTGTGAAGCTCAGGAATAGATAATAATTCAGCCTTAGTGAAACATTAATGTCACATATCCCCATATTTAAAAGATAATCTACCTACGCTACGCTCTCTTTATAATCCTCCTACACTCTCTAACATGAAAGGCAATTTAGTTAAAGAAACATTATAAGGTCAGGAACACAAATGTATTCCTAACCACATAATGTTAAAAGAGCCATTAATGTGGCTTGCCGCCCCCCAAAGGTTTTTTTTGCCCTGCCCCCGATCTGCCTTCTTGCAGACATCAGCAGAATTTATGATTTCCCCTATCTAAAAAGCATTGGATTGGTTGAAATCGCCAAGGAGGCAGGACAGGGTCAGGCCCAAACACCAGCTTGGCCAATCAGCACCTCCTTATAGAGATGCATTGAATCAATGCATCTATATGAGAAAAATTCAGCTGCTCCATGCAGAGCGTGGAGATGCTGAACGGCAGTGTTGCACACTGTGCAGCACTGCCCCTCTGAGGCAGAAAAGCAATATAGAGGAACACAGCAATGATTCCTAAAGTGAGAATTGTCAGGAATTCAAAGTGAATTTCAAATATAAGGTCAAAGAAGCTCAACTGGAAGCCCAACTTCAATAATTTATAGTTATAAAATCTAGTTATGCTGTTTTAGTCTTACATTTGAACAACTCATTATACTGTATATGTCATTATGTATTAATATGCATAAGGGATTCATAGAGTACACCACGAATATCTGCACACAGGGTTTTCCACCACTATACATATATTTTGAATCCCACCATCATACAAGCATCCTGTGGCTCAAGTAGGCAATCTAAGCCATGGATATAACACTCACAATATACACAGTTACATAAATGAAGAAGGTACGCACAAAAACAATGGAATGGGGACCTAATTTTGTATTGAGCAACTCTTTTAGAGCCAATGGAAAAGTGCCATTATCAGAAAAGTGATGCAGTTATCACAGAAGCTAGGAAACAACAGGAACATTCCATTGGTGATTCCACCACTTCTACAACTTTGTGCCACATTTATTATCACAAGATTTGAAATCTCCCTGTGTTCATTTTTTTCAGAGGCAGACATAGTATTTTACAACACTAGCTGGACAGCAAACTGCCATTCTGGAAGCACTGATCAATATAACACAGTAATATGGTATTCAGCCTACTGGTTTAATGTTGCTGTTATTGTGTAAACCAGTCTGCTGTGTTATTGTGTAAACAAGTCTTTTTTTTAGAAATTATGATCTTTTATAACAAAACACCCACAGTTTTCTTACAAAAATATGATAGCTTTGGGTTCTAACTGCACAACAATAGTTAACATAACTCTGATGTTTACCTTTTCAAAAAAAATATTCCATATATCTCAGTGATTGGTCATATCCACCATATCTACCTGCTCTATCACATAATTCTAATTTTGTGCAGATAGACAATAACATACGTTATTGTATAAGGAGAACAAGTTGCTATTCTGCTCGTAGCATTAATTTAATAATTAAATGGCCACACTTCCTTCAACACAATGACTCAAACAATGAGGTTTGGAGTGATGTCTCTGGGTATCGTCTTACCCGACGATGTTAGAACTGTTTTCAAATTATTATTACCAGTATTATTTTTTAAAGTATAGAGTATTTAATTCTTATAAAGTCACCTCTTCTAGAGGGATTCTAATTTTCTTTTGCCAAAATTCCCAGATGATCTTTCTCTTTGTTTGTTCTATTTTTTGGCAGCCCTTTTCCATTGCCAGATTATTTGTTCGATTGATGTCTCCGGTTTAAGAATGTTACTTGTTTTGCAGTTTTTTTGCAATCATTAGTTTTACTGCAGTTAGTATATGTAAAAATATAGGAAGGATATTATCCACCTTTAAATGTTGTAGGGCCATTTCTGGGCTTTTTTTCTAGTTTCTTATTACTTTTATCTTCTATAAATGTGAAAACATTTTCCCACAGCTTCCTTATTAATGGACAACTCCACCACATATGCATCATACATCATTTGTCTTTTCCGCATCTCCAACAGTAAATATCTGAATCTCTGCTACTATCTTTCAATTTCTCCGTTCTTGATGGTACCCAGTACCATCTGTCCTGTACCTTATATTGCGTTTCTCTTAAATTAGTACAAGCCCAGGATTTTATTTTCTATATGCAACTTCTTTCTTATTAAATTCCAATCATCTATTGTGTTTTCTAAAGTTTTCATTTGTATCTGATTATTTTTATCCTCAGGGATATTATGTTTCCAAAACAATAAGGATAAATCTTTAGTATTGGAGCTCTTGTTCAATATGGTACCAATTTTCATTTTTTTTTTTATAAATCTTTCTGTGATATTAAAGCGTTTTTAAATTACATGCTACACGTCCTCACTGATTGCTTCCACCTCTGCTTTTCAGAGCAGAGAAGGAAAGGAAGCACTGGGCACTAGTGACTGGGTGAGAGCATCAACTGACTACCGGAAACAATAAAGAAATCTAAGGAAACAAGTAGGTCAAGAGGAAGTTCCAAGGTACAATCATCTATTAGAGCGTCACCTATATTCCTGCTCCTTGCCCAAAACAAGCTAGTCATTCAAACGAGAGGCCATCAGATTTATTTCAGATAGATCCCAGTGCCACAAAAGCTGGAAAAGGACATCAAGATAGAGACTCTGGGGCGGAGCCTAACCTCGCAAGTGAATGGCAGCATAATCTCTGAGCTCTGCCAAGGCCTAACCTCAGTCTAAAACCATCAAGCGCACCTGAGCCCCCCAGCACCCTAACACCTCTCCACCATCCTCCCCAACACCCACACTCACCCCCTCAATAGGTGGCGGAAAAAAAGCACGCAATTCTTCAGTAGCACCCATCTTCAGACAGAAGCCTGAGAAAAACCAGGCACCATCTTTGGAACCCTCACCATCCGAATCCGAAATGAGCAGCCAGGCAACCACGGACAGGACAGAGGCCCCGCTGCCGCGAAGGGATATGCGTGGATTCATCGCCGACTTTAAAAAGTCTGTGGCTGAGGAATTAGACAAACGGCTGAACCCAATCCTGGAGGGGATGGCGGACCTCTCAGCCCGAGCACAGGCCACTGAGACAAAAATGGCGGAAACTCAAGAAACAGTGCACGCACATGACGAAGAAATACAAGACTTAAGAGAACAACTCCGCTCCCTCGAAGACGTCAACGAAGACCTCAACGATGGAACACGGAGAAATAACATCAGAGTGAGGGGCATACCGGAATCTATATCCACGGAGCTCCTCACCAGCATCCTCACCAAAGTGTTCCGAAACCTCTTGCCTGAGGCTACAGCCGCAGACCTCCTTATGGATCAGGCATGGAAAGACCAGCTCCGTGGGCCACACAAAGTGCCCCCCCCACTCATAGAGGTAGGGTGAGACCCAGACGGCCAGACAGCACCGAGCTCCACCGGGCCCCAGAGACAGAGGAGACCACATACACCCACAGTGACACACCACACACAGACACGACAGCAACCTGGGGACCGAACCACCCAAACATAGACCACAGCAAGTTAACAAGCGGGACCCCACAACACGCACGGCACTACCCACTAACCAGGCACAGCACACAGACAAGACCGCCTGACCCGGGCCCACAGAGACAACCCGACCGAAGGACTATGATCAACAGACTGGAGGCTCCTAGCCCACACAACACACAAAGACCCATTCCACGACACCATTGCACTACAAGCCAGCAGACACAAGACTGACACCTGAGAGATGCAGCTACCACGCTCGCCACCCCCGAATGCACCAGACGCAACTTGACATCTCTGGCCTCAGAGACCACGACACCCCCCACTGACCACCTACTACCCCGCAGGTATGGGTCTATACCTCCGACAGCAAGCACTAGACAAGCAAGCTATAACACCTCGCACCAGTAGGGGTGGCCCAACAAAGGCACACAGATAGGGACCACGTACAGGAAGGCATAGCACAGTACCCCGTACAAACACCCGAAATGCCCTACCTGTCCACACACATCCCCCAAAACCAACGGATTGAAATACGTAGCGCCAACCCCACTCGGGCCGGCTGATCCTGCACACCACGCTATTTGAATCTTGCATGTTTTTATGTTTTCATGTTATACGCTTGTCAAACTACTGTATTAAACGGACAACAAAGTTATATGAACACTGTTGCAGAGCACATCCAACCGCAGGCCATCCGTACACAAGAGGGCCGGGTACCATGCCTCATAGGGAAAAGGACAACCTCATCCTGCCTGGTGGCGGCACCCCCCTGGGGCGGACGTCCGCAGAATGAGGAGCGCCCGAGAGCGAGGTCGGGCGCCCCCTCGGGGTTATTGACAAACAGAAAAAGAACTAGGTGGCCAGACACCACGCTCCACACAACAGGGGGAGAAAAACCCCGGTCCACCAGATCACGCCCCCTGATGGCGCTGGTCCTCAAAACATTGAAACCCATGAAAAGCCCGGGCCCCGATGGCTTCACAGCCCTCTACTACAAGACGTTCCAGGCAACACTGTTACCACCTCTCTGCAAAACCTTCAATTCACTGTTGTAGGGACACAAACTTCCCCCCGAAATGCTCACAGCAGATATATGCCTCCTACCCAAGCCGGGGAAGGAACACCTCGACCCTGGACACTACCGCCCGATCTCCCTCCTGAACACGACTTAAAAATTCTCATGAAGGTATTGGCCAATCGCCTCAACCCATACCTCTCCAAATTGATCCACCCAGACCAGGTCGGATTCATCCCTAAAAGACAGGTGGCAGACAACACTAGAAGAGCCTTCGATACAATTTGGTACACACAAAGCCGAAACATTACATCGGTGATGCTCTCACTGGACGCGGAGAAGGCGTTTCTACCGCCTTCTCTGGCCTTACATGTACAATGTTCTCATGTACTTGAAATTTCCGACTGCATTCCTGAACATCATTCAGGCGATATACGACCACCCAACTGGCAAGCTCTTACTTCCCAATATCGAGGCCCAGACGTTCACCATAGCCAACGGGACCAGACAGGGCTGCCCCCTTTCCCCCCTGTTGTTCGCAATATCCCTAGAACCACTGCTTCAGGCCATCCGCACCCACCCCGAGATCCGCGGAGTACAGATCAGGCGGGACACATACACGGTAGCGGCATACGCGGATGATGTCCTCCTCACACAGGCGGACCCCATACCATCTCTGCAGGCCACACTTACCCTTATAGCCACATAGTCCAACATCTCGGGCTATAAAATCAATCTGACTAAATCGGTACTCATGCCTATAGCCCTGAAACCTCAGCAACTCAACCTCCTCAGCCAACTATTCCCCTTCCGCATCGCCACGAGCTCCCTAACTTACCTGGGCATTAAGCTGTCACACGCACTTGAGGACACCTATGAACTTAACTATAAGCCACTACTCACAGCGGCACACACCAATCTACAACGATGGGACAAACGGGGTATCCTGGCTGGGGAGAATCACCACAATCAAAATGAACCTTCTCCCAAGATTTCTGTACCTCTTCCAAACATTACCCATTCCTCTACAAAAAGCGGACTTTCAACGCCTCCAGGCAGCCATAGATAGATTCATATGGAAGGCCAAAAAACCCAGAATTCGCAGGGCAACAATGTATATCCCCAAACTCGGGCGGACTGGGACTACCCAATTTTCAGCAATACTACAACGCAGTACAACTGGCCCATATCCAACAATGGCACGTTCCCCCAGGCACGAAAAGATGGGTGGACCTGGAACACGACGTCCTGGGCTGGGCCAGCCATCCTCCTACATGTGGGTGCCCCGCGCACTGTCCGCTGCCGCCACCTACCTCCCCGGCAATCACACACACACTAACCCTATGGGATAAACTCAACCCTAAAAACAACCTATCCTCCTTCCTCTCACCGGTAACACCGATATTTCGCAACAAACTCTTCCCACCAGGGATGACTGCAAAGCACTTCCTAGCATTTGACCAAAGAGACGTTTCCAGGCTACTCCACCTATACCACCAGGGAGATATCTTCACATATAACGACCTCCCAAATGCAGAAACCTTGACCACATCAGACTTCGTCCGATACATACAACTCAGAGACCTGGCGCAACAGCCAATGATCAAACAGACAGGAACGTCACCCCTGACGACATTCGAGAAGCAATGCTTTGACGCACCCCAACAATCTGGACAAATCTCCAACATCCATAGGGCCCTGACAACCCACGCTACCCAAGTCAACCTCACCTATATCATCGCATGGAAACGAGACCTGGGGCCACCCGACTCCCTGGGTGACTGGGCCGAAATCTGGGAAGCAACGAACTCCCTGACAGTGTGGGTCACGCATAGGCATATAAAACACTGTTCCGCTGGTACCTGACACCATAGACTCCACAAAATGTGCCAAAAATCCGACGAACGATGCTGGAAACTGTGCGTAGACACTGGCTCATACCTTTACTGCTGGTGGATCTGTCCTAAACTCAAACCGCTCTGGACTAAAATATGCGACCTCATCGAACACATTCTTAAAAAACAATTCACAGCACAACCATGGACTATGCTACTCAGCAAACCACTGGACTCCCTAACCAGGAGGGAAAACAAACTAACTGCTCGAATAACCCTCGCAACACGACGGGCAATAGCGGAACTGTGGGCAGACCAGCGTATCCCCAAACTATCAATAATAATCAGCAAGGTCAAAGAAACCTGCGACCTGGACGAACTAACAGCACAGATACATGACACGTACAAAGCATTCCGCCGAACCTGGGACCTCTGGGACACCAACTATGCGAAATGGGAGACAGCCTCCACAGGCTAACCAGCCCGCCTCCAAAACCACGTCAACCAGGACCCACCCCGCAAACAAAGGATAACGCAACTATCCTAACTACAGGCCACCCCCCACAGACGCCGCACAGCTACACCCCCCTTTTATTTCTCTCTCCCCTTGCTTCTTTCGCTCTACCTCTCCCCCCCACTAGGGCCGGGCAGGCGTGGGCGCGGGGGGGGGGGCGGGTAGGGCTCCCATACCCAACAACATTACTGGCCCCCTACTCGTTTCGACAACATACATAGCACCCGGCTACACCAGAGCGCGGCGCGGCCAGATGAGGGAACCCCCCAAACCCAACTCACAGACAGGCACACATGAAAACCACACCAACCGGGCCCAGAAACCCACCACCACACCCTCGGAGACGAGGCGCCTGCACCCATGCCACCGCTGAGAGAACACCCCCACCACACACACCAGAGATACGACCCCCATATCATCACCCCCCCTGGACACACCCACCCACACCTACTGGGGAACCACACCCAGCGACTGACACACTCAGACACCAACCAATGAAGGACACCCCATGACCCATGCAACCCCCCCAACGAACCGCCCCCAACACAGAACCAAATTGCCAACGTCAAAACAACGCCCACAACCATAAACAGAACCACACGAGACACCCAAGCCGGTAGGCCCACGAGACACACCCCAACAATCCAATACATAGGCAACTCCTCTGATGTTGTCTGACCGAGGCAGATACAAGGCTTCTGGTGGAGTTCTAGTCAAGACAGGGAAAACACTGAGTTTGAAAATAGTTAATAAAAGCCATCAAGTCTCTTGAGCTCTTCATGACTCCAAGACAGATCCCAAACCTGTCGGATTGGAATCTGTTCTAATAATCAGCCAAGAAATTACCCTTGAAGGAGAAGCAAATGGAACCTGGCAAAGGGAACCACATCTAAAATTGTGAGGTTGTAAGAAATAGCCTGTACCAGGATATCATACAAGTACCTGAGAACCAAGATCCTTGATAAACACACACAGCTGTTGCCAGTCGAAAAGACAAGGCGACAACAGAAGGCAGAAAAAAATGAAGAGTCTTCATCTTGAAAGTGTGAACAGCGAGGAACAATTTGAAGGACATAAAGTTTTGGATTTGTTGCATG
This sequence comes from Pelobates cultripes, assembly GCA_933207985.1. NCBI lineage: Eukaryota > Metazoa > Chordata > Amphibia > Anura > Pelobatidae > Pelobates > Pelobates cultripes. The sequence continues at coordinate 195,564,909 of OW240916.1, forward strand.
ATACCCTACTTCTTCGAGATCATGAACATATTTCAATATAACCTCATGCCCTGTTTTAAGATTGGAACAAGAGAAATTACTATTTTTTTTTCTTTTATTGAGAGCATTCTGTGTGTTGTATTAGCTTGATAAAGTTCATTGCAGCGGTCGAAGTGTTACTGTTGTACATTTTAGGCTGCAGAATAAAGGGACACTACATTCAAAAGAAAGTGCTGCAATTTATTTTTATACTTTCCTGTCTATTTGTTTCTAAATGTACCACAAAGTCCAGAATGCCTGAGATTTTGGAGGATCACGGGAAGGGAAAGATTGCAGACACACATCCTGAGGAAGTCAGAGCTGAAGTCCAGCCAGAAACCCCCAAAAAAACACTAGACGGATTTGGTCCAGATGCCTTTGAATAACAACAGATGCTCCGTGAACAGCAATACAAGACGTGGATGGGACACCTTCACGCAGCTGTCCTAGGAGTGGCAACATTCTTGGCCTGTGCTGCTTTTCTCCAAGATAAGGAACTTCTTGGGGAACTGGCTGCAACAAAGGACTGAGAGGAAGCAGCTGTGTTAGAAATGTGACAGTGACCCTATAAAGTGCTGCAAGGTTGGCCAACTAGGACGTCAACCACAAAACCTGTCAGTGAAAACTACACAAAAGACGATCAACTTGGCGTGAAAGGGAACAACACTAGTTGAGGTGTCAGACAGAATCCCGCCAGCTTTAGTAAGCAGACATTATCCAAGGCATTTCTTGACGGTGCATTGTCGCCCTCGGTGAATAATGAGTTGACAACAAATATTGATGTCAACTCCTTTAGACGTTTAAACAAATCAATGACTGACCGTGAAAGAGTTTATAGAAGGGGAAAAACATTTAAGAATTTTTGTTTACATGAATGACAACGCTAGAAAAATCCTTTTCAGATGACAATAAAGATCTAGAGTCCACATAAAATACCATATTTATTTATTTAGATGTGTTCATTGTTTCAATGAACAAGAAAAAAAAAAAAGAAATAGAACATGTTCAGTACATATACAAAGCCCTGGGCATGGAGTATGTATGAAAAGAAATAAGCTCTACAAAACAATAACATTTAAATTTTTAAATACCTTTGAATAGAAATCTATACAAAAAACAGTTGTTTTCTCCAGATGTTACTTTTATCAAAAGTAATTTGATGTGAATTGGTTAAACATACATTTACTTTTTTTTATACCAGTTATATCCAAAATATTGTGTATCTAAGCTCCATTTTGCTATATTTGTTTATTTTCTCACATGACTGAGCACTTGCAAATAAGCAGCACTTCTGTGTGTTGTTCAATTAAACAATTCATGAGCAAACCCTAAAGTAAACACTCCCAGACACAAGAAGTCTTACAATCAAAAGGTGATATAATGTGGACAACATTCAAGAATATATTACTTCTAAATGCATCTTTATGGAGAAGTCAGATTCCTTCCCCCCACCTTAAATTTAACGTATATTCTGTCATATATCTTAACCTAAAAGGGTAAATACACAAAAATAATGCCCTTTCAAAATATTGCAATGTTTTGATTGATTTTGGGTTGCATTTTGAAAAGCATTTAAAAACATTCTAGAATTATGCACCTGGGAGCAGCCATCTTGTTTACAGATGAAAGATACCATTTGTGATCCCATTACTTCAAATGCATGTGAAGATGCTTGTTTATAAAACACTTTAAAAGGAATACTGTCAAAATGAATAACTGGTTTATATCCAGCTTTAGATAATAACATGTAAGATGGCTGCCAAATGAAGTATTTAAGAGTCTGTGTGATGAGATCACAGCATCTATTTTGACAGCAATAATGTCTTTACGCTTTAATTAATCATAAAGCAATATTTGGAGAAAGAACATGCATTGGTACTGTTCAATAATTAATCACACCAAAATATACACAAGTTAAAATTGCAGTAGTGTAATAACATTTTGATAACATGTTGATTTTTTAAACTACAATGTTTCAGCTAGTCGGCCTTAATCATGTACCATGATTAAGGCTGATTGAACCGAAACATTGGTGAGATATAGCCCTTCTTTTGACTGTTCCCTGGGAGTATCTTTCAACGTTTACTTGTGAAGGAGTCTGTGTTAACACAATCATGTCTGAGAACACCACTGAGAAAAATTAAAGGAGAAGTCGTTAAACTGGGCAGGGTATTTTATGGGGTATGTTCAGTTCCACTGAAACTACTAGGAGCACACCAACAGGCACTTCCTGATGTGAAAGAAGTCACTGCACAAGTTGAAAAGTCAGGGAATTTGATCCAAATATACAATACAATTCTTCCGCCTTTCCACTCGTGTTTAGTGGAAACAAAAAATGATAACTTAACTTTGGATATGTAGCTTCACTCTGGTTACCTCCCAATATAGTAGCCAATTACAAGATATAGACAGATTTGCAGTTTAGGGATGACAGTCCCTAGACTAAAGGCAAGGCTTGAGCAAATTGTATACATAGCCATTTTGCAGAAATGAATGACTTGAAAGTGGATCAAGTTACAGCGAAGATAATGTTCTAGTTTAATGGGCTTTCCACAATCTAAGTGCAAAATCCCAAAAGTGGTACAATCCGTATGTGATACTCTAACACCTGTGTGGGTTCCCCTTAACCCACACCAACAAATATTCAACAGACAAAAAATATATATATACACGGTGGAGTATCTTACATTAGATTTTGTAATGTTGTATACAAATGGTACAGGGAAAGTAGGTTCCTGACTTTGGAAAATGAGTAATAGGTTCTTAGCAGATATAATGGAGAAAGAGAGAAGAAAACACTAGTGCAATATTGTCTGACTCACTCACAAGTAAGGAGCCAGTAAATCCTTGGCTCAAAATTTCAGCGTAGTGGGATTTTGGTGTCCCACTCCCTCTCTTTTTTACAGCGAAGCAGCTTCAGTACATTTGATTGTAGCCACGAATGTTAATATATTTAAAGTGCTTTATTGGTAATGAAGTGCACAAAAACATTATTAAAATAAACATGTAAAATAAGATTAAAAGTTCTTACAGTTTCTGTGATCTATAGCAAAACGCGTGTCACCTCTCTAGGAGGCTTCCTCGGTTGTTGTGTAAGAATTGTACTATAATTGTACTATTTATTTCAAATAGAGTCAAGGCTCTTAAGGAGTCAAGACTAGCCCTAAAGAATCACCGTAGAAGTAACAGACTGTCCCATGTGGCAGATGGAAAAGAAAAATGACAATGGGACAGGTCTGGATCTCAAGCTAGGTAAATATCACCCCTGTTCCTGTTACACCTAACACTGCCAGAAAACATGACCCCTGAAAAATTTAAGAAAATAGACGGGCACACACATCCCTTGAAAGAAGTGTCTCGCCGAGGTAAGATCTGCCCCAGAGAGGGAAAGAATGGGGAGAGAGATATACTTACTTAAATCTCTCCACTATCGGGCAACATCATCTTCACCTCCTGACAAATGTAGCCGCATTAATCAGTCTAGTCTTACACATATTAGACCATGGGACAAGCATCTCAAAACAGGATGCTTGTTCTCCTCAGCCATCACAAGTGATGGCTGATGAGAAATGGCAAGGTAAATAGAAGCTTTTCACAATTCACCATTTTCCAATATTTGACAAATTTGTCCCTATGACTGAGATTCCAATATAGGATTTATTAATTTTCCAAACAGATTTTATCTTGATTAGTTTGATATGCTTTAGAAAAAGACAAGGATAACAATTGTATCCTCTCACTTAAAATCTTGAAGGATCTCGTCAAGGGTCACCAAATAAACTAGAGTGATTATTTTTCAAATATCACAGTGAGCACTGTAAACACAACCACCCACAGACTACGGAGCAAGACCCATTTGACATTTAATGCTCACACTGCATTCTGTGATGTAAGTGGCCAAATCCTGCTCCAAGAGAGATCGCTGGGTTTCAGATGCTTTTAGTTCAACTTCTTTTTGACTGAGAACAGCCTCCACCTCGGAAACTCTGCGATGCAGTCGAGTCATTTCTTGCTCCATCTGTAATTTTAACCAACAATAAAAGTGAACACGGCATAATAGGAGGAGATAAATTGCACGATAAATTAATTCTAGGTATCAACAGAATGATAAAGGCCTTTTACTGGTAAACAAACTAAGAACTTAAAAAATAATAATAATGCCATAATTAAATAAATAAATAATAGTTTCCTCTAGTTTGTTGTTTTTGAATTTATTCTTTTAATCTTAAATTTAAAAAGATAAAAGGTAGATTCAATTAAAGAAAAAAACATAACCATCAACTTAATCACTATACCTTATTAGACAGTGAAACGGAGCCAGTATATTTTTGCAGTCCTTCAGGAGCTTGGGTCAAATTAGCACAATTGGTTCAATGTGTACATATAACCATGCACTATATAGTATGCTCATTACAATAACTTGGATTGGGCAAAGAATGGAGATTTCCCAAGGAAAAAGGTGACCCATAGAGATTCCCGAGTATCTTGTTAAGCCCCCTAAAAACAATTTGATAACAAAGCTGAAGGGACTGCACTCTAAAGCACCATAATCATGATAAGTTAGAAGTGTTGCTTTAAGAGTGAATTATTCTAGAAACTGAAAATTAGGTACACATAAAATGTGACTGGCTCAGCATGTTAGAAATTACTAGAAGTAAAGCAGCAATTTGAGTATGCCACTACATTTTAAAACGATGCCAGTGTGGCACAAACAGAACAAATTTAATTCAAGTGTGGATCTTACCCGAATATAACATATTATTTCATATTAAACTTGAAACATTGATGTTTTCACTAAACCAGGGATTGTGGGAAAGTAGGCCAAAATTGTAAATTGTAAACCGAAATAGCAGGAGTGGAAAACAGCTGTATTCACGCCATTAATAATCAGTTATTTGGGCAAACATTTGCAATTCTCCTGTCAATTCTACACAATATCCTGTTTAGTGAATAAACGCCATCATTTGACATTTGTCAGAAAAAAACAAAAAACAACTTGCTTAATATTTCCATAATTAGCTATGGGTAGATTTGATTAAAAACGTTTTATTCCATTCTTAGCGTTTCTGCATTCATCACCCAAAGTTTAATCTTTCTTTTAGACCATATGATTTAGAACATTTTTTTGTCTGCATTACATATTTTTGCTCAGGATTGAATTATCCACTGCTGCACACATTACAAACACGACTTAAACTGCCCATTAGTTCCAACACAACGCATCTACAACACAAACGTTTCACAAGTGAGCTCACTTCTTCTACAGATGGGCTTTATAAAGTCATCCACAGGCTGGCTGTTCACAAATGAACTCAGGCCGATGAAAATCCCCACTGCACACTGCTTGCCAAAAAGTTAGTCATTTTCACACATTTTTGTCCCTTTAGTATTATCCCAAATCCAGCTCTGAAGAGAAGATGTTTTGCCTCATTTTCATATAAACTGGGTAAAAACAGTGTGATTCCTTCCCAAATTCTCCAATGTTTGGGTTTTAATCTGATTCCACAGAGTCCCTGTGCCCAAGATCATAAGTCTTGAATATAATATGGCACAAAATGAACACTATATGCAATAAGTGTAGGACAAAGACAGTATATGCATCAAAATATAATCTCCAGTGATGAGGAACGTATCCTTGTCTCCCGTAGGGAGGGATCTTATGATTCGATAAGATGAACCAGAGTGGATAGTTGACAGTTTTGACAATAGCAATATTGGCAATGCCTGAAAATATCTGTAATGTTGGATAAAGTTGATAGAAAAGTACTCTTCGCACCAAAAAAAACAAAACACTTCCTTGATTCCCAAGTGTGCACTGGATGTACAGCACTGCAGCATACAGGGAGGCCAAGCGTTGATTTAAATACCTTGTGGCATTTGTCCTGTGTGTCCTGCAGCTCTTTGCTCTTGTGAAATAGCTTCTTCTCCATGGAGCTCGCCTTGGCTGGAGATTCCAAACCAGACACAAGAGACCTGAAGACAGACAAAACATCAAAATTATTTTAAAATCAAAATATGCAATGATAAATGATTTAATCATTCGGCTTCTAGAAACATACAAATTGCTTTTTACTTTAGGGTTTCAACAATTTCTATAAATTATCATTACTCACTGTACAAAGTTCAGATTTGTAAAGGTCCTCAAAGTTTTAAAAACACAGTTTAAAAAAAACCCACAGAGACTTAAAAACCTTGCTACCTTATATTATATTTTTTTATATATATAATTTTTTTTATGTTAATTTTCTCTATCTATAGTTTTGAGTGAATTAGTAATTCTTTCTCATCTGTCCATTAACTTGATTCCCCTGTGATTAGGTTAGATTAGATTTAATTTAAATAAATTAATTAAAAAGTGAAAAAAATAAAAAAATACTGGTAACTTTTTTCACAAGAAAATGCTAATTTTATAATAAAACCATGTCTGGTTGTAGTAAAATAAACACCTTATAGACATATACATTGGTTTTACTTAAGCATATAAAAAAAAAATAATCTCTCTACTTCAAAATATGAGAAACAACTTTTGAGATTACGTGGCCTACACGAAAAATTTTCTGTTTACCAAATTTGAAATTGGTGGTGTACAACATTCACAATACACCATTGAGGTAAATGATATATACAATGTATAAAATCTTCAATATATATCATTATTGAGGAAAAAAATATGGTGATAAAACAATGTATGGGCCTGAATACAGGAAATGCAGTAAAATGTAACAAGATGTAACTGAAACCACTACAAAATTGGTTTAGGCATGTTTACTCATTCTTTTTTTTTTATTTTTTATTTATTTAAATGTATAATTTTTTTGAAGGGGGGTGAACTTGTTATTTAAATGAGTCTTCAAATGGAATGGAAAGTTAATTTGAATAAAAGGCTGCTTTTGTGACAGACAATCTTTTTACATGACATTACAAGTTCCCGTTTTGAAAACCAGAGAGATACTGTTTAAAAGTCATCGTGATTTCTTCGATCATTTGATGACAAATCCAGAAACAGCTATATGGCATTTTTAAAATGTGCACCAGCAGAATTTTTTTCCAAGCTATGTTACTATCTAAAGAAAGTTAAATGTCCTCAAAAAGCTGGCAGTTTGCTAACATCCTCAAAATCCTACTACAGGAAAGGGAAGAAAATGCCAATCAACCACTAGTAACAAATACATGACGTAACGTTTAAAGGAATACTATAGACACAAAAACAACTTTAGCTTAATGAAGTAGTTTTGATGTATAGCTCATGCCCATGCAGTCTCACTGCTTTATTCTTTGCCATTTAGGAGTTAAATCACTATCTTTATGCAGCCCTAGTTACACCTTCCCGCATGTGACATGCACAGACTTCCTAAACACTTCCTCTAAAGAAAGAGCTGATGTCTAAACATGTTTAATTGTACCTCCTGCATTGTTACACTGCAGGAGCTTCCAGTGTATGATTAAAGTTCAGATAAAAACTTTAAAGTAAGTTAACATCTGATTGAAAATTAAACCTTCAGGAAGGAGATAATTGTCCTAGTTCTGAACCTAAACAAAACCTATAATTTGAGCTAAATGCCTGTTCAGTAATAATTTACCTCTTTCATATTAAGTGCACCCACACTTATTATACATCACTTTGTTCATCAGCAAAAGGGCTTTCATTACACATCAAATAGTTATATGTGAAATATAATATAATATGAATGATATATAAAAAAGTATGAGAAATTAAGAAATGTTGTTATTTTCCAATAACTGCAGTACAATTTAACTATGAATGTCATAATACTTATAAAATACAATAAAATACACATATCCTGCCTAAACAATTGCATAAACAATGTGATTTAATAGAATTGAGCAGTGAGACTGCAGGGGTATGGTCTTAATACCAAAACTGCGTCATTGAACTAAAGGTATTTTGAGGCCTTGCCTATAGCATGCATTTAAAGGAACATTATAGGGTCAGGAACAAAAACATGTATTCCTGACCCTGTAGTGTTAAAACTACCCTTTAGACGGCTTGCCCCGTAGTAATAAAATTAACCTTATTTCCAGTGCCGCGCGGATCTGTTGGTGCTTGCCCCGCCCCCGATCCACCTCCTTTCTGACATCAGCAGAATTAAATGATATCCCATAGGGAAAGCATTGGATTGGCTGAAATCGACACGGAGGCGAGAACGGGGGTCGGGGTCAAACTGACAAACAGCATCTCCTCATAGAGATGCATTGAATCAATGCATCTCTATGATGAAAGTTCAGAGTCTCCATGCAGAGCATGGAGACGGTGAACGACAGTGCTGCACACTGTGCAGCACCCCCAGTGGCCATCTGAGGAGTGGCCACTGGAGGTGTCCCTAGGGTGCAATGTAAACACTGCCTTTTCTCTGAAAAGACAGTCTTTACATGAAAAGGTCTGCAGGGAATGATTACACTCACCAGAACAACTACATTAAGCTGTAGTTGTTCTGGTGACTATACTGTCCCTTTAAATATTAGCTGAAGAAGAGCTCTTCTAAACACAAATTCAGTCAGCTTACATATTTTTGGTAGCTACACACAGAATCACACAAATCAAAACACAACAATGAAATCGCAACAAAAATAAACATCTAATAAACAATGCTATGAGGACATGAGCAGAGTGCTCTAGGTGTTCATAACATAGGTGTTCATGAAAAGGTCTAAAAAGACAAGCTCACTCCTTGTATCTAGGATAGCTATAAAATATAATTGTAGCACAATTAGCGAATAAAAGGTTCATTACTTCAGCTCCAAAACACCAATATGTATAGCACAGAAGGCAACCAGCATGTTTACAGTTATTTAAAAAGCTGAAAGAAGATACAGTGTATCTGCAGACCAAATATTTTTGATAATTTCAATACAAATTATGTTGCATACAATTCTTGTACTATTCTATATTGTGGCAATTATAACAAGGGAGAAAAGACAGGCAATCAACTTTCAACCTTGCCTTTAACTGGTCATATAACAAATTAAAAACGGGATATTTCCATTCTCATTTTTAAAAAAACCTCATGAAATTAAATCACATTACTTAAAATCCACCTATATTGTAGAGCACCATTCCATATAGAAGTGTACCATATTACTAGTCCTCCTGATTAGACCAAAACTGAATACATCAGTTTGAGCCACCTCCACAACACATACATTTCCACTAACTGGCAAATGGTGACACAAGATACTTAGAAGACCTCTTTATGTGGTATACAAGGCCTCAGTACAAATGTTCATATTCCACTGTTGCCTCTACTCATCTCGCTCTGCTCTTGAAACAGGCAAGCAATAGCTTGTAGTCACCCTTTCCCAACTCCTGATAAAACTAAACTGCTCCAATTACTCTGATTATCATCTTTGACTGCCCCGTGCAGGTTCATCACTACCATACTACATTCCTGTGGCAGTTCTTACACGGTCTCCATATACATTTTAAGGTTCAGTATAAGATTCTAGTCCTAACCCATGAGACTCTCCATAGTAGTGCCACTATCTATCCTTACTAATAAGTGTCTAACACTAGACCCCCTTGATTCTGCTGACGATTTGGGCCTTTCCTTTGTTAACACATACACCACCATCTAATAGCAAACGAGACCTTTCTAGGTCACACCACTCATATGGAATTCCTAATCCTCAAAAACACCAATATTTTACTTTGTCTTCATTAATCCCAGCCTCTCCTATACTTAAGTCCTAGAATGTAACATTCATTTAAGTGGACCCTCCCTCTCGGCTTGCTATATTGAATTTACTTGTATGTTTTGTCCATCCAATGTGCAACACTGTGGGATGTTTTTGCTTTATAAACAATAATAATCAGGCAGGCTAAAATGAGGAGTCTGACCATCATCTGAATTAAAGACGAGGCTGTTTGAAAAGGCAATTCCAAATATGATGCCTACTACTTTTATTTTTTTCTACTAATCAACAGCTCCTTTTAGGCTTATGGAAACAAGCAATGGTTCACGCCAACTATTAAGATGAATTCTTTGCTTATTCTAGATAGAGAAAAGCTGGATGACTATCATGCAAGTAGCACTTATCAGCAACTTGAGTGCTATACAGTAGCCACCATTAGGAAGCATTATGTGCATCTATCTTGAAAAGAAGTCTCATAGATTTGCCCAAGAAAATGGAAAGTGCCTGATTCCACAAACCCCCCTAACTCCCCAAATATCGCCCACTGTGTTCATATAGGCACACATTGGAACTATCCTAACAGCAACAGTCATACTGTGTTCCTAAATTGGCTTTAAATCTCCAAAAGCATAGCTACACTAAGTTAGAATGTCTAAGTTAATAAGTATTCAGCATATTGTAAATGCTTTAAAATGTGTTTTTTTTGTTTGTGTTTTAAATATGTTACAGATTCTGTAGAGGGTTGTGGGCTTCACGATGGCATTACACATTCATAAATAGCTCCACAGCAAAAGATTAACAGTCAGCTCACTTACACGTGTATGAATAATGCAGAATCTGCCTACTTACCATGTTAAAAAAAAATCTTACTAAATATACACACTCACTGGGGGAAAGTCTAAACTCCATTCTAAATTAAACAGACTGTGATTAACTCCTGCAGGATCAGGGTCATGTAATTCTCTTAGTTCTGTGACAATCTTGGAATGGTGTCTGTAATAAAGGTGTTCAAATAATTAATTTTTCCTAAATATTTGCATGTTTACGTAACCCAAGCAACCACACTTCTCTGACCAGTGATGTAAAGAGGATCTGTATTCTGTGTCTCCTCCTAACGTCTGAACAGGAAAGCTATTCCAAATGGAACTCATGAATACACTTACACATTGATTGCATAACAGCAGCAAGGTTGAAGTGGTGCTACTATTAATACAATACAGATGTGTCACATTTTATTGCTGCAGGAACTATGCAGATGGATTTGCTTGTAAAAAAAACCAAAAAAACAGCAAATATCCATTGGGGGGGACCTTGAACTTCCCAATTTAATTGAAACCCGGAGCAAAAATATTTTTGATATTTAAAAAAAAAAAAAAAGATTTGTCATCTGTAACCCTGTTTAAGTATGTGCGGTGTTATCTCACTGCATCTTCAAAATATGTTTACCATGGTCAGGCTCTGAAAAGGAGGATCCACCCTTTCTACGTAAAGTTTGCAGAGCGCTTCCCCATTGCCATAACAAAATGAACTGATCGGTCTGATCAATTATCATACTGTCATTATGTGCAATAAAGCGCAGGATCGGTAAGGTGCTCTTGTTAAGTTCACGGATCAGGCTACTGTCATGGGTAACAGGCGGATTGGTTCAAAATATGATTTATATTCTGCTAGTGGATCTATCTGCTTTGAACAAGTCTTATCTCTAGTCAATGATATTCAAACACACCCCTTTAAATCCACCCAAATGAATCAGATATTTATATTTTATTAAACCAGTTACCAGGATCAATAAAAATAAAACTACATACTTGGGATATTCCCAGAATCCTTGTATTTCAACGCTCTTATGCGATGTTACAGTGAAAACAAGCCATGCCATGCCTGGTACTGCAGATTCTGCTCATTTTATTACACCAGAAAACCAAAGAACCCAGCTCGATGTATACGTATCAATTGTCAGCAGGAGCTGTATGATGCAGACAGCATAGAAACAGCCCTGCAGGCCAAGGAAAGCTATGTTCTTCAAGCAAATCATAAGAATTCCACATTCATTTTACTTACTCAGATTTGGAGAACGTGCCTAGAGCCTTTATAAATGAAAACCCCACAAATGGTAAATCTTCACCAGAGAATCCTGTAGAGATCAGCTGGCACGAAGAGGATATACCCCGCAAATTCTTCTCCGGTTCATCAAAATTTGAGGTGTCATCTTCAGACTTTAAGGTAGGAACGAATGGAGGAGGAGCTGGTCGGAATGAGAGAAATGAGGATTACAACCCAGGAACCTGCTTCATTAGCTGCACCAGCACTGCAGCTTCAAGCTCTCTCAGGAACTGGCAGACTGAGTCACTGCTATGAAATCTATTACAGCAACAAGATATTAACCCTTCTTTGCCTCGAAATATCCATTCTTTTTGCATGCACATCCCAGAAAAAAAAAAGATATTATTTCACACGCCCACTGCAGATAACCTAATTCTAAAGGTTTATTTTGAATTTCTTGCTCTGGCAGCTCAGAGAATCAAATATATTGTGAATTTTAAAAAAAGAGGTGCATACTGCTACTAAAGACAATCCTATGATTCTCATTTAGGGATAATCGCTGAATATATTTGAGGTTTCGGTTTATTCCACCTAAGCAAATACATTTAATTTTTTTGATGACAAAATGTAGATTGAATCATTCTGCACATCACTTCCAATAAACTGGAATTCTGGGGACGAAGGATGCACCTCCTTAAAGGGATGTGTTATCATATTATGTTCTATGCTGCTTTAGTCAGAAGCCTCTAAGAAAACAGCAGCCTGAAAAGGCATTATTGTATGGGGGGGAATACGCTGGGTGCTAATACTGTTACCATGGTTCCAGAATAAATTTCCTTTGGGCCACTTGAATATAAAGAGAAGAGAAAAAAAAAAAAAATATATATATATATATATAAGGCCTTTCACAGGTTGTCAACCAGTAAATAGAATAGTGTTTACACAGAACAATAAAGTGCTTGATTTAACATCTGTGAATGTTACGGTATGATATAATAAATAAATAAATAAGAGATGTACCTGGTTAGAAAATATCCGTATGAAATATTTTCACTCAGAATGTAATCAGGTGTATATTTCATACTATATAATATACTAATTATCACAGCAGATCTGGAAGCTGCTAGGAGAAAAATCTACAAAAAGCAAAATAAAAGAAGAGACCCTTGTTTGCTATTTTTGTAGGGTCAGTCAGGCTGTGGAATGCAGCATCTAATTTCTGCAGAGTGAGCAGGAACAATGAGTGAATGGAAAAGCACAGCCGGATGGAGTGGGTCAATTTAAATTTCAATAAAGACACTGGATGTGAAGCTGGAGTTTGACATTCATGCCTGTAAGCAGTGAGTTTATGCAAAGGAAAACAAATTGCAGTAAATTATCAAATTAGCAACATTCCTAAAAATGAAATCACAGAGTGTGTTTAATGCTCAATCTTTTATTTGTTCAGTAATAATCATGACGCACAAAGAGCCAAATATACAGTGAATGACACCAACATGCACTAGAACTGCTTTTCATAGTTCCAGCTATTGTACACTTTCGTGACCACATCCAGCATGTGACAGTTAACATCATGCAACAGCAAATTCAGATCACACATTTAATCGGTTCCTCATGTGGCTATGTTAGTTTTGATATCACATGCCAATGGTTTCACATATAGTTAAGTAAACCAATCCTTCTCTGTTTTATTAAGCCCATGACTGTGCTTTATAATACATTTGAAATGCTTAAGTAATTATTTCACAGCACATTTCTTAAATTTGTTATATAATGACAGAGTTATAAATAACTACAGACATATCATAAACTCAGTATCTAGCTAGTAAAGGGACACTGTAGGCACTACAATCATTTATTCTCAGTGAACTAGTTACAGTGTCTGGGGAGCCTGGACGATGTCATTACATTTCATGTTAACCCCTTAAAGACCAAACTTCTGGAATAAAAGGGAATCATGAAATGTCACACATGTCATGTGTCCTTAAGGGGTTAAGGACACATGACATGTGTGACATTTCATGATTCCCTTTTATTCCAGAAGTTTGGTCTTTAAGGGGTTAAACTATTTTTGAGCAGTTTAACAGAACACAGGTCCCTGTCTGGCTACCCTTATTTTACTGCTCTGGCTAATGCCTCCTCATTAAAAATAAAAAGTGTGAATATTAAATGTCAGGACAGTACCAGGGGACTCCAGAAACTATAATGATTGTTATTACAGTGCCTATAGTAGCCCTTTAATTAATGTAGGTCAAAGAATATTTATTGAACACTGGCTTAGAAATCATAATAGTTCAACCTCCACCCCAAGATCCTTCAAAACAGATTAGCATTTTAAGTAATCTAAGAAAAAGAAAGTGAACATAGAAAATTTAGTAACATGTGTGAGCTCAGAAATAGGTTTCATTGTCTACTTTGTTTTCCATTGCTTTAGTATAGAGAGGTAAAGCCGTAAGATCTACCTCCACTACTATACTTCCATGGTGCTGTAAGGCTTAGAATATAAAAAAGATATAACAATTCCTTTCTGGCTTGTTCACACAAAACTTATTTCATCAAGCTTCTTTGAGTATCAGTAGCATGCCATCACATCACCATTGTATATAGGCTGTGGCAAAAACTATACAAGTGAACAGAAGATAATAGTCAACAGGATTCTGAGGGCAAATGTTTGAACAAAGAGGTAAGATGAGTAATCTGACACTATAATTTTCAGCCTGATGACATCAGTTCTAGCTTGGAAAATCAAAGCTATATCTTCAGAGGAAAAAACAGAAGTACTGTAGGAAGTGGTGGCAGAGAGGCTAAAATGATATATGATAGCGCTAAGTAGAGCTTTTGGAGACAGCATGCAAAGTAAAGAAAACAAACGTGCTTGGTGTAGGTGGTAGGTCTAGCTCTATAAAAAGAGGATTTCGAGAGCAGGTAATACACTAAATAATGTGATTTACTCCAGAATGTTAAAGGGGCTACAAATCAAGTTTATCGTTAAGACAGCTACAGTGAAGAATCCCTAAGAGTTTGCAGGAATTTGAGAGACAGATCATGTTATTTACACAGAAATACTGCAACTTGAAGAAATATAATTGAACATCTATGCAATTCATAGGACACCAAAATGTAGATTGAAGATGGAAGTTTAAGCATGGTTAGTAAAGAAGTTACATAGAAGTTAAAGCATGATTTTACAAAGAGTCAGCACACATATGGCACAAATTTAGCCTTTAATGTTGTTAAAGTAATATAACTTGGATGGCGCACTTTAAGAGGCACGTGATTTGTTTGGTGTGACAATATTTAGCAGTAGCTCTAAGTATATGGTATTAACCATAAAAGGTATAAGTCAATGGATATTAAGTTCAAAAAGCAAAATGTATACTAGATATGTCAGAAAAAGGGCAAAGTTGAAAGACAATTTAAAGTTATCAGTTGTAGTATGTGAGGAAAGAGTAATATGGAAAGGGAAATTACATAAAATCTTTGAAAAATACTTGCTGTAACAATAGCAAGAGACGTCATGCAAGTACATTGGTAAAACTTTACAGGTCTAATTAGCTTCCATGGTGATTTTTTACAATACAAAAAAGAAAAAGTACAGCTGCAAGTGTAAGCTTTAATATTAGAACAGGATGGGGTTATACATGTCCCTCCACGGGTGATCTATTCCCCAGCAGGCATCCTGTTCACAAGAGAGCTGGAAAACGTCCCCTTCTCATAAAACAATAGGTCACAGAAAAACACACAATTCAAGGAAGATCCCTCTTACTGGTGTGCTTTTTGGATAGATTACAGAGTGTTGAAAAATGCATGTTTGCATGTTTTCTGTATATGTTTAAAGGTTTTTAAATGTTACATGCAACATTTCTGTTGCAAGCTTCCTTCAAAGGAGATTAAATCTGAGCAAAATAAGTGCACACCACTACTATACAATGATAGTTGGTTTCATTTTCAATATGATGTCTGGAATTTGCTTTATTTCTTAAATACTCACTGTTGCGGATGTTGTTCCAATCTGTGTTGGAAAAAAATGGATGGCAGCACAGATCTTCATACTTTAGTCTCTCCCTAGGTCCACATAGCAATCCCTGGATCAAGTCAAGTAACGTTTTACTGATTTTTGGTTCTTCTGGAAACTTTAGAAAACGCTATGAAACACAAAAATTTAGAAAGAAAAAGTTAAATTATGCTAATAAACTACTATACTAACCAACAGCATAGAAAACATATGAAGGGGGCCGGGCCGGTCCGGGCCGCAATGCTGACCGGTCGCATGGCGGAGGGGCTCCAGAGGAACCGGGCCCTTAAGCCATAATGGGCAACCCATTGCACTCACACAGAGCCTGGAAAACTCACACAGCAGTTGGAGGGGTAGCAGACTCCAAGATCGGGAGTTTCGGACCCCCCCCCCCCCGAGAGAAGCAAGAGACTTTAGAGGCCGCAGCCTACTCTGGGGGAAGGAGGGTGGATGGCTGCTGCCCTGCCAGCCCCCACCCCACGCTGCCACAAGCTTGATGACTGCTTGCCGGTCCCGTTCCCCCCCCCCCTCTGGGCCGGGGGGGTCATCCCGGTCCACACTGGGAAAGACCCGGGCAGACTGAGGGGCGCCGATGTTTAGTCTATACTGTGTTACAAATCTAGCAATGCAGGTCTACGTTAAAAGGTAAACGATGCCAGTACTCATCACAGAATAGAACCTAAAGATTTAACTGCAGGGATGATGCCCATCTTGTTTTTCTTTCATTTTGTTTATGTATTTAAAAAAAAAAAAAAAGGCGCAACATTCTTGACATACCACAAATTTTTTTTTTTTTAAACTTCCATTGTCACATCAACTCATGTGATATTGCCTACAAAAGCTTGTCTGTTTTTTTTTTATTGCGCTGCAAAAATAAAGAATTTAAAAAAAAAAAAAAAGGAAAAGGAAAACATATGAAAACGTTTTTAACCTGAAAGTTCATGATGTTATTGTATGTTTTTGTTGAAGTCCCTTCTGTAAATGGAGATCTTCCATACATCATTTCATAAGCGATTATGCCCAGAGACCACCAATCGCATTCTGGTCCATATGTGGACTTTCCATCTCCACTAATCACCAAAAGAACTTCTGGAGCCATATAATCTGGAGTGCCAACAGGGAGACGACCATTCACCTGGAAGCAAGATAGAAGAAATACAGTAAAAGAAAAAAGATTCTAGAATTTGTTTTAACCATAATATAATGAATAGAAACTATAATGCCTTACTGTTTTATTCACAGTCAGTTTTGCAGCAGATCCAAAATCCACTAGTTTAACGTGTCCAGTACGATCAATAAGGATGTTCTCTGGTTTTATATCTCTGTGAAAAATAAAGAATTGGAATCTTTGAGAAGGAAATAAGAACATTCTGAACAGCTTTTAACAATATTAATGTGTATATATATATATATATATATATATATAGTCATATAAATCAGTAGGAAATGAAAAAAAGAAAAAATACAAAATACAAATAGAAAAAAACAGGCCTTACAAGCCGTGTGTTTTTCCGCATTAGTGTGCTTCATGCTGTAGTAAAAAGCTTAAATATATGTTATGTTTAACAAAACAAACAAAAACACATACTGGATTTTAAACCAGATTGTCTTAAAGAAGTTTTATGCACGCACACACCTCTACTACCTCTCCCACCTTCCATATTCTTTGATGTGATATTTAAAGGGACACTATAGTCACCAGAACAACTACAGCTTATTGGATTTTTTCTGGTGAGTATAATCATTCCCTTCAGGCTTTTTGCAGTAAACACTGTCTTTTCAGATAAAAATGCTGTGTTTACATTACAGCCTAGGGATACCTCCACTGGCCACTCCTTAGATAGCTGTTAGAAGTGCTTCCCTGTGCAGCACTGCCATTCAGTGTATCCACCCTCTGCATGGAGAATGCATCTCTATGAGGAGATGCTGATTGGCCAAGGCTGTGTTTGGCTTTTGTTGGTTCTGTCCCTGATCGGCCCCATTGACAGTTTAAGACAATCCTATGGGAAAGCATTATCACTTCTGATGATGTCAGCCAAGCAGGCAAATCAGGGGCAGAGCCAGCAGCTGCAGACTGAGGTGGGGCAGGAGGGCTATATGGTGGTTTTAACACTATAGGGTCAGAATGAGTGCTCATCGATATCAGTGGGGATGTGGCTAAGTAACTCATCACAAAACAAAATCAGGGCTACCATAAGTTTAATGTGTATCAGATTTATTGTTTTAATAAATAACATTTTGGCATATAAAGATTTAAGTCTTTGTCATATGTATCACATTGTTTGAGGAGATATATGCAGGCCTTAGAAGGCACCTCATAAAGCATAATATGGAGCCTGATAATGTATCTAGTACATGTGAGTGGTTCCATAGTAATATCATATTTAAAATGTATTTCATGTACATTTTCTTCACTTCAGCTCTTGGATTCATTAAAGCATCTTGTGGTGTTCGTTTAAAAAACGTTAAGCATTAGTTCTTTATCACTCTGGAGCTAACTTTGATTTTTTGATCTTGTTTGATGTTAACTGTGTTGGAAACACTTTAATAAGTGATGCACAATTACAGCTACGTCATAGCACTTTATGAATGTTAAAGTGCCAAGCTATTTTTTTTTTATTCAGCTAAATTTACTTAAAGTGCCACTTTCAGTTTGTCTTATATAAAGTTATGCCTGTATCTGATTCCACACACGAGACCTACAATAAAAATCACCAGATCTGTCTTTTTTGGAACAGGACACCATAGGTCTGGTTGAACATATTACAAAACATAAAACGTATATGCTTGTATAACCTAAAGCTGTTCCTAAGCATAGGGGTGTGCCTATGTAAGCTCACACACCTGTTCTGAAAATACATCGAAACGTGAGCATCAGTAATTTTACCCTCAACTACCGCCATATGATCAATCGTGCACTTAATATGTCTGTACCATGGACATTTATATGCTATTCTTTTCTGGCAGAACAAATGAGAAAAAGGTGTACAGATTTCCAGGCAATCACACTAACATGCTGCCACTTTTTCCTTGATACACCTTCCTCCGCTTTACAACTGACAAAACTTACATAGTTTACATAGTTACATGGCTGAAAAGAGACTTGCGTCCATCAAGTTCAGCCTTCCTCACATATGTTTTTGCTGTTGATCCAAAAGAAGGCAAAAAACCTAGTCTGAAGCGCTTCCAGTTTTGCAACAAACTAGGGAAAAAAATCCTTCTTGACCCCAAAATAGCAGTCAGATGTCTCCTTGGATCAAGCAGCTATTACCCCACTAATTAGAAATTATATCCCTGTATGTTATGTTTTTGGAAGTATTTATCCAATTGCTGTTTAAACATCTGTATGTACTGTGATAATATCACCTGTTCAGGCAGAGAATTCCATATCCTTATAGTTCTTACGGTAAAAAAAAAACATTAGCCTTACATTAAATCTCCTTTGTTCCAGCCTAAATGCATGACCTTGTGTCCTATGTAGAGCCCTGTTTATGAATAGATTTCCAGATAATGGTTTGTACTGGCCCCGAATATATTTGTATAATGTTATCATATCCCCTCTGAGAGGCCGTTTTTCCAAACTACAGAGATTTACATTTTTAAACCTTTCTTCGTAACTAAAATGTTCCATTCCTTTTATCAATTTTGCAGCTCGTCTCTGCACTTTTTCTAGTGCCATGATATCCTTCTTTAGAACAGGTGCCCAAAATTGCACAGCATATTCAAGGTGTGGTCTTACCAGCGATTTATAAAGAGGCAAAATTATATTTTCATCTATCATCATTTTGATGCTGAATTACTCACTGGCTTATCATTAGGACTTGTTAGTTCTTTTCATATCAATTGTAGGTATTAAAAAGCATCTATTTAGCACCATCTGTGCAATGGATTATTTCGAACTAGATAATGAGACTTCAGGGATTATTTCAGGATAATTAACCAGTTAGTTCATTACTTGTTACTGTCCATGTCATTACATTTGAAACAATCTAAAATGGCTACATGATTTCATTATCTAATGTAATTGTTTGTATTTTTGGGGGCTTTTTAAAAAAGAAGTTGCCATAATCATTTCACAAGTGCTTTTATAATTATAATTCAGGGCTACTCCAAGCACCATGTCTAGATCATATGAGGTGGTTATGGTGCTTGCTGTCTGTATGTACAACGTTTCTCTAGAGGAGGATTGGGAAGTATGGAGAACTTGCTTTAGCATGGTATCTCAGAAAAGTGTATCCTTTACTTATTTAGATGGGCAGGGGAGGGAGTATTATATAACGCTAGTGTGGTGTAAAAATTCTGCTAACCACTGGATGAGATTGATTGGTGTTATATGCCACATAAGCTGCTTAGCAAGTGGTTGCCTCACTGTCTCATTATATCACATGTATTTTTTTCAAATAGCACTGTAGGCACCATAACCAACTATTATTATTATTGCCATTTATATAGCGCCAACAGATTCCGTAGCGCTTTACAATATTATGAGAGGGGGGATGTAACTATAAATAGGACAATTACAAGAAAACTTACAGGATCAATAGGTTGAAGAGGACCCTGCTCAAACGAGCTTACAGTCTATAGGAGGTGGGGTATAAGACATTTTAGGACAGGAAATATCAATCAAATAGGGCGGGAGTGAAGAAGAGCTGGAGGAGAGAGTAAAGCACTGCCCTATAGGAGAGAGCAAGAGACAGGTATGTAAGGTAGAGGTTGCTCTGGGAGGCAATAAACTTTCCTAAAGAGATGGGTTTTAAGACACTTCTTACAGGATTGAAGACTAGGGGAGAGTCTAATGGGGGTAGGCAGGCTATTCCATAGGAAAGGAGCCGCCCGCGAGAAGTTCTGCAAGCGCAAGTTGGCCGCACGGGTGCAAGCAGTGGTCAGGAGGTGGTCACGGGCATAGCGGAGGGAACGAGGAGGGGCATACCTTTGGATCTGTGAAGAGATATAAGAGGGGCTAGAATTGTTCAGTGCTTTAAATGTATGGATTAGCATTTTGAATTGACTCCTATAGGATACAGGGAGCCAATGTAAGGACTGGCAGACGGGTGAGGTGTGAGAGGACCGACTAGAGAGGAACATAAGTCTGGCGGCGGCATTCATTACAGACTGTAGCGGGGCAATACGGCTTTTGGGGAGACCAATCAGGAGAGGGTTGCAATAATCCATGCAGGAAATTACTATAGCATGGACAAGCTCCTTGGTAGCATCTTGCGTAAGAAAGGGGCGGATGCGGGCTATGTTTTTAAGTTGGTATCTACAGGATTTGGAAACAAACTGGATGTGAGGCTCAAATGTGAGGCCAGAGTCTAGTATGACGCCAAGACAGCGTGCTTGCAAGGATGGGCTTATGTGGATATCACTGACTTGAAGGGAGAGCGAGAGAGGAGGATCAGTATTAGGAAGAGGAAAGACAAGGAGTTCCGTTTTAGAGAGTTTGAGTTTCAATGGATTGAAGTTGTTATGGTGATTGGACTCACCATTTAGTAGAGCCTAAAGCTAAAGGAACACAGTGTTCCTTTAACTCCCACCAGGCTCACCTGAAATCTTATTAAGCATGATACGAGTTTTAGTCCAGCAAGGGCAAGCAAATCCTTGTACACAATCTAATCGGAAAATAAATTGTCAATGAAGTGGATTTTTCTCCTCCCCTGTCCTCTTCACTTAGGAAAGTTAGGTATGAAAAGCCTAAACCAATTTATGTTTTTTCTTTTTCAGGGAGTTAAAGAATTATATTGCCTGAGACCCGAGTAGCACTAGCTTTGAGTTTGTATGTGAAACTCACCAAGCCATGTGCAGTCTTTCTGGTCAGCATTTAGCATGCTATGTGTGCTGATGCCAGACACAAAAGGTGTACAAAACCAATATCAAGAGCCGGGGGTGGAGGAAATCACCACATTTTGGGACCTTTGTTTAGTATCGAAAATGTTACTCCCTTAAACTTGCTCGACACAAAACCTTTCTAACTCTAACTAAGCAAGACATTGCGTTCCAGCACACCCTGTTTGAAACATTAGCAAAGCCTCATGGCACGAACAGTCTCAATTATACTGAAAACAACATGAAATGTTAGTGTATATGTAAATGTAAATATTAGGGGACATTGTTTTTTATGTTTAATAAATTAGAAATCTAAAACATGGAGTTTGTACAAATATTTAACCCCTCTGCACACCTGAAAAAACAGCCCTAATGGCAATACAATTGGCTAGCAACTGACCTCTATCTGTGAAACATTACATTAAAAAGTATTTTATTATACGGATAAAGGTAACACTATATGTATAAGGATGATTGTCCAGTGTGCAGATCTGAATAATTAAAGGGACACTCCAGGCACCCAGACCACTTCTGCCCATTGGAGTGGTCTGGGTGCCAACTCCCACTACTCTTAACCCTGCAACTGTAAATATTGCAGTTTTTTATAAACTGCAATAATTACCTTGCAGGGTTAACTCCACCTCTAGTGGCAGTCTACTAGATAGCCACTAGAGGGCACTTCCTGGTTCCTAGCACAGGAAACCTGTGCTAGAGTGTCGCTGGACGTCCTCACGCTGTGTGAGGACCTCCAGCGTCGCTCATTTCTCCATAGGAAAGCATTGAAATGCATTTTGGTCTCCCCGTTTGGTGGGCGGGATCAGTCTCGCCCACCGGCCGACGCAGTCAGAAGGAGCAGCAGCGCGGAGGGAGAAGCAGCGACGAGGGACATCGTCGCTGCCTCAGGTAAGTTACTGAAGGGATTTTCAGCAACCGGGGATTGAGGGGTGTGAGGGAGAGGGAACCTGCAGTGCCAGGAAAACAGATTGATTTCCTGGCACTGGAGTTTACATTAAAGAAGAAAGAGCATTTTACAGCAATATGAAAGAAAGTGCTCAAACAACAACTGAGAGGAAAATGGTACAACAAAGTATTTGGAAATCCCAGTTTGCACTGATGGTGCAATTATCTGAAAGTGGTACATCATACCATCTAGATCAGTGGTTCTCAAACCAGTCCTCATAGCCCAACAACAGTCCAGGATTTATGTATTTCCCTGTTTTATTCCAATGGGGATACTAACAAAACCTGGACTGTTGGTGGGACTGGTTTGAGAACCACTGATAGATGCTGCCAAAATATAGTCACCCTCAAAAACTTTCCAACCATGTAATGAAAATACTTGTGACGGAAGACAAGAAGAGGGCATCAGTCACTTTCAAGAGTCTTATATTTGAAAAAATGCCTCACAGGGTACGAAATACATTATGTGGTTTGTCTGTAACTTCTTCCCTGTGAGACTTCATGGCTATCTTTTAAGAAGAAAACCCTTCCAATCGATGGACCGGACATGAAAGTTGCTTATAATTGTGGCTAAACTTAAATTTGGCAATTTCCAATATTCATGTACAAAGCAGAAGCTACTCCTTTAATCAAGGGGACCCAATAATCTATATAAACAATGAACTCTCTGACTTTAAAGCAGCTCTATCATCAGAAGAAAAGAAAATAAAGGAAAATTGAGAGGATAAAATCTGTTTGGATGCGGCATTATCAACCTCAACATAGTAATCTAATATCCATTGAGACTTCAATGGTCTCACAGTAGTCTCAACAGACATTAGTATTGTACTTTTGTGCATGTGGGAGTATACAGCACTGAACAAGCTCCTGCAGATGAAGAACCAGGAGTTGAAGAAAGAAGATGGCGGTGCCCAAAGCATCAGGTAAGTATAAGTCACCATAGCTGCACCTCCCCTTCCAGGTCAACCTCAAGCAGAGATGTCACCATAGTGGAGCTAAATATGCTAAGACAACAGATCCACATTAAAAATATATTTGCTTTTAACTTTAGTGTTCCTTTAACAGTCAAATGTTTGCAAAACTATTCCATAAAAATAACGCCATATTTTGTGGATGAGAATGAGATCAAAATTTTGTAATGCATTCTGCCTGCCTGTCAATTTGAGAAATACAGCTGTGGTTTAAAGGTGTAAATACAGGATTATGATGACAGTATTTATATTTATTAATTAATAAATGATTAATCAGAAATGAATCATATAGATTATGCTCTCACCTATGTACATAACCCATTTGATGAACACTATGGATTGCAAGAACGAGTTCTGCCAGATAAAATTGTGCCATACTTTCATCAAACTGGTCATCATAACGGCTCATTAATGTCAACAGGTCTCCCCCAGGTTGATATTCCATTACCTGCACACAATTAAAAAGAAATTATTTTTTTTCCACATATGTTGGTAAATTACTGGTTTGGTTTATAGTCATTTATGAAGGATATTGCACTGGAAAAGCTGTACACTTCTAATGACCAATTTAACACACAAGTCTTGGAAGATTTTGTCCTATTTCAAAAAAATATAACTTTTCCAAATTAAAAAAACACATATTGGCTTCGAATAGATATATATTTGAAATCAGGGACCACAGTGAACAGTCTAATTGTTTTTCCCCAGGTAGGGAATGTTAATTATTGCAATAAGTACAGATCATCACTGAAATTCACACACATATCTGTGGGGGGGGGGGAGAGGGTTTGGGGGAGAGTGGGCGCTTTCTTTTTTGATGAGTAAAGTTTTCTACTAGGAATGTGAAAAGCTAAACTTACCAAAAATAAGTGTTCTTTGTCCTGAAATGCATATTGCAACTGGGGAATCCAAGGGCTGATATGATTGCTTAATATGCTCCGCTCTTCCTCAAAAAATGAAACCTACAGAGATTAGACAATTAGCATTATTATAAATGGCAACACGTCTATAAAATGTAACGGTGTGCCTCACAAAGCTACTCTGAAATATGGGACTCACCTGTAAATGGACATATTTTAAAAAGAGCATGTTTATCAACTTCTTTGGCGTCCTCTCCTATATCCTTGCTACCTAGATATACAGACAGATTTAATGCAATGCAGAAATTCCACTAACACTAGAAGACCTTGGAGCAAGTTGTAACCAATGGGAGATCATTATGGGATGCGATAGGGTCCATGGACTTCACTTATTCATCTAGAAATCTGTATTCGTAACTATTGTTTAACCTAACCTCGGTATGAACGGCTCCCAGCAAAAGACAAACACAAGGTTTGTTCCAGGAGGTGTAATCCAGACAGAATTTCATTATATCCACACAAAAATATGGCACAGATGAGGGGGAACAAAAAAAAAAAATTAAAAAAACACATTGAAGAGTGTTTTGGGTCACAAGGATACTTACGCAGAGACAACTATCTCTCCTGATGGAGTGCTCGTTACTGGATATATAAATTTTATGTAATAAGTAGGGATCGACCGATATTGATTTTTTAGAGCCGATACCGATACCGATATTCTGTGAACTTTCAGGCCGATAGCCGATATAATTTGCCGATATTCTGTACATTTACCATTTTGGAAAATAAAAACTATTTCTAAAGGTAAATGCACAAAATATACATGCCACGTGTAGTGGATGCAGTGTGACAGGGGAGCTGTGTGTGTGTGTGTGTAGTGGATGCAGTGTGTGTCTTTGTGTAGTGTGTGTGTAGTGGATGCAGTGTGTTAATTCCTGCTTGGTTCACTGCTGCCCACCTTTAGTTTATTTAGTGAGCGCCTAACTCCTCTTTGTTGTGTCTTTGTGTAGTGTGTGTGTAGTGGATGCAGTGTGTGTTTGTGTAGTGTGTGGGTTGTGGATGCAGTGTGTGTTTGTGTAGTGTGTGTGGAGGATGCAATGTGTGTTTGTGTAGTGGATGCAGTGTGTATTTGTTTAGTGTGTGTAGTGGATGCAGTGTGTATTTGTTTAGTGTGTGTAGTGGATGCAGTTTGTATTTGTTTTTAATGTGTGTAGTGGATGCAGTGTGTATTAGTGTAGTGTGTATATAATGAAAGCAGAGTGTTTGTGTAGTGTGTGGGTAGTGTGCGTAAAGTGAATGCTGTATATACTAAATGCAAAGTGTGTGTGTATATAATGAATGCAGAGTGTGTGTGTATTTGTGTAGTGTGTGTATAGTGAATGTAGTGTGTGTTTGTATAGTGTGTGTGTATATAATGCAGTGTGTGTAGTGTGCATTATATAAACACACTACGCAAATACACTGCATTATATACACACACTATGCAAACACACTGCATTATATACACACACTACACACACAAACACTGCATTATATAAACACTACACAAACGCACACTGCACAAACACACACTGCACAAACACACACTGCACAAACACACACTGCACAAACACACACTGCACAAACACACACTGCACAAACACACACTGCACAAACACACACTGCACAAACACACACTGAATTATATAAACACACTACACAAATACACTGCATTATATACACACACTACACAAATACACTGCATTATATACACACACTACACAAATACACTGCATTATATACACACACTACACAAATACACACTGCATAATATACACAGTGTGTTTGTATAGTGTGTGTATATAATGCAGTTTGTGTGTGTTTGTATAGTGTGTGTATATAATGCAGTGTATTTGTGTGCATTGTATACAAACACACACTGCATTATATACACAGTGTTATATACACAGTGTGTTTGTGTAGTGTCTGTGTATATAATGGAGTGTGTGAGGGGGAATTTTTTATTAAATTATTTTTATATATATATATTTAATTATTATTTTTTGTCCCCCCTCCCTGCTTGTTACCTGGCCAGGGAGGGGGGATATGACAGTCCCTGGTGGTCCAGTGGTATTGGCTGAGCTTTGGGGGGGCGGAGAGCAAGCGCTTACTCACCTCCCAGCAGCTCCTCCAGCTCCCCAGTGCAACTCTCGCGGCCAGCGTGTCGCGCGGAGCGTTGCCATGGTGATCCATGGCAACGCTCTGACGGCCGCGGGTCTCGCGAGAGTTGCACTGGGGAGCTGGAGGAGCTGCTGGGAGGTGAGTAAGCGCTTGCTCTCCGCCCCCCCAGGACCGCCGGGCTTGTAATGAGCCTGGCGGTCCTAGGAGGTATTATCGGCAATATCGGTATCTGAATTGGCCGATACCGATATTGCCGAAAATACCGAATATCGGCCGATTATATCGGTAAAACCGATAATCGGTCGAACCCTAGTAATAAGGATCAAGAAAGCCCAGAATACACAGACCAATAGAATAGCATTAGCAGCATGAAGTATCATTGCTGAACTCTGTGGATCCCCAATCGTTACGACTCTCAGCACAGTTATCCGTAAAATCAGGGAAACTGTAGAAATTGGCATGCTAAGATCTATGAAACATCCAAACACTTCCACAGACCCACAGCTTGCAGGATGAAAAACCACATAAAGTATTTGACTAGAGATAGGAATTATTTTGACAAGACCATTAAAGATACAGAGATGGAGAAACCGCTCCCCTCCTTTCTTTTGCCCCTCTTTTGTGCCTTCCTTACCTGGTTACCTTTTAGTACTATCATCTGGGATTACCTCCCCCTTCAAAACTAGACAATAAGAGCCTGCATCATATAAACTCAGGTGAGAAGCAGACAGGGCCACTCCTACTTTGGATACACACCATTCGAAACTATATTTTACACAAATGCGACTGCAATCCAGACACAGTGTACCCTCAGCATATTACCCTGAACAGGAGTACTTCAATACCAATACATAACCTCCCAGCATTCCTCTACCACCGTTATTGCTTCACTACATGTTAACGATACTTGATACTCGACACAGAAAAATGAGAAAACTGCTATAACTGATATGTATCCCAAAACTCCTTGTACAATAACACGATTGCACGCAACTTTCATACCAAGCAAACTCGTTCTGAATACTGTTTTTTTTTTTTTAAATCAATTTCAAAAGAGGGAGAAAAAATAAATAAAAGGGTAATTATCCTTTATGTTGTTTTACTTAATGAAAAACAAAATTAAGAAGTTTAAAAAAATTATCTAATTTGTTTTTCTATATATGGATATATCTAGGTACACATATAATTCTCTTATATCAGGGAGTATGGACTGGAGAAAACAGTCGACATTAAACACAACTATAAATTTACCATACAAGAAATAGATCCTTGACTGATTGAGAGAGCGTACAATAATTCATAACTAGACTGTCACTGTATAGTCCTCACTTAGCTAACTATATAGATTGGTAAATATCTATGAATAGGAAAATATTAAACAGCAAATACATAAAACATGTACAGTTTATTTTAATGACCATATCAAAATATGTAAGTGTTGATAAGCTAGCAAGTCTCCTATATTTACAAATACTAGATATTAGATGTGCAGTGATATTACTAAAAGAAGAAATGTGAGTGAGCAAACAGCGATCTTATGCCTTTGAGATGTTCAATTTGAAATGACAAATTGTATGTAAAACTGAGTTATAGATGGGAGTCTAGACTTGACAACAGCACCAAGGAGACAAAAATCGAGCCTGGTGTAGCGGAGCTGCAATATTAAATCCCAATATCTCCGCTGGTAAAATAAGGCAATCCAAGGAAAACGCTGAAAGTGAAGGCAATATCCCAAATCCCCCCAGTAACCGGACGAAACACAGTTCTGGGAGTCAACTGACGATTTTATTCACAAGCTCCAGTATTTATGTGGTTCCCCATGCAAGGGGTTTCCTTAATTACTTTACAGGAGTTGTACCGTAGGGGACTACATGGGGAACTGAACATACAGGACATTTCTCCCACCATGCACTGCTGTACGAGAGGGATACTCCCATAAGAATATCCTGTTAAGTGGATTATCCCTCCGTACAGCAGAACTGGCTTTTTACTTAAAAATCCATAACTTATATATTATTCGTGCCGTTGTACCGAATGACCGTTCGGCAGATAGCTGGGGTCGGAGCGCATACTTCGTGAAAGTACCACTTAGATCCCAGCATAATTATCCGAACGCCGCACAAAATACGCTTTAATATAAATTCCTCATAAAAGTCACGAATACATAAGTGGGGAAAAAGTACAGAAAGACCGGCACTCCCAAACGGCCTGGAAGTCCAGCGGTGTTCGTGCCGTCGAGTAGCCGATTTTAGTTCCTTGCACTCGATGACCAAACACCGCTGGGCAAAAAGGGAATCCAAGATGGCCGCCGCCTCGTGGTCGGTAGCCGAACGACGGCCACCTTGTGAATCAATTAACAGCCGATAGATACAGTGTTGCAATCGGTTAACTGGAGCCACACGACCCCCTGTGTGTGGGCTCCCATTCGGTACTTTGCTCGTTTCACAAACAGTGTTGAAAATCACTGTTCGTGAAACTACCACATGAATGCTAGTGGCTTTCGTGCCACTAGCATACAAATTCCCTCTTTCACATTTTGAGCGAACACATTAAACACCATATATAAACCAGTCTCTCTAGGGCAACAGAGCCCGGAGGAGAACCATTGCTAAACGGTTTGCACCAATATTGGTAAACCAGGCCAAGGTACTCCTACCTTCATAACTACTACAGGGGGCTGTATTGGTTATGATGCTTGGAGTAAGCTATTACTTTATATTGTAAAATATTGCAAAATCTCATAAATACCTGCTCTTGGGCTAGAAGTGCTTTCTTCTTCATGATTTTCATAGCAAAGATGTCACCTGTCAATTTCTCTTTGACAACATGCACATCAGCAAAATGACCCCGTCCAATAACATTCTTCAATTCAAAGTCTTTCACACTGGGATGAAGATCACGTAATTCTGCAATAGTGTCACCATCTAAAAATGGAAATTAAAAGAACATTACTGAAAGTGATTCATTAATGGAGAAGACATGCAAAATGCAAAACTATCCAATATTCCAATAAGCCTTTTAATGTCGATAAGTGTTTTCAATTCTTATGTCTTAGAATGTAAGAGTGGATTCCTTGAGCAAAGTGGAAAGAATTATCATCAAATCAAGGAGGTTTATGAACTAAACGGTGAGGCAATAGATTTGCTAAATGTTGACAAATATAACCAAGCTCGTAAACAACCTTCAACTCAGCTATTTTTTTTTTAAACAAAAATATGCACTTTGGTCTTTAGTTACGGGCAATTTGCTGCTTAGAAAATAAAACATTTTAGCCTCTACTGCAATCATACTTTTTGATGTGTACTGTTGGATAGTTTTATTTAGATATACATACAGTTTCAAGAAAAAGTATGTGAACCCTTTGGAATGATATGGATTTCTGCACAAATTAGTCATAAAATGTGATCTGATCATCATCTAAGTCCCAACAATAGACAATCACAGTCTGCTTAAACTAATAACACAGAAAGAATGAAATGTTGCCATGTTTTTATTGAACACACCATGTAAACATTCACAGTGCAGGTGGAAAAAGTATGTGAACCCCTAGACTAATGACATCTCCAAGAGCAAATTGGAGTGAGATGTCAGCCAACTAACAATCAATGAGATGAGATTGGAGGTGTTGGTTACAGCTGCCCTGCCCTATAAAAAACACACACCAGTTCTTATTTAACATTTTTTCTACACAGTTTCAATAGTTAGCACATAAGTAAACACCCAAAAATAACAATTCAAACTTTACTTACACTTTTTTACAAAGTTAGACACATGTTTAATTTTCATTAATGAAGGATTGCTGCATTCTTCAAATAAAACAAACAATGAATCTAAAAGTCCTTCTCTGCTTAGGGTTGATAACTGTTGTTGAAAAGGAAACTGGCACGATGACTTTCCCTTAAAAAAAAAAAAAAAAAAAAAGGAGAAATAAATATGTATTGTTACATTGTTACACATTTAATTTAAACACAAAATTTATTTGTAAAAGTGTGCTATATATTGAGCTAAAAAAAGTGTAGCCATCAAAGAAGATACAGCAGGAGTAAAATACTGAAAGATAGCTCTAGTGCTGGGGTGGCCGGTGGTCTGTCTCTACCTAGTAGTCAATAACAGCTGGTCGAATAGCAATTTGCATCAAACATCACAGCAGTCACTGGGCTATACATAGGATATTCCGGCATCACTAAAACAGGACATTCTGGGGGGGCGTGTCCTGGAGCGCAGAGAAAATAGTCGCATGTGCTGCTAGCTCCGTGGAAAATCAGCCCTAACGCACACTTTTAGCCTGAAAATTAGCACTTGCAAGCCAACAGACCATGTCCCACCATAAAGGAAAAAAAGAATGTCGACAAAATTGACAAGCACACCTTCTTTGGAGCCAAAACCGGCCACCAGAAACAGGCGCTGACCCTAGAAGACAGCCAAGATGGTGGAGATGCCGACCAAGAACAAGCACATGGGCCTCACTCCCCGTAAGCATTACTCACCGGCGACACGCTGCAAAATATGCTGGACGCGATGGCTGCTAAGCTACAGGCCAACCTACAGCAATCTTTCAAAGATCTACGTGGCGACATACTAGAGCTAGGCAACCGGACCTCCACGCTGGAAAATAAGTTGGCGGACCATGCGAAGGCCCACAACGCCCTAACATCTGAAGTAAGGGAACTGAGGACACAACTGGAGACCTACGAAGCCAAGCTAGCTGACACAGAGGACCAGTCGAGGCGCAGCAACCTCCGGATCAGGGGGATACCACATCGTGGAGCTATTCCACATCCTCACCCCGGATATACCGCAAGACATACTGCTCCTGGACCGGATCCATCGGGTTGCTAAACCCTCTTTTCTACCACAAGAACTGCCAAGGTATATAATCCTGAAGATGCATTATTTCCATATCAAGGAACTAATTCTACGCTCCAGCAGAAGACAGATTTACCCGCCAAATTCCGCACGGAAAAGATATTTGCGGATATATCGGCCCCCACTCTGAGAAGGAGGAAGACCTTCACCCCCATTACCAGCTACCTACGAGAACAGCGCATAATGTACAGGTGGGGTTTCCCCACGAAGCTGCTCGTCCAACACAACAGTAAAACCACAGCCATCAACTCACTGGAAGATGGTCTGCGCATGCTGAGAAGCTGGGGCCCTCCAGATCTCGGACCCAGAAGACGCCCGACAGTGCTCTCCAACCGGAATGGAAGCGGACACGACACTGAACCACGCGACAGCGTCTATGGCTGAGGTCCTCTCTGGGTTGCTGCAGACCGCAAGTATAACATGCACCCACACATGCCATACCCGGACTTTCACTCAACCACTAGGCCTGCACACACGACAACAAATTCACCTCATGGACAAGGTGTATAGACACACCACATCACAGGGGCCTGGTAATATTGTGGACCGCCCCGCAGACATCTTTTGAGCAGCAAGCTGAGCGACCCCCTCATACCACCCAACTGCATGCAACGATACAAGCCAGACTGTACCCGAGGCACAACTGGCATACCCCGGTGAGATATGAAAAGCAACGACTCGCCACATGCATGACATCGAAAGGGGAATATGGGAGCCATAATGTATTGTAATGTAATGTACTGCACAGCATAGTTCATCCCTCTGGGTACAGGAATAGGTGCTCATGTTGTCACTGAGGACTCTGTCCCTACCAATGTTGAGTTGGAGAGGGAGCAGGACAAATAAGCTCACTGAGCACTACGTTTACGACAGCAGAGTGGACACCACACCGAAGGGGATGCAGGGTAACACGGAACTGACCAACCAGGGGACCTACTAATGCGACCGGGGAGGGGCCGTAGGCCTAGATGCTTATAAGTTTATATACAAAATAATAAAAAAATAAAAATAAAAAAATTGTGTGTGTATGTATATATATATATATATATATATATATGTGTGTATATGTGTATGTACATATATATATGTGTATGTAGGTGTGTGTATATGTCATACACAACGTAAGGGACAACACAGGGCTAATAAAGACCCACAGACCTAACCTAGACGGCCGCACACGCAGTAGCACACACAGGACAGGAGCTAACCGCTTCAACCCCAGGGATACCCTCCAGGTATCCGGCCAATCTGCTGGCACACCACAAGTTACCATTACTGTTATGTTTTCAGTTTTGTTACCCCCTTTCCACTCAGAGTAGACTTATGTACCGCTAAAACTTCACAGTCCAGACTAGTTGGAGAGCCTCCGAGACCTCGAGAAGGGGGATAGAGAGGCAGACAGTGCGTTTAGGGGCAATGTCGCCGGACTTGACTAAGCTGGGAAAGGCGACACCCCCGCAGAATATTATATCCTGGTCACAGACAAGCAAGCCCACTCCTTTCAAACCCCCATGAGAATCTACTGCAACAACGTTAGAGGCCTGAATATACCAGTGCAGAGACATCATCTCAGCAGAGACCTTAAAACACAGGGTGCAGACGTGGTCTGCTTACAGGAGACCCACTTCAAAGAGGGGAAACATCCCACACTCCTCGCCAACACCTACCCACAACAATTTCACGCCACATCTCCTACCAAGTCCAGGGGAGTATCCATACTCATAAGCAAACAGATAGCTTTCGAACAAATGACGCAGGAGCTAGACAAGAAAGGCAGGTACATCATTCTCATTGGTAAACTCAATAACATAACATACACAATAGTTAACATATATGCGCCCAACACAGAACAACGAAACTTCATACACAAAATTCTTCAAAAAAACGCAGCAATACAAACAGGGATTGTGATCATTTGCTGAGATTTTAACCATGTATTGGACCACAACATGGATACCACACTGCCTCGCCGAAGCCCTAGACACCACCCACTGAAACGCAACTGCACAGCCATAACAAAACTGCAACTAATGCACCTTCTATCCGACACATGGCGCATAACACATACTGAAGACAGGGAATACACATACTATTCCTCAGTTCATAACACCTACTCCCGAATAGATCGATTCCTAATGAGGGGACAAGACTTAAACCAGATAGCAGACTGTTCTATTGGACAAATAGTATGGTCGGACCACGCACCGATAACCATGACACTAATAGACAGGTACGAGTACAAAAACAGAACCCCATGGAGACTCATGAGTCCATGTTACACGACCAAAACTTTGTAAACACTCTTCAATCAGACGTAGAAACTTATTTCACCGCAACACAAACCCTGACCTCCAACACCACATCGTATGGCTGGCTCACAAGGCAGTCATCAGGGGCCTACTAATAAAAAGGGCGTCATACCTACACAGGCGAGCCAAAACAACTCTCCACCTGGCAAAAAGAACTATATGAACTAAGGGCGAGTCATCAAATTGACCCATCAACAGACATACTGGCACAGATAAAACGGCTCCAACAAAACATCCAACACCAAGCACTCGACAAAGCAGGGTTCCACCTCAGAAAGCTGAAAGCCACCCAATATGCTCAAGGCAACAGAGCGGGGAAGCTCCTGGCCAACAGACTCGAACAGAAACAGGCTATAGCGCACCTCATTTCACGCACAGGCCACAAACTGTCACCGAAAGACATAAGCAATGACTTCTCCTCATATTACTCAGACCTATATAATCTCCATCGAGACCCTAACACCCAACAACCCACACAGGAAGGCATAGCACGATATTTAGACAGCGTACAGCTACCGCGACTGTCCCCCCAACAACAATCCGACCTAGAGGCCCCAATCACAGAGACAGAAGTAAAACGTACAATACAATCCTTGCCTGCGGGTAAATCACCCGGCCCAGATGGCTTCGCAAACTCCTATTACAAAAAAATACGAGACACCTTAGCCCCACAGTTGACTAAGCTATTCAATGACGCCATCACCTACCAAGCGTTTCCCCCCGAAGTCCTCCTAGCACACATAGTCACACTGCTGAAGCCAGGCAAACCGCCCACGAGCCCACAGAACTTCAGGCCAATCTCTCTTCTAAACACAGATGCAAAAATATTGGCCACCAGACTGGGACCCGTACTCCCCGACATCATTCACAACGACCAGGTCGGATTTATAAAAGGGAGACAGGGCTCTGGCCACCCCACTTCCCAGTATTACACTGACCAATCCAACGTTTGACTATAGACCATGGCTAAAACAAGGGTGCTCTCATGTACTCCACTTATATGAGGGAAGACATTGGAAGGAATTTCCTACACTCCAAACCCAATACCAACTACCCAGCTCAGCCCTCTTCTCCTACCTACAGCTAAAATCCACCCTCCAAGAAACCACACAACACCTCCAGACCCCAACCCTAACCGCATTTGAAAAGCTCTGCCTAAACAACCAACCCCCATAATGGCGATATCGACTATCTACCGAGAATTACTAACGAAGGAGGCATGTAGTGAAATCTCCTTCACACAGGCCTGGCACAGGGACCTCAACACCACGTACACCAATGAACAATGGAAAGAGGCATTCCTTGCGCACAAAGGAACCTCAGCCTGCGTATCCCATTTTGAATTGATCCAAAAGCTACAATACCGTTGGTATCTAGTGCCAGATAGGTTAGCGCACATATACCTTGGTGCCTCGGACACTTGTTGGAGGTGCGGGAGAAAAAAGGGCACCATGAGCCACGTCTGGTGGATATGTTCCGTCATACGCCCGTTCTGGGACATGGTTGGTGAGGTGGCAACCCAAACCATGCCCCGGACCCCACCTTGGACACCAGAGGTCTGTCTACTATGCATGGGCCACAAAACCCTCCCACGAATAGACCGCAAGCTCCTCTTCCACATTCTTATCGCTGCCAACACACTGATAGCCAGGAGGTGGAAAACTGAGAACGTCCCCACCACCACTCCACAAACCACCTAGGCTAGGTTCATGAACCTCCAGATGAGGGGAACAATCCTCACGCAACAGATTCCGACCGAGCCACACGCAATTCACAACCCATAGGGTAATACACATACACTCCACACACCCCAGGCTTCGAAAACCACTACACGAGAACACTGAAGCGTACCTAGAGGTCACGAATACGAAGACTTAGAATGACTCAGCCACTAACCCAGCATTCGACCAAAATATTAATTTCATAGACTAAAGATTCAAAGCTACAAGGCAAGTAACGTGGATCCGAGCAACCAACAGACTCGGGAGACCTATGGGGACAAAGAAAAGGCACCAGGCCACCCCCCCCCCCCACACTGACTCACGGAAGCAGCATATGTCCGCCACCCCACTAGTTAACCCCCTTTCTCCTCCCCCAGTTTGGGTTGACCAACACAACGCCCCA
Source organism: Pelobates cultripes (assembly GCA_933207985.1). Taxonomy (NCBI): domain Eukaryota; kingdom Metazoa; phylum Chordata; class Amphibia; order Anura; family Pelobatidae; genus Pelobates; species Pelobates cultripes. Next base: position 195,600,709 of record OW240916.1, read on the forward strand.
CACCTCACACCCCCCTAAAGGGGCAAGGCAACATCCCAAGACAACATACAATGAAGTGGTCCTGGCACGGTCACAGCAGATCACACATCGACACCTACCACCACCACAACACCGCGCAGTGCCACTCCCCCATACACTCGCCTAGGCTGGATACACCCTGGAGTCAAGCACCTACAAAGGAAACCACACTGCCAGGGAAAGCAGAGACGGATGGAGAGGAGGGACTGGAACGGGTTGGGATGGACTAGACTGACACAGGTTAGATAGAACACATAGACAGCGAAGCTCAAGGAGGTTGAACAAGGCAGGGAACGCACATACCCAACCAAGACTCCCTAGACGGGGAGCCAAGTAGACAGGGCACCAGGGGATTGTCATAGTAGAGGTAAGAAAAAGGAAATATGATGTATGATAATGTTGCCAAATATTGCTCTAACTCCCCCCCCACCCCCCACTTCTCTTTTCTGTATCCCATAACCGTATGATAAACAATAAAAATTGTCAAATTGAAAAAAAAACAGGACATTCTGCACACATGCGGCGTCAGCCAGCTACTGTCCAGCGGTTCAGTTTTTCAGCTGCCAGAAAGCATTTACTTGTAAAAGACAGACACAATTTCCAAGTAGCTGTAAATCATGTCTTGTTACTTGCACTGAACTGGGGAACGTTTGAAAGAATTCAATGTGTTGCCTTACGTAAGGCACTATGTGCGTTAATGTGTAAAGCATTTTACACAATGAAAGGAGCTGCACGTGTCACAGCAGAACATTTTTCTGTAAATAGTTCCGCACTTTAATGGTTATTAACTAAAGTATGAATTCAAGTTTAAAACGTTTTAAAGAATTTTTCAAAATCTACTATTTTGGCCTTAAATTTGAAATTCACTTTGAATTCTCCCTTTAGTGAATAACCCTCTTTGTATGTCAATGTGCAGAGCATTTTAGCAAGTAAAATAAGCTGTGTGTGTCATTGCAGAACATATATTCTATAACTAGCTCCACACAACTTGTCAAATGTAGGGCGCTTTCCGGCTTTTTTTTTTTTACCAGAGTGAGTATTCAAAATGAATATATTGGATTTACATGCATATTGCATTGTTCTCCTGGTTTAAAAGGATGGTCATTGGGACTCACATACATATTGGTAATTCAGCATTGGGACAGGCTCGATCCGAGTTAAATTAAATGTTTCTCATAGAGACTTTCACAAAGGCTCTCGCTACAATCTGCAAATCCAAGGCTTTTCAGAGATGCACATCCAATGGCCATAAAATAGATTCAATTATTAAATCTATTTTAGAACAAAGCATCCAATGGCTGCCAGATTGACAGCACCCAGAGGAGTGAAAATTGCAAAAAGGAGGGGGGGCCGGGCCGGGCCGCCGAGCTGAACAGCAGCCATTATCATCAGCTCCGGTCCCCACTCCGTAAAAACGAAGATATAGGGCCAAAAGAGCCCAGCTAGCAACCAGATACCGCTACACTCATCTGTGGGAACACATCAACAGCCGGGAGATCCCGGCCCCGGAGCCTTTATACCAAAAGATCGGGCCCGCCGGCACCTCAGGCCTACCTCCACGCTTCACTACGACGACACGCAACGGAGGAGAAGAGACTGGCCCACTTCTAAGCATGCCCACGGCCCTGCAAGGCCTGTAACTGATGGCAGACTGGGGCCCGGCCCGGCCCCGCTCCCCCCCCCCACCTTCCGGACGGTGGGGGGCACAAAAGCCAGACAGCTGGAGCGGACCTGGAACTTGACCGCAACCTGACTCACAGCCAAACATGTTGCTCTCCCCTCTCCCTGCCATATCCATAACATGCACATTAAGCCTGGAGGTGGCGGCATGCGGGATCGCACTCACATGTGGGGTTGCAGCATGGGGGCCTCGGACCCCGGGGGATCGATGACCCGGGAAGGAGCCACCCGGAAAGTCTACCCACCGGAGGCATGCTGCCCTCGACCTCTGGGTTTGTGGGGGGCCTGGAGGGACTTGTCCCCAAAGCCGTGAGTCCTGTGGAGCCAGTCTCTGTGGAGCAACGGTGTACCGGTGACCATGAGTGACACACGGCGGATCCAAGTATGTGGCCGGAGCTGGGAGAGACATTGGAGGGGGTGATGCCTCACTGAGCCCCTGAAGGTGCAGGGGAGGTGCAGGAGATAGATGGGCCATGGACCCTAGGTGGGGGGGCCCAGCGGACTGTCTCATTTTCCGAGTGCCCACTTCGCCACAGGATACTCTGCTGGAGGGTTAGGACTGAAGGGGGATCTGGAAGGGGGTCCTGGTGCCTCTGGGGGCAGAGGCTGCCGTGCTGCTGACAGCCTACCATGGTTTGCCAACTTCTGCATACCAGAGATTGCCGTATCTGAACGGGATGAATGGGGGGGAAGACTCTATGACTTTCTTACTTTGTTTTAATCGTTCTTAATTTCTCCTACTATTTGAGTTTAGGGTATCTTGTTATGCTCGGTTGTGAGCATTCGTCTACTGCAGTTGATTAGTTTTACCGCTCTATATAATCTCGTTATAAAAATGAATACGCTGTTAACGCTACAGTGACCGCATGGGCGTAAGCTAATTGTTGTTATATATGGCCTATCGCTTAAACACAGCACACAGATATGAGCTAAGACACACATTATACGTAAGGCTACATTGCTTGTATACACCTGACTGTCACAGACTGCTATGTTTGAATGGGGTGGGCGGGGGAGACCTGTTCCATACCTATATTGCCATCAACTTACTTCTTTCCTTTTATTACTTTACTTCAGGGTGTATTACTATGCCCGGCCACGCGTTCACGGCACAAGGCCCTTTTAGACCGCTGGGAGATACTCCCACCGGTGCTTAAATGGGGACTTCACGTAGGCCCTTTTTCCCTTTTTATGCCTCCCCCTTTTGGAAGGAGGGAACAACTTTGTTACAAAACTTGACGTGACATATACTACGCTTTGCACAGTCTTATGTCATTACTGTTTGGCCAAATGTGCTTAATTAGACTCTGAACCAACATACAGGCAATGATGGACCGAACAGTCCAAACAAACACAGGAAACCTGTGCTACTAGTCGCTACTACAATTTTTCTAACACTTTAAAATTAAACAGAGGTTTCTACTGACTTAGGCTAACAACTCGTGGACGTTGACTTAGACTTAGACCAAGTAGGCTAGATATACTAGATAGGCACCTTAAGATGAAATAGGCTCTGTTACAACGCCTAAATGTACTGTCTTACCATTATAAGCCAACAGCACCCAGCAAACGAAACATAATTAATCCCTGACTTCATATGAAAGAACGCGACAGAACCTATCACTTATAATTCCACCAAAACCAGAACTGCCCGACATAACTGGCTATCAACCCAATGCCACGACTTCACACTGCTGTGATATCCGGACCTAAATTAAAATAACGTACTGAGACTGAAGTACGCTGAGACATACTCAGATTAAACAGTGTGCTGTAGGCTCATATTATTGTCTGTTATGTTATCAAATAATGTGCTATACCGTGTAACTGTAAAGCTACATATTACTCCTGATACACATATTTGCCTTTACTGATGTATGTAAAAACTACGCAAATAAACCTTGAATAAATGAAAAAAAAAAAAAAGAAAAAAGAAAATTGCAAAAAGGAAACAGTGCTGTTTCTCAGGAACGGCCCTGGTTTTATCGGCAAGGTTGTGGCATCTATGCCTCAAAACACCTAATTAAGATTAAGTTATTTTGGTGCATAGAATGTCCTTTTAAGTCCACAGGTTAACACCATTTGTGAACTAACTTTTTAAAAACTTAAATGCACAGCAATCACCACACTCTCTACCAATCCAACACTTCCTGTAGAGAAGCACTGAATCCAATTCCTCTCTATTATATAATAGAAGCAATGGGTACATTATGTAAGGAAGCGCCTCTAGTGGCGGTTAGTCGGATATTCAGTCACTAAAGGGCTATTCCAAGTGACATTACACTTCGGTGTTTAGAAGGGGTGTTTGGAGTCCATATGGTTAGAGTTTCAGTTTGAAATGCTGCACATACAGACACAGCTTGAAGACAGAGTTGTAAATCCACCTCCAGTAGAATCTTAAGCCAGCCTTGGAACAAGGGTTGTAAGCTGACTTATGTTAAAGGGTTAATGAATAACCTCAATATTAACCCCTCAAGGACCAAACTTCTGGAATAAAAGGGAATCATGACATGTCACACATGTCATGTGTCCTTAAGGGGTTAAAGTGATCTGCAGTATCTCTATTAAAGTGACACTATAGTCACCAGAACAACTGCAGCTTAATGTGTTTGTTCTGGTGAGTATAATCATTCCCTGCAGGTATTTCCAGGCAAACACTGTATTTTCAGAGAAAATGCAGTATTTACATTGCCCCCTAGGGACACCTACAGTGGCTACTCCTCAGATGGCTACTGGAGGTGCTTCCTTGGGCAGTGCTGCACAGTAGGCAGCACTTCTGTTCAGCGTTTCCACACTCTGCATGGAGACACTGCATTTTCCTCATAGAGATGCATCGATTCAATGCATCTCTATGAGTAGGTGCTGACGGGCCAAAACTTTTTGGCTCTGTCCCCATCCCGCCTCCTTGCCGATTCCAGCCTATCCAACGCTTTCCTTATAAGCACTGGAAATAAGGAGGGTTTTAATGCCTTCGAAAGGGGTTTAGGGGGGAGGAACAAATCACCTAAATGGTGGGTTTAACACTATAGGGACAGGAATACATGTTTGTGTTCCTGATCCTATAGTATTCATTTAAAACTGTGCACACATATAGTGTTGTCATCGCACAAAGCATGCATGCTGTCCAAGTCCTCCCTTCAGCCTGCCCTCTAGGACATCACTGGAGCAGGTTTAGGCTGCAGGGAGAACTTGGCCTCAGTGTATGATCACATGAGTTTCTGCTTTTTTTTGGTGAAGAAGAGGGAAAGCATGCCAGCCGGGGGTACTCCGACAATAAACAGTGTGTTTATATAACATGTTTTTTGGTTGGAGTAACACTTTAAGACAAAGCGGTGTCCCTTTATTCTATCACAAGCTGTTGCTCATTCAATTTATGTATTGGAAGAGTATATAGAAGTCAGTATCTTGAGCTGACTAACTTGAAAGCACTGCAGGCAACACAGTATCCAACTGTGTTTCTGAGAAAGCCTGCTGTTCAAAGTGTGAATAGGAGCAATCTCAAATGCTTGAATGAGTCAACTATAGAAAATGTTAAACTGCATTATCATATTTCCTTGTATACTTCACTTGTGTTTTGTTAAGTAGCTTCCCTGGTTCATCATGGCAGAATATTTGATTGCCAGTAAAACTACATAATTGTATAATCATTTGATTTCCCAAGATAAAAGTGTTTATTAGTTTTATAAATAATCTTGTTTATGGTTCACATATTACAACTAACGCATTTAGAACCTGAACCCCAAGCAATGAATTACTATCCACTTTGAAGCTCAACTCACAATGAAAACAAAACAATAGGTACAAAAGGTCCAAGTTACTCAACAGAAGATCAGAAACCTGTAGTCAAAGAGCACAAAGAAACCAGATTTTAATGACATTCTTTGTTGAAAATAAGTCAGTACATTCATCAATCATGTTGATTGACACTTCTCTGTTGGATTTATCTGGCCTGAAAAAAGCTATTGAGGCCTTCCTATGAACACTGATCCCACATATGTACTATGGTCTAGATGGGTTTGATTTAAAAGCAGTCAATAGATTGTTGATCAAAAGACTAAAGTGACAATGTTTTCCATATCTGTTAAATACGTACATTTCTGTGTAAATAACGAATATTTGAACATAATACTAAATTATAAATTTTAAACCAGGATAAATATAAGAAAGTTTAATTTATAAAAAGATTAATTCAATTAATCCAACCAGTTGCACACACTATAGTAGTGAAATAGCTAAATGTAAAACTAAAAACTGTGTCAATAACAGCTCTACTTTATCTGGTTCCCTTAATATAACTACTTTTCCATCAAACAGGATTGGTAGCAAGATCGTAATGTTTCTATAGTAACTACAGCAAGGGTTTGATGAACTACAGTATATAACATTTGGTTTAATAGAGTTTATAATATCTACGGTGCACCAGAACTGGGTAGGAGTTATAAAAGACACAGACACAGTTTGTGCATGACCTAACTAAATTTAATGCTTAACAGCAGTCACATCAAACACAAAACGCTTAATCTGTTTTTGGTTCTGCTCTGAATGCACAACAATGTCCCCTTTTTCGCCCAAAAGTATTCATCCTGATTAAGTGAAAATCATCCCATGTCAGAAAGTTCCGAAAAATCTCAGACAGACCACTATACATACATTTATTTACTTCCTTATTTTTAAGGACTATTGGGATAGATTCTTCCCCTTTCAGATTTAAGACCCGCCAGAGTGCCCATCCTACTCATTGTTGAGTAATTTCTTTGTGAATTCCAGTCACAAGTTTGTTTGTTTTTCTTCCCTGATTATCATAGGACAAAAACGAATGATGGGTTTTATAAACTGAACCTGTTTGCTCCTGATATATTTTAGCTTTTTTGCTTGAAATTGTCTTTTATTGTGGCAACGGTCATGCTGGTACGGTTCATCATTTCACAGCTGACCATAATGGTAATGTGCATAAGAAACAAACCAACTGTACAATCATATGCAGTAACAAACATAGTATGCGTTGAAAAGTGCAGATACAAAACAGTAGTGTTGTGTTGCTTAACAAAACAGATCCAGAAAGCTCAAATAGAGTCAAGGTATCACAGAATAAGATGGCATATTAAGGTTAAGCGACGGCAAGCATAGGTGTTAGAATGGTAGTATAGCACGACCTAGGCAGAGACAATAATCTGAGGGTAAAAACAGTATTGGTAGCAAGTGTAAGTCAGTGTAAAATACGTGTAAAGGAAAAGTTTGTTATGCACTAAACAGTGTTGAATAATAATGCAGCATAACATATGCATCGCAGACATTTGATACCAGAAGCGTTAAGCGGTGTCGGAAGTGATACGAAAAGGAAAAGGAATTTATGTGCCCATGAATAGGATGATATGTAATACTTTGTAAGGCTTAGGAGCCAGGATATCAGTAGTTGTGTAAAAAAAAAACAAAAAAACACTACTACACCTTTACAAAGGGGGGTTACAGAAAAAGGAGTAAGGCCTATTGCGTGAAGACCGTCTCTTGGGTGTCTACGGGATTGTCCCCCAATACTCCCAAGGATCTTGTGTCAGGCATGCTCGGCCAGACATTATAGAAATGTCTAAAATAAAAATACAAAATAAAAAAATAAAAACAAAACACTGAAGAAGTGTACTGTGAGCATGTGGCCTCCTCGAAATGATTCAATATAGGAGATGCATCTGTCTCAAGTTGCTGGTTTCACGGAATGGCGCAACATTGATGTAAGAAAGGGCCATCTATGTGTTTTAGGGTAATGGAACTGGGGCTTCCAGAGCTTCAGCTAAGTGTGATGGAGGCCTTGGACATTTGATAAGGAAAATAAATACATTTAATTTAAAAAAGAGGGGGATGAGAGGGAAGCAGAGGAAGGGGGAGACAGTGAGTGCCCTTCCCACTGGAAAACCACCCCACAGCAGCAGCACCGGTCTAATTAGCTGGTTGAAAAGGACTTTCCACAACATTGCAACACAATGTCCTCTAAGGTGCAGAGGCTTCATCTGCCCCCCTCAAGTCAGTCCTAACGCACCAGCAGGGATCTCCAAGGCACTTCGGGCACTCAGGGGCAAAATCAGTCCATTGGGCCCCCCACACAGGAGTCCCCAGTCCCTCTCTAGCATATGTTAATCGGTTGCCCTCTCATGACTCTCCCGGCACCGGCCACACTCTTGGGAATGGTGTACGCCGTTTACACTACAGCCACCGGTCGGGCAGCACAATCCTCCCACACAGGGCTCACAGCGTTGGGGACAATCCTCCCTGCAGTGCCAGACCCCAGGTATCCAGAAACATCCACGAGCATCCTAAGGCCTCAACTCCACCTAGTTTGGACACCTCCCCTGCCCCCCGAATATGATCTCCCCTTACCAACCTCCGACTCTTCCTCCTAAGCTAGAACTGGTATAGCTGGTGTTTCCACTTCCCTGCCTCGTTGTCTCCACCTACCCACTCACCCACCTCAGATACCAGCTCATCTTTCCTGGACACACCTATTCCTTTGCCTACCCCCACTGGTTCGTGGTATCCTGAACTGACGCCCTTTTTGGTAGGAGTGTATTTTAGCATATTTTATTATTGTTCAATTTTATTATTGACAGTCAAAATAGTTAGACGAATTCTTAGTAACAGTAATAGAGTATAAAATACACCTGGACGAAATGGTCAATGGTATAAAATGCTGGAATACACTTTCACCCTTTTTTTGTTAGCAGATGGGCCCCTCCCAGCCTTGTCCGAGATATCACCCTTACTAAATTACAAACTGATATGATTGACCCCCAACCGGAACTTGTTAGACGACAATATTCTACAAATGTCTGCAGTCCCATTTTAGCACGTATAACGACTGGAACCCTCCAACCCCGGCATTTACAGATGCCCCTGCGACTTACACCTGGCCCAACACACATTGATGGCAATGGCCAGTTGCCATTTGGAGACCCTGTATTTGTATACATTCCCTTTACAACTACCGATCTGTTTATTTGGAAAACCCATAACCCCTCATATACGGACAAGCCATAAGCTATGACTGACTTGGTTACATCAATTATTCAGACCCATAACCCTACAGAATCATATTTTCATCCCGAGAATTTATGCCCCTGTTTATACATGACAAAACCTTACTGGATTTAGCAACTGCAGATTGACATTGCATATTGCTGCCTAATTTGTTATCTATAACAATTCCCAAATCCTTCTCGTGTGTGGTTATCCCTAATTCACTACCATTTAGGGTGTAAGTTGCTTGTGCATTCTTGACCCTGAAGTGCATAACTTTGCATTTCTCTATGTTAAATTTCATCTGCCATTTTAGTGCCCAGTCCCCCAATCTATCCAAATCCATCTGCAGCAAAGCAATATCCTGCTCACATTGTATTACTTTACAAAGTTTTGTGTCATCTGCAAACACTGAACAATGGCTTTCAATGCCTATTTCAAGATCATTTATAAAATATGTTAAATAGAAGTGGTCCCAAAACAGAACCCTGAGGGACACCACTTACCACTTTTGTCCAGAACATTTACCATTAATGACAACTCATTGTACTCTATCCTTAAGCCAATGTTCTACCCAAGAACAAGAATATTTTTCTAGACCAATTTCTTTTAGTTTGAAGACTAACCTATTGTGAGGAACCGTATCAAATGCCTTGGCAAAATCCAAGTAGATCACATCCACTGCAACACCCTGATCTATACTTCTACTTACTTCTTTGTAGAATGCAATTAGGTTAGTTTGACATGACCTATGTTTCATAAAACCATGCTGATTATTGCTAATAACAAAGTTCTTCCCAATGAACTCCTGAATATTATCCCTTAATAGCCCTTCAAATATTTTCCCAGTCACAGAAGAGACTACTCACTACAGGTCTACTCATGTCTTCCCTACATCTTTTAAAATTCTCTTCCATACAAATGTATATCTCATGACTGTACTGTTACATCTCCATCTCCTCCATTTCCTTGCCCTTCTAGCTCCAACTTTGTGAACAAACTCCCTCCTTACATCAAATCAACCATCTTCATGAACAATGAACACTTGTTTTTAGCTCTTGGTTAAAAATCCCTCTCATAAATGATATCCATAATTCAACTACCTTCCTAGCCTCACCTGATCCCACCAGTTAATTTCCATCAAAGTTATTTAACAGTACATAAGCTGCAAAACAACTTTAGCTTAATGGAGTGGTTTGGGTGTATATATGCCCCTGCAGTATAACTGCTCAATTCTCCTCCATTTATCAGTTAAATCACTTGGTTTACACAGCCCAAGGCACACCGCCCCTGCATGAAACTTACACAGCCTCCCTACACACTCACTATAAAGAGATATCTAATTTGTAAATTTCCTTTATTGTACAGTCTGTTTAATTTAGAATTTCTTATCTCCTGCTTTGCTAATAGCCTACAACAAGCTCCTGTGTGTGATTAAAGGTAAATTAACAATGCAGGAGATCATTTCTAAAAAAAAAAAAATAAACACACTGTGCTGTCAGATGTGATTGAAAATGAAACCATTTTTTTCATGTTGGCTGTGTGAGTCTAAGCCAGATGATGGGTTGTTAGGGCTGCATAAACAGGTACAAAAATGATACAATTTCTAAATGGCAGAGGATTGAGCAGTGAGACTGTGGGGACATGATCTATACACCAAATCTGCTTCATTAAACTAAAGTTTTTTTAGTGCGCAGAGTATTTAAACTAGGAATCTACCGATATTGATTTTTTGGGGGGACCGATACCGATAGTGACAATCTGTGAACTTTTAGGCCGATAGCCGATTGTGACGGGAGCAATCTAGCCACATTGCATTGGAGAAGCCTGGTTGCTCGCCTGTTGCCTCTGGACTATGGCCCCATGATAAAACGCTATATTTTCCCCTGCGGAGACACGAAAGCCGGGTCATTCGGTGCTTGCCCTGTTTGAGCGGTGATACCCCAGATAGCTATGCCATGGAGCCCATTCGTATAATGAAAGACTATGGGAAAGACTTTGGCTCCATGGCAATTGAACTGTATGTGTGTGTTCTGAGCGCCATTCAGTAATAATGTGCGCCCAGATCTGAGCTATCTGGGGATATGTTGAATGTACCTGTTTTGTGCAATGGCTGCACAGTTATATGTTTTTATGTGTTTTATTGTCCTTTGCTGCCATGTGTTCAATGGAGTTTTGCCTCTGTCCTTGGAGATAATTGGATTACTTCCCAATTATCTCCAGGATAGAAGACTCTATGGAACTGGTTTTGGGCAGAAAAGGCATGCTTCCTTTGGTCACAAAGGACTACGATCTATCTTTTGAACCACTGGACCAATTTGTATGATTTTGACGTATGTTTGTATTTGGAGTATGCTGATTCTGAAAAATATATGTGAATATGATGCATACTTTTCAAGTTATGAATAATGTGGAAAAATTGTATTTCTCTGCTTGTGATAATTACATTACCCATTGTGTAAGGTAATTGTATCACAGGAAGAGGGGAGGATTTTGTGTGGGAGTGTCTGAGTGTATTGTATGTGTTTATTGGTTGTGTTCCAAAACCCTGTGGGTGGTACTAATGTGTATATAAGAACAATAAACCCACAGCTCTGTCTGTTCACTGCTTGACCCTCAACACGGAGCTTTGTCTCATTCTTGGGGGGATTTATTGTATGCTGTTCCAGTTCGACTGCTAGTAGTGTAAACCTATTCGTATGGTTTTTCCTATTTGGCTGTTTACAGCATTCATATGGTTTCCTGTTCGGCGGATTGGTGTTCTGCAGTAGCTGTGCCAGTGTCTCTGGAAGGGAAGATCTACTAAACGGCGGTTTACCCCTTTTGTGCCTGGGGGTGCCGTTACAACGATAACTTACCGATACCGATATTCTGTACGTTTACCGTTTTGAAAAAAGACATTTTCTACACAAATCTGTGTACTGAACATATTTATTTAATGTTTAAGCAAATCTTTTTTTTATTAAGTGGAAAATGTACAAAATATACATGCCAGTCAGATTTTTATGTTTTTTTAAAGAATATTTAGTGTTCCTCTCACTTCCCCTCGCCTCCCTTCCCTGTCCCTTAGTGTACCTCTTCCCTGTCCCTTAGTGTACCTCTCCCCTCACTTCCCTGTCAGTGTTCCTTTCCCCACACCTCCCCTCCGTGTCCCTTAGTGTAGCTCTCCCCTCCATTCCATGTCCCTTAATGGTGCTCATCCCTCCTCTCTTTAACCCCCTGTCCTTTAATGTGTGCCCCCCACTCCTTAGTGGTACTCTCCCGTCCCTGATGTGCCTCATTATCGCTCTTGTAGCGTAACTTCCTGTCAATCTGGCCAGTTACACTGAAACTGAAGCTCCTGTACTGTGGTTCGCTATGCTCCGCTCAACCATGCTACACTGAGTGACAGGTAGGGAGGAGTGCTGTGTTGCCTGATGGACGCGCAGGCCCTGCGTGCGCTGGGCCACCACCACCTCTCACATTATCGGCAATATTGGTATCAATAATGGCCGATACCGATATTTGCCAAAATCCGGAATATCGGCCAAACTGGTTATCGGTCTGTTCCTAATTTAAACCAAATCGCTATCTATGATCCCACATATCGTAATGTGAGTCCTGCCTCATGCCAACTGATTCGACAGTTTTATGTGCATCTTTGATTGTCCAATCAAATTACAAATTAATATCTATATCATTACAGATTAATGTGAAGTGCCCTAAATAACAACACTATATAGGAAATATTAAATAAAATAACATTTAAATACAGTAGGTGAAGATGGTCTGTGACAGTACCTGGAAGAAGTTGTTGAGTCTAGCAGCCCTACTAGTAATAGGGTCTGAGATGGAAGAATCCGCAACACCGCGGTTTCCAAACTTGAATTTCAGCATGTCTGAAAGGAAAAGAGAAAGTTTGCTGAACGGTAAATTACTTAAGAGAGTTAGTCTGTCATTTTAAACAAGCTTTAAATACAAACATTTAGTGGTAGCACCATGCTAATACATGGCTGCAGAGATCCACTTCCCATAAAATTACCCACTTTGCCTCATCAACGACATGTTTATGCATGTCTTCAGAGACTCCTTAAATAGACATACTGGCTTCTATCATTTTATTAACTTGCACTTTCTACTTCAACTGGTAAAGCGTTATTGTTCCCCAAATGTGTTTCAATTCCATATACCTCCACCATTATAAAGTGTCTTCTTTTTTGTCATGGTAAAAAGGATATCCGTGACCCTTCCTGTTGTATTTGTGGAAAATAAACCTTACCTACAATAAATGGCATGTTATACACTTTCATAAACTCAAGGTAAGAGTAGGATAAATCATATATGCTTTTAAGATAATGCCTCTGCAACAACACAAGTAGAATAAATCTTGTTTAAAAATAGTAGAAAGTAACTACTCATAGAGCAAGCGGTTAGCGGTGTCTCTTCTTTTGCCAACCAATAAGAGTGCTCTGATAGGTAAAGAGTGTTTTGTTTTTTTCTGCGCTTGGGTCTTTTTTTATTTTATAAGTTCAACGAGCTTAATGGATTTTAATTTGGCCTTTTTTGGGTCTGAAATAAGAAGGTTTTAGAAAAAAGAAGACATCAAATGGCACTTTTTTTACAACAGTGAGCAGCCACTGGCTCACTGTTTACCATACATGCCCCTACTCGCGGCAGATCAATTACTAATATTAAGTAATCTTGGTCTTTCAGCCTTTTGGTAGATAGCTCCCTAACACCGTGATAATAAGGGAGCTATCTACTAAGTGGCTGCAAGAAGCAGCCGCGGCACAAATAGGATCGGCATTTCATTCATTTGAATGAAATTCGGATCCGAACAAAGTCCCGAATTGCGTCCTAACACAAATGGACAAACTGTTCTCATTCTGTTATGACGAAATTCGGTAGTTTCGCCGGCGTTCTGTCTAAATGACAGGACGTTCGAGAATATTGAAAACAGGCATTGCGAGATCACGGAGGAAAGGATGAGTATTGTGGGAAAATTTACCTGACCCACTTGAGCTGGTTAAGCGTAGGAAAATACATAAGACAAAGTAGACCTTACTTTGTCTTATGTTTTAACCCCTTAACGCCGTTACGGCGTTCTATGCCGTCCCGGCGGCATAGAACACCGTAACGACTTAAGCCCCCAGAGGACCGGCGGTACTCACCTCCGCCGCGATCCTCTTCTGGAGGGCTGCCTGACCGCCCAGGCAGCCCTCCTCCAGTGAATGAGGCCCCCGGGGGCCATGTGATCGCTCTCAAAGAGCGATCACATGGCCCCCTATAGCTGGCTATGGATCTGCCAGCAGGGGGGCTGTCTGAAATATCAGACAGTCCCCCTGCTGGTGGGAAACTGTAAAAAAACAACAACAAAAAAACATGTTATAAAATAAATTCAATATATTTATATATATATATGTATATCTATTATATATATAATATATACATATTATATATAACGTCATACGTTGTGTATTTTAATACTAATATTAGTATATATATTAGTATTAAAATACACTTAGAATGACATTACATATATATAATATGTATATATATTATATATATATAATAGATATATACACATATATTATATATATATATACGTATAATTACAATAATAAATAAATAAAATAATAAAATACATAAAATATTGAAACAAAATTTTATTAAAATTATATATTCATATGTAATTTCATTCTCACTGTATTTTGTTATTAATATATATATATTGGTAACAAAATACACATAGAATGACATTCTATATATATCTATCTACATATAAAATACAAATAACCGCAAATATATATAGATAAATACATATAATTACATAAAAGATTACATTAGTATACATGTAGAATTTAAATACCTATAAATGCATATATATTAAAATTCTACGTGTATATTTAAGTAATCTTTTAACATAACTATGTGATTTGATTAATTAAAATTTGAGTGACATGCCTGACAACACAGGGAGAAAGTGCAGAGAATTTAATTCGCAAGCACTATATTTGACCCTGTAACTCTCCAAGACACCATAAAACCTGTACATAGGGGGTACTGTTTTACTCGGGAGTAGTGATGTCGCGAACCGTTCGCGAACTTCCCGCGAACGGCTCGCCACGAGCTCTGGTCAGCTGACACATCCCGGCCAATCTCCAGCAGACCCTCCCTCCCAGACCCTCCTACTTCCAGGCAGCTTCAACATGGATGCTGTCCAGGAGGTGGGAGGGTCTGGGAGGGAGGGTCTGCTGGAGATTGGCCGGGATGTGTCAGCTGACCGGAGCTCGCCACGAGCCGTTCGCGGGAAGTTCGCGAACGGTTCGCGACATCTCTACTCGGGAGACTTCGCTGAACTCAAATATTAGTGTTTCAAACTGGTAAATTGTATTACAACGATTATATTTTAAGTAAAAGTGCAGTTTTTTGCATTTTTTACAAACAAGGGGCACTTTTATGGACTATATTATTGTTGTAATATGTTTTACTGTTTTAAAACACTAATATTTGTGTTTAGTGAAGTCTCCCGAGAATAACAATACCCCCATGTACAGGTTTTATTGTGTTTTGGAAAGTTAGAGAGTCACATATAAGGCTTGCATTTCATTTTTTTTTACATTGAAATTTGCCAGATTGGTTATGTTGCCTTTGAGAGCGTATCGTAGCCCAGGAATAAGAATTACCCCCATGATGGCATACCATTTGCAAAAGTAGACAACCCAAGGTATTGCAAATGGGGTATGTCCAGTCATTTTTAGTAGCCACTTAGTCACAAACACTGGCCAAATATTATTATTATTTTTTTTATCACACAAAAACAAATATGAACGCTAACTTTGGCCAGTGTTTGTGACTAAGTGGCTACTAAAAAAGACTAAACATACCCCACGTTCAATACCTTTGGTTGTCTACTTTTTCAAATGGTATGCCATTATGGAGGTAATTCTCATTCCTGGGCTACCACACCGTCTCAAAGGTAATATTACTAATCTGGCAAATTTCAATTTGAAAATGGAACGTTCTATATTTGACCCTGTAACTTTCCAAAACACCATAAAACCTGTTAATGGGGGGTACTGTTGTACTCGTGAGACATCGCTGATTACAAATATGGGCATTCTTTTGCAGTAATACCTAACAGTATTATGACATTAACAGCTAAAATGTCAGACGTAAATACAAATTTAAAAAAAAATCTTATTTTCTCAATTTTTTTTATATTTTATTCATAACAAATTATGTTCCATATATGAATAGTTAATGATAAATTAAAGCCCTGTTTCTCCTGAACAAATTGATATATAATAAGTGTGGGTGCACTTTATGTGACAGTGGTGAATTACGGGTGAACAGACATATAGTGCAAATTCCAGTTTTTGTTTACGTTTTGTTTTGATCAGAACGTGTACTATTGACTCCGTCCTGAAGGGGTTAAGGAGTGAGCCAAATGTATACGTTTTGATCAAAATAAAAAACAAACAAAACTTTAAATTTGACTATATGTCTGTTCAACCGTACTTCACCTCTTTCATATTAAAGGACCACTCTAGGCACCCAGACCACTTCAGCTTAATGAAGTGGTCTGGGTGCCAGGTCCAGCTAGGGTTAACCCATTTTTTAATAAACATAGCAGTTGCAGAGAAACTGCTATGTTTATCAATGGGTTAAGCCCTCCCCTATTTCCTCTAGCGGCTGTCTCATTGACAGCCACTAGAGGCGCTTGCGTGCTTCTCACTGTGATTTTCAGAGTCGGGCGGGAGGGGGATCCTGAGGGTGGGGGCACTATAGTGGTCCTTTAAGTGCACCCACACTTATTATATATAATTTTATTCAGGAAAAATAGGGCTTTCATTTAACATAAAATATTTAGCTATGAAACATGATTTAATATGAATAAAATATTTTTAAAAAATGAGAAATTAAGAAATTTTATTTTTTTTAGTTCTGCATGACATTTTAACTGTAAATGTCATAATACTGTTAGTTTTTACTGCAATAAAATACACATATTTGTATTCAGCGATGTCTCACGTGTAAAACGTACCCCTTATGTACAGGTTTTATGGTGTTTTAGGAAGTTACAGGTTCAAGTATAGATGACTACATATTTCAGTTTTTTCACATTGAAATTCGCCAGATTGGTTACGTTGCCTTTGAGACCGTATGGTAGCCCAGGAATGAGAATTACCCCCTTGATGGCATACCATTTGCCATAGTAGACAACCCAAAGTATTGCAAGTGCAAAAAACTAATTTGAACGCCAATTTTGGCCAGGAGGGCCGGATCAGACACAGAGGGACTGCCCGGGATGTCAGGCAAGTGCCCCCATCGCGAACACCAGAAGGGAATCGCAAGCGAGCAGGTAAATCCCCTGGACGGCTGGGACGTACTATGACCCCCGCCAGCATTTAGAGCCGGGTCCCCAAGGACGGCATAACATGCCCGCCGTCCTTAAGGGGTTAAAAAAAACTAGAGCAGATATGAAAAAAAGAAGAACAGATCCTGAGAGAGGGAGAGAAGAAGAGATTAGGGAAAGGTAAGTTTGGCATGATAGTGCCGCTTTAATCTCATTTAGGGGGCTAAATTTTGAGAAACTGCAATGATTGCTTTGCAGCACTAAGACTGCCTCCAGTGGCTGTCTCTGAGACAGCCACTAGAGGCGTTGCGAGATTCTAAGGGACTGATTCCCTTAAACATTGCTTGACATCCAGCATCAGTGAAAACCCCATAGGAAAGCATCGGGGCAATGTGTTCCTATGGGGAGGGGCTATTGTCCTCGCCAGATGACATCTGAGGAGGCAGAGTGCTGACCCATTGCCGAACGACAGATCAGTGCTGGAATCTGGTGAGTAAATAGTTTGTTGTTTTTTTAACTCATTATGTGCCAGGGGAGAGGACCAGAGGGCACTATAGTGTTAGGAATTCAGAGTTGTATTCCTAACACTATAGAATCCCTTTAAGTTGTGTCTACTGCCAGAGCATGCGGAAACAGCCCACTCCACCGCACAGGATGGGTATCAGTCAAGAGATATCCAAATATTTCTCAGGATCAGATCCAATCAATACTAAAATAAAAACTTATTACATTTGTACTAAATTCCCTCCCTACTCCAGTCAAACCTGGTAACTTTTAGGCAGATTATGATCTTTCTCACCTACAAACTGGCAGGCTACTATTTCTAGTGACAGCCCCTGCAAGCACAGTGCCATAATGGATAATTGTGTATGTTATATTTAATTAGCTGTGTAAGTGTATTGGGTCAATAGGTAAAGAAGCTTCTTACATGTCATGTGACTGCAGCAAAACATTACAGTTAACTCATGTTTCCCTGTGACAGACACCACACACAGACACTGACACACCATGACAGCTGCATTCCTGCCATACACTGACAGCAAGGGGTTAATCCATGAGAGCCGCCCCAATACAAGGTTACTGATGGGGGTAATATGGCACCAACACACTCCGTGGCACTGTATCCGAAAAAAGCACCCCCTACACTGCTTTATAACGTTATACTCAGAGATTAATAGGATGTGATGCAGTGGACAATAACTGGCTCCTGTTACTGAATGCTTTATTTACAGGGGACTCACCTGACTCCGCTCTTTACCGCGCCATTAAATTCAAACAGAAACTGCGGGGAGTGACGTCACTTCCGGGCAATGCCGGAAACCTGGCAACTTCCGTACTTTGCCAGCACTTCACCCTCCGAAATGCTCTACATGTCCGTGGTCTGTCTAGCACATAGGAGCTCGGTTTGTTTTTTTTTTGTTGTTTTTTTTGTTAGTTGTTTTAATCAGAGGCTCTTGTCCGGGCCTATATAGGTATATTTTATATGCGGTTCTACAGATTTTGCCCGAAACAAATATGTCTTCCATGCATAAGCCTCTTTATAGAAAGTACTGCTCTATGACCAGCGCCTTCTAGTGTGGATTTGACGTTTTAGCATGCTGCACAGTCAGTGGTACATGATGAGGCTGTGCACCTGCTACTAAGAGGAGATGCTCTGTCATCTGAGTATAATTGAGAATATAAATTCAAAGTGAATTTTCACAGTTTAGACCAAAGAAGCTGAAACTGAAAAAATTCAGCTATTTTTCTCGAAGTCAACTATAACGCTTAATGGGACACTATAGGTACTCAGGCTACTTTATCTCATCTCATTGAAGTGGTCTGGGTGCAGTGTGCCTGCCATTTAAGCTCCGCAGCTGCAAACGTTGCAGTTTCAGATAATCTGCGATGTTAATATTGTAGGGTTAAGCCTGGCCCTAGTGGCTGTATACCAGACAGCCACTAAAGGCACTTCCTGGCCTTTCACATTGAATCAAAACTTACCTATGGCAAAAGCCTAATGTGCACAAAGCACATACCGAATTAGGTTCCCCCATTGGATGGAGCAATAATAGCTCATATAGAAAACTCAGCTTGGCTATTTTAGCTAGAATGTTGTCATACATTTCTAAATTTGCTGCCAGATGTTTAGTATATAAGTAGGGTCGCCATCAGGGTGGTTAGGATAAAACTTTGGTAGGGGGCCCACTCAAACCAGGGGCCCACAAGGTTCCAGTTGGAAAGATATCTCCCCAACTGGGCGGCATTGAAGATATCCTGTAGAGCGGGCCCCTTACTTGGGAGCACAGCAGTCCACCTTTTACTCTGATTGCAGTGCTGGGGGGATGGGAAATCAGATCACTTTCTCCCATCATACAGGTAACCAGATGCATTTGTAAATAGGTCTACGTGTACGTATGTGTCTGGCAAGTGCATACCTCCCAGCATTTCAAATGGATAAGAGTGACTCTTTAATTTTACAGCTGTGAGTGGAGGTGAGACCAACTGCAGGGCGGGCTGTTCTGAGACTTCGGATAACAGTTTATACACCTAAATTGTGTGTTGCTCTGAGAGTACGTGTAAGAGCTTGTGTACTTGAGACAGGGAAGTGGGGAGCAGTTAGGGAGGGGCTGGCAACCCACAACTTTACAAATTTTAAAAATTAAAATTATGGGGGCCAAAATACTTGAAAAATATCTAAACATGCTAATTTGTCCTTTAATGTATCATTTTCTTCAACAATTCAAAATTCCCAGTTCAGTGAAAAGGCCATAAATGGTTGCATTGGTTAATTCAGGCTTCATATGCTTATGAAAGGTGTGAGTATATAAGCAATTATAAAACTGGCACTCAGCACCTTTTCCTGTACGTTTTTTAACGTGCACAGTAGTGGACCTCCACTCCAGGTCCAAATAAATAGACACAGGCAAACATAGCTTGTGGCTTGTAGTTAAAAATGGCCGCTAGTAATGGGGGAACAAAGTGTCATGTAGGATTGTTTTCCTGACACTATAGTGATCCTTTAAAGGACCACTCTAGGCACCCAGACCACTTCAGCTTAATAAGAGAGAAACTGCCATGTTTATAAATGGGTTAATCCTTCCTCCAAAGCCTCTAGCGGCTGTCTCATTGACAGCCGCTAGAGGCGCTTGCGTGATTCTCATTGTGAAAATCACAGTGAGAGCACGCAAGCGTCCATAGGAAAGCATTGTAAATGCTTTCCTATGCGACCGGCTGAATGCGCGCGCAGCTTTTGCCGCACGTGTTCATTCAGCCGAATGGTTGGAGAGCAGGAGGATCGGAAGAGGAGAGCTCCCCGCCCAGTGCTGGAAAAAGTTAAGTTTTAATCCCTTTCCAGAGCCGGGCAGGAGGGGGACCCTGAGGGTGGGGGCATCCTCAGGGCACTATAGTGCCAGGAAAATGAGTATGTTTTCCTGGCACTATGGTGGTCCTTTAAAGAAGATTTCTGATTTGGCTATTTTGGCATAAAGTGTCTAAATTCACTTTGAATTCCCAATTTGTACTTTAGTTTATAATCCTGATAGTGCCTCTTCCTCCCCAGCCCTTCATCCTTTATATGACTAATGGAAGAGATAGAATAACTAGCAGCATCTGCAAATAGCAGGTACTGGAATGCTACCCCAAGATTGATGTGTCCCACACAGCATAATGTGATGTTAAATAATGCAATTGCGTTTTTATGATAGACAGACAGATATCCTGCCAAATAACTAATTAAATAAGTAAAAGAGCACAAACTCCCCACAATTCAGCACCATGACCAAGTTCTCCTGACAGGCTGATCATCCTCCTCTGACAACACTCTACCTCAGTGGAGAAGGAGAGGGATGTCAAGGAGGACAAGAAGAGGGGGAGAACATGTGTAGCATGAGGAGGCATGCACCATTAGTTGCCTGTTGCTAGCATGCTGTGCATGCTGAAGTGGACACCAAACGTGCACTCTTGTTCCAGGCTGGCTAATGACGCACCAATAACGCTGTCAGATTTTACGTTACACCTTCAGCATAAGGGCTAAACTAAGTATGTACTGTGTTTCTTAGTGAAATGATGCTTGGGGGGAGGTAGCAAGACTGTGTGATTAGTAAATATTAAGTTCAATGAGTCTCTCTTCAAATGATATATACAACTTGGAAAGGGAGTAGGTGAAGATATGCACATAATAAATAGCATCAGTGTATCATTACCGTTTTCTGCATTTTGTTACTACTTTGGGTAGCCATGTGATTATTATTTTTTAGGAATGGTGGGGTATCAAGGTTTAGACCTTTTTTGCATTATATCCTTTCAGATGTTCCAATTCCCTGATCAGAAACTGCATTTATATATTTTGTTGTTATGGTCCTGACCATTATTTAAATATCTGTACCTCATTGTAAACCACAAGACATGGCATTTCGGCTTTGGCTATTACTACCTTCTGTGTCCTTGGATTTTAATGTCCACTCCTGACAAACAGATGTAGTTGCCCTTAAAGGGACACTGTAGTCACTATAACCACTTTGTCTCTTTGAATTGGTTATAGTGCCTGGAGTGCCCTGGCACTGTCCCTCCATTCAGTGTTGCACCATGTTTGTGCAGTATGCCACAAAATAAGAGTCCCTGGCCACCCACAGTCCGGCCCCTTCTGTATGTGTAGCTAAGGCAGAGATTACACACTTCCTTGTTGTCATCCCCATTCAACCGTCAGTTGGAGCTCTGACAGGTTAAAAGCAGTCAGCTGACACTCTCAGCCAATCACAACTGCCCATTGCTGCTCAGGGTAATACTTCCTTATTAGCCAAAGCAGCACAGAGAGGATGGACTGCTGTGGTCTCTTGTTTAGCATTAAAACATTACAACATTAAAAACTGTTTAATGCTGAAAAAAATTATGGTACCAGGGGACTCCATACACTATAACCAGCTTAATGAGATGAAGCAGATACAGTGCCTACGGTGTCCCTTTAAATATACAGGTTCACGACGACAAAATGATGCACATGTTACTAACTTCCCCTGTATCCTACTGTTACGTTTTTCTTATATTTTTATTATCCCTTAACCCCTTAAGGACCAAACTTCTGGAATAAAAGGGAATCGTCACACATGTCATGTGTCCTTAAGGGGTTACACCTTGTCCTCTTCTCTCTTCACTAATTGTTTCACTTTACTCTATGTTATCATTACTATTATTAATTATGCTTCAGACCCATTTATGGTCTAATTTGTTTACATGAACATTTTTTAAAATGTTTTTCGTTTGGTCTACCACGTATTGAGGGTGTATCTATTATAATTACACAGATAATGTTCATTATCTATTGTACTTTTCAATAAAAACTTTTGTCTTAGAACCCGTTCTGTTTCCTTTTATGGAGAGGGAGGAAATTTTAACTTTTGTTCAGGTTTTACAGCTTGTAAGATGTTTTGTAACATTCCCTCTACCAGGGGGGGATTATTAACCAGCTGCATCGGCCCCCACTTGGTCCTTCTTGGCGGGAGCTGAGCCCACTCTTTATGTAATTACAATTTATTTAGTGATAGTCAATGAGGGTATTATCCAGGTCTCACTCCCAGCAGCCCCCGCGCTGAGTCCTGCCCCGTGCCCAGCTGATGCTGCCATGCTGCTGGAGGTGTGAGGGTCTCTCCACAGCTGATCGCGCAAGCTCTCCCGGCCAATCGGAGCGGCGCTGAGAGCAGGTGCCTGTGACGTCACTGGGCTGCGCGCGCACATCACTGGGGTCTCGCCGCGATGGGTGCGGGGGAGCGCGGCGGCGCTGAGGGGCGAGGAAAGCGCAGCGCAGCCCGGGGCCTGCGGGGCCGGACACTCTCACTGTGAGCTTGCACAACTCGCACGGGGAGAACAGAAAACAACTCACCGGGAGCAGCAGGGCAGCAGCCCGGGGGTGGGGGGGGAGGCTCCGGCGGGCATTGCGCGTGCTCCGGCACCGGCTGGCATGGCTGGCTAAGGGTCCTGGGCGTGCGGGTGCGGTGACACCTGGACAGATAGGACAGGGTGCTTAGGGTGTACCGGCCACCCATTACCTCACAAAGCCCCCCATTACCTCATCTAGCCCCCCATTCTATCACACAGCCCCCCATTCTATCACACAGCCCCCCATTACCTCACACAGCCCCCATTCTATCACCTAGCCCCCCATAATCTCACACAGCCCCCCATTCTATCACACAGCCCCCATTATCTCACACAGCCCCCCATTACCTCACACAGCCCCCCATTCTAGCACACAGCCCCCATTCTATCACACAGCCCCATTACCTCACACAGCCCCCATTCTATCACCTAGCCCCCATAATCTCACACAGCCCCCATTATCTCATACAGCCCCCATTATCTCACACAGCCCCCATTACCTCACACACAGCCCCCATTATCTCACACAGCCCCCCATTCTATCACACAGCCCCCCATTATCTCACACAGCCCCCCATTCTCTCACACCCAGTGCGGAGGTCGCACTCCATTAATGGGGGTCTGGCTCCCCCGTGGGGTGTCCTAACCCCCGCCGGACACGGCCTCTCCGGGAGCGGCTCCGTCCATCACTCCGGCTGTGGCTCCTGGGGGCCAGGCGGGCGGCCCCGAGTGTCCGAGGCTCCCAGCTTCAGCACCACCGGCTCCGGACAGCGCTCCATGGAGCTCCCCATCAGCTTCCTGACAGACAGCAGCCGGCCTGCAGCCTCCCCGGAGCGGGCACCGCGGGCACACCGGGGGGAGCTGGAGCTGGAGGAGGAGCTGGTGCTGCTGGCCACCGAGGCCGAGGAGGACCCCGGGGAGGGCGAGGGCCCCGGGGAGGAACCCGGGCTGCTGTCAGTCATCAGGAAGAAGGAGAAGGACCTGGTGCTGGCGGCCAGGCTGGGGAAAGCCCTGCTGGAGAGAAACCAGGACATGAGCCGGCAATACGAGGACATGCAGCGGGAGCTGACCGAGAAACTGGAGGTGAGACTGCTGCAACCTCTGCCATCAGCTGCTCTGGGATACTACTCCTAGCATGCTCAGCCAGCGTGGGAGTTGTGGTCCCATGCAGCTGGACTGCCGGAGGATGCTGATCTTTTATTTGCCTGCATGCTTACTGGAAAGGGGGCTCACAAACCATGTGCAGTCTAATACCTACATAGTGTAACATACTGATAGACACATACCACACTGACAGTGCAACATACTGATAGACACACATAGCCACTGCTACCCCTAGTGTAACATACTGATAGACACATACCACACTGACAGTGTAACATACTGATAGACACACATAGCCACTGCTACCCCTAGTGTAACATACTGATAGACACATACCACACTGACAGTGTAACATACTGATAGACACACATAGCCACTGCTACCCCTAGTGTAACATACTGATAGACACATACCACACTGACAGTGTAACATACTGATAGACACACATAACCACTGCTACCCCTAGTGTAACATACTGATAGACACATACCACACTGACAGTGTAACATACTGATAGACACATACCACACTGACAGTGTAACATACTGATAGACACACATAGCTACCCCTAGTGTAACATACTGATAGACACATACCACACTGACAGTGTAACATACTGATAGACACATACCACACTGACAGTGTAACATACTGATAGACACACATAGCCACTGCTACCCCTAGTGTAACATACTGATAGACACATACCACACTGACAGTGTAACATACTGATAGACACATACCACACTGACAGTGCAACATACTGATAGACACACATAGCCACTGCTACCCCTAGTGTAACATACTGATAGACACATACCACACTGACAGTGTAACATACTGATAGACACACATAGCCACTGCTACCCCTAGTGTAACTTACTGATAGACACACATAGCCACTGATGCCCCTAGTGTAACATACTGACAGACAGACACATACCACACTGATAGCTCTAGTGTAACATACTGATATACAGACACATACCACACTGATACTTGTGCTGTAGCAGACTGATAGAGAGGCACATACCCCATTGATACCCCTCCTGTAGCAGACTGATTGTAAGGTTTATACTTCATTGATATCCCTCCTGTAGCAGACTGATTGTAAGGTTTATACTTCATTGATAAGTCCTGTGTAGCAGTCTGATAGACAGGCAGGTCTCATTGATCTCAGCCAGGGGTAGGTACCCTTTTGCACTCCAGATGTGGCTATATTTTCCCTAATGCTTTGCCAGCATTATGTGAGATGTAGTCCATGACATCTGGAGGTTGCCTACCCTGATCTGGGGTATCTAATGTATCACCCACGCATGTTTTTACCCAAGCCTGTGGCTATGCAGGCCCTTTTAGTCTTATTGAATAAGAATATTGTCTACCCATCTAAATGACCCTTTTTTGAGATTTTTCACTAAACAGTGAATGAGTAAAATTTTTACAACCGACAAAAATTTAGGTCCTATAATAACTGATTTGGAAAATAAAAATACCTGCTGATATTAAAACATTTTTCCAACTCAACCGTTTTTGTCTAAATTTTGTAGTTGTCATCTGACAACACCTCAGTATTGAATCTGTGATAAATAATAAATAGGTCTATGTAAGCATAATATGCCCTGATTGTGTCAATACTCATGTAGTTGTTTTACTTTACAGTGCAGTATCTTGCCTTAACATCTGCACCATATTTATATTACATACATGGAAACATTCATTTTGCTAGTAGAGAAAACATCTTTCAGAGGTCTTTTATGCATGCTTTTGTCTATATGAATTACTGTAATTTAGGTTTGCAGGCTTTCAAAGACTTTCATATTTGTAATGTAGTCTCTTTTTCCTATGCAAGACAGGACTTGCAATGAATGTATAATAGTCTAGTCTTCTTTCTAAGATAGTAGAAATGGAAAAATAATTCATATATGATTAAGGAGATTACAAATATGGTGGCAAAAATGTATCACACTGTACATTATGGGACTAGGAGCATCATATTTTATATCTTAAAACAAATTCCATTAATATACTGCAATGGTTTGGCTACAGGACTGAAAGGAATATTCCAAACACCATAACCAATACAGTGACCTGTAGTAGGTATAGTGACCGGGCTGCACTCCTTCCCCCCATTTTAGAAAGGTTTGACTTCTTACCTGGGGTCTGCCAGACACTGCTCCCTGCGTCCACTACAGCCTCCTCTTTAGCCAGATACTCGTTGTTTGGCAGTGCATGGTTTAGCTCAGTACTTGAGAAATCCCAGATCACCATGGCGACTAGGAATTTTGTCCTGGCGCCTGAGTGTTTGTCACCCTTGGCTCCTTTTTGGCCCCCCCTAGGGGGGCAGCTGTGAGCAATGGAGGCGGGAAGCGAGGTAGCTGCCATTTTCCTGCTTTTCTTGCTCTGTTCCCTTGTGCCCTCTGTTGTGATGATGGTAATATGACGTCACTCCAGCCTCGGCATCACTAAAGGGCACTCAAGGGAGCAGAGTGAGAAGAGCAGGAAGATGACAGCAGTCATATTGGACCCCAGTAAAAGGATCCACTCCAGCTCTCCAAAAGGTAGGGAGTCTGAGTGGTCGTAATTTGAATTAAAACAATTTGTAAGTGTATCTGAGACAGAGTGTGTCTGTCAGCGGATGTATGTCTGGCAGTGAATGTGTCTTTTTAGGTGTCCGGCCCCCTCCGATTGCATGGGAAAGGTGTTTTTACTCACCTTTTCACCCATGCAATGCCGGTGTCACGATGGCTGGCACGCCACTATGGCTGATATAATCCATCTTGATGATCTTGTGATGCTATTGGGCATGTGCCAATCAAGCTGCACCAATCAGCATCTCCTCATTGAGATGAATTTGAATCAATGTATTTCTATGGTGAACATTCAGCATCTCCAAGCAATACATGGAGACGCTAAACGTAGGTGCTGCACACTGTGCAGCATTGGACTAGGAAGCACCTCCAGTGGCTGTCAGAGTGAATGCTAAAGCAAAGTAAACTGCTTATATTGAAAAGCCTGCAAGGACAGTTTATAGACACCAGAAATTGAACCACTACAGTAAGCTGTAGTGGTTCTGATGACTATAGTGTCCCTTTAAGAATTGTATTTTTGTAGTTGAAAATGAAGCTTGCTAGTTTAAAAAAAAACAAAAAAAAACCTATCTCCTGACCTTTTTAGCTGGCTCCTAGATTCAAAGCAAATTTATCAAGCTCTGGCTTAGCTCAGAGAGATCTTTTAGCCAATGAGCTATCCCTGCTTTAAAGTCTTCCAACTCTGCTGAAGGCTGAGCGAAGGTTGGAAGAGCCACTCTGGAACCCCAGGTAAGAAGTCAAGCCATTTGCAGAACTTTGACTACTTACTTTGTGGAGGGAGACCACTTCACTCTTAGCACACTGTAGTGTTTATGGTGTCTGAAGTGTTCCTTTAAATTTTTCAAATTGATTCATCACAAAACATTTGCAACCTTTTAATTGTAACTATACAAAATATACTTTCAATTAGATTAGATTACTTTCTAAAAACTTTCACATTTAAGAGTGATAGCGATATAGATTATTATTTTCTAAAAAATAAAAAACTGTGTGGTCACCCCAAAGATTATTTTACGTTCTCAAATATTATTTTCAGTTTTATGTCATATTAAATGTGATATATTTATTGGAATACAATAACATTTCCTACTTTTACTTAAAAACTACTAAACAAATATTTTTGAATTTGCACTGCACAGTGTTATTCACGAAACCAGAAATTGCCAGAATGCACATTTAGACATTTAAAAAAAATTCAATTCAGATATTCGAAAATGAAAGGGAAATTTACTGTGTAATATGTCAGGATGAATGTACCACCTAGTAAAAGTTTTGTATAATTTGTTTTTGGATAACAGTGTTGACAGTGATTTTCAGTGGATTCTTCAAACTCGTATCACACGCTTTCTCTCTCTCTCTCTCTCTCTCTCTCTCTCTCTCTCTCTCTCTCTCTCTCTCTCTCTCTCTCTCTCTCTCTCTCTCTCTCTCTCTCTCTTTCTCTCTCGTGCATGAGCATACAGGAGAGTATCACACTCTCAAAAACATTCTAACAATTTTGGCAAATTAATTAAAAAGGGAGTTCATTTTTAAATTGATTGATGCATTTTTACACCTAAAATATTCATGAGTAGGTAAATCATGCAACTTTGAATTTGCAACAGGATGTTTCACATAGTGAGATCCATGTGAAACCTCTAGTATCCCACATATGTTTGGAAATCTTTTGCAAAAGCAGGAATGCCAACTACTGAAAGCATTCATGAACCTAACTATGTGGGGCAGCTATGCAGTGAGTTTGTGCCAATGAGTGGGACAATGTGGGATTTGTCTAAATATACAAGGAACAAATAGCCACTGTTAACAGTTTTTTCTCATAACAGATTTTATATTTACTGCAATGTAACTCAAAATGAAGAGCCATATAATTGAATTTCTTATCTTGTTTTTGTTCTAAACAGTGAGTTGTGTCTGTTGACAGCTTGCACAACTTAGGATAAAATAGGCAATTTGGAAAACATCCACTTTACACAGAGTTAAAATAGGAACAGAATATAAGAAAATGTTGATCATACCAGGCTTCTAATTAGTAATGCTGCATTTCTCTAGACAGCCAGACAGACAGATAAACACGTAAATCAATACCACTAAAACAGAATATGTGGTTATATTCTGGTATACCATATTAAATTCTCAGTAGTGCAGTACACATGCTTTTAACCATATTATAATTTGCAAAAAAAACAACATTTTTTTTAAAACATTGGCTGTATTGTTATCTAGTTAGATAGAAAACACTAGGAGTGTTATTAGACAAAGCAGTATTACTTGTAAAGGATGTAAAGGAGAGGTAATTGGAGAGATCCTGTTGAAATAAACTTATTTAGAGTGTCTTCTGTAGTAAAAATATGATTTGTCAATTTTTAAAAGGCAATTAACCCAGCAGAAGAACATATTTCGTTTTTATGGCATTTTATTTACTTAATACAATTATAATATCTATCCTCACAGATAGGCCAAAAAAAAAAAAAAACCTTGAATTTTCATACTGGTCTTCCAAATGGTCTTCCAAATGCGAATACGGATGTAGGTGGTATATGCAAAATATAACAAAATATACTAGTAAAATAATAGGGTACAAAAAGTCCTCAATTGTGTCCCACTTGACGCGTTTCGGCTCTCCAGAGGCTTTATCAAAAGTCACTTTTATATTTTATACAATAAATAGTTACTTTTTATGCAACACTTTCTTTTTATATCCAGTTCTACATCCTGATTGCTACCTGGTTCTACTACATCCCTAGGTGGGGATAATACCACCCATGCTGAAACAACTAGAGCAGGGATTTGCTCTACAGATTGTAAGTAAATTACCTTCTTACATCTAAACTGACAGTACATACTACACTATCAGAGCTTCTCTTTGCTCTTTATTTTTTGCATATACCACCTACATCCGTATTCGCATTTGGAAGACCAGCACAATTTATACCAGCCTATATCCTTAGACGGGGATTATACCGTCCAGGCGCTACAAAGCCATGAGGAAAACACCCTCTAGGAATTCTATGATTTACATATCAGGACATAATAACAATTGTCGGTTCCTCAGCAGGTCTTAAAATTAGGTAAATACAATCTCAGATGAACAACAACACATGACACATAATTTAATTGCCAAAATGGAGAAGCCATGTGTGAAAAACTAAGAACACCTTAAGATTCAGTAGCTTGTAGAACCACATTTAGCTGCAATAACTTGAAGTAATCGTTTTCATTATGAGTTTAATAGTCTTATATTGTTATGGAGGAATTATTGACCTCTCTTCAGTTCATTGCGGTTTGCTGGCATTTGTTCATGCACAGCTCTCTTAAGGTCCTGCTACAGCATATCAATCGGGTTGAGGTATGGACTTTGAGCCATTGCAACACCTTGATTCTTTTCTTTTTCAGCCATTCTGTTGTAGATTTGCCGTGTGTTTGGGATCATTATCCTATTTCATGACAAAATTTAGGCCAAGTTTTAGCTGTTGGACAGATGGCCTCACATTTGACTCTAGAATATTTTGGTATACAGAGGCGTTTATAGTCGACTCAATGACTGCAAAATTCCCGGATCCTTTGGATGCAAAACAAGCCCAAATCATCACCCCTTCACTACCGTGCTTGACAGTTGGGATTGGTGTTTGTGCTGATATGCTGTGTTTGGTTTTCACCAAACATGGCACTGAGCATTATGGCCAAACATTTACATTTTGGTTTCGTTTGTCCAAAGCACATTATTCCAGAAGTCTTGTTGTTTGTTAAGATGCAGCTTTGCAAACCTAAGCTGTGCCAGTGGCGGATCCAGTGCCTGATCTCAGGAGGGGCACTTGTAGATTGTTTAAAGAAATAATCCAGACACAACAACCACCACAGCTCGGTGTAGTTAGTGGTTATGGTGTCAATAGTGCCGGGACCCCCTCCCAGAGTAAGTAGTCAAACCGTTTAAGAACAGTTTGACAACTTACCTGAGGTCTGCTGGGAAATGGGACTGTAGTAGGGCATAGGAGCAGTGGTGTGTGTGAGTGGTGCAATGTGTAAGGGGTGCAGTGTGTGTGTGTGTGTGTGTGTGTGAGGGGGACAGTGTGTGAGCAGTGTGTGTGTGTGAAGGTTGTAGTGTGTGAGTGAGGGCGGCAGTGTATGTCAGGGATGCAGTGTATGTGTGGGACAGTATGTGTGTGTAACAGTTGCAGTGTGTGTGTTAGTTTTTTAGTGTATGTGTGGGCAATGTGTGTGTATGGGGCGGCAGAGTATGGGGGCAGTGTGTGTGTATGGGGAACAGTGTGTGTGTATGGGGGTAGTGTATGTGTGTGTGTGTGTGTGTATGGGAGGCAGTGTGTGTGTATGGGGGACCAGTATGTGTGTAATGTGGGAGCAGTATGTGTGGGGAGCAGTATGTGTGTGTATGGGGGGGCAGTGTGTGTATGGGGCAGTGTGTGTGTATGGGGAGGCAGTGTGTGTGTATGTGTATGGGGGCAGAGTGTGTGTATGGGGGCAGTGTGTGGGGCAATGTGTGTG
Organism: Pelobates cultripes; assembly: GCA_933207985.1. NCBI lineage: Eukaryota > Metazoa > Chordata > Amphibia > Anura > Pelobatidae > Pelobates > Pelobates cultripes. The sequence goes on from OW240916.1 coordinate 195,631,792, forward strand.
TATGGGGGGCAGTGTGTGGGGCAGTGAATGTGTATGGGGGCAGTGTGTGTATGGGGGCAGTATGGGGACACAATATGGGGGCAATGTGTGTGTATGGGGGCAGTGGTGGCATGTGTGTATGGGGGGCACTGTGTGTGTATGGGGGGCAGTATGGGGGCAATGTGTGTGTATGGGATGCAGTGTGTGTGTATGGGGGGCAGTATGTGTGTATGGGGGGCAATGTGTGTGTATGGGGGGCAGTGTGTGTGTGATAAGGGTAGGGGGGCTTTTTTTTTATAATACATATATATATTCTTAGTCCCTGGTGGTCCCAGTGGGGAGAGTGAACTCTAGCTCGCGGCAGCGCTCCATGCTCGCGAGAGGAGGACCCGGAGGAGCTGCTGGCTGAGCTCCCAGGTCCTCTCTCACTCCCTACCCCCGCCGGCTGCCAGCACAGTGTCTGCAGACCGGGGAGGGAGATCTCTGACCTGCGTGTGCTGGCTGGGGAGAGGGAGACCTCGGTTTTCCTGTTGCCCCCCCCGGATCCGCCACTGAGCTGTGCTGCCATGTTTTGTTTATAGAGAAGAGGCTTTCTCCTGGCAACCCTGTCTTGATTGGTTGAGCATTACTCACTATTACGATTCCTTTGTGAACGATCGTTTCCAAGTCAGTATCACTTGGTGATTCAGAACCACAAATTGCCATCAGACCAAGCATTAAATATGATTTTGTTGCTTGGACTCTGTCTCACCAACGAATATACTATATTTTGACACCAGAGTACATACTTTATTTTATATTTTTTGTTGTTTTTATTATTCATTTTTCTCATTCACTACACTTTGTGGAGCACAAGATTTCTAATCTCATTATTGTTTTTATGTATACATAAAAAATTTAGTGATCCACTAACTGACCTAAGTACTCATATATTACATATTTACTCTTTTTCTCTTAATACATATCAAATAAAGGTTAAGTTTTATACCGTTATTTTATGGTCAGGGCATTCAGTCAGTCTAGTTCAACCCTGTCACGAACTTTAACATTTACCATGCTAACTGAGACTTTAGTGCAATTTCTGTGAGCATTGCCCGGTCTGACTGTGGGTTGAATTTGCTGGGCGTCCACTGCTGGGAAGATTGCTACCTGTCTTGAATGTTTTCCACTTTTGAATAATCTTTATCACTGTAGGATGATGGACTTTAATTTGTTTGGAAATGGCCTTATAACCCTTCTCAGTTTGATGGACAGCAATAATTGCCTATCTAAGATCATTGCTGATGTCTTTCCTCCTTGCATTGTGTTAACACACACCTGAATGCTCCAGACCAGCAAACTCCTAAAACTTTGACTTTTATAAAGGTGACCACACTTGCTGATGATCAATTAATCAAGGGTATTTGAGCTACTAGGCTTCTTAATTCATATGGAGGCAGTAATGGTGTACTTAGTTTTTCACATATGGCTTCCCAATTTTTACTTTATTTTTGTTAAATAAATCATGACATGGTGTATTGTTATGTGTTGTTCATCTGAGACTGTATTTACCTAACTTTCTAAGGAACAGGTGTTTGTTATTATGTCCTGATATGTAAAACCATAGAATTCAAAGAGGGTGTACTTTCCCCCCCCCCCAATGACTATATATATATATATATATATATATATATATATTTATTAGTAGAACATAGAGTGGCAGTTATTTTTGGGGAGTTACAGAGCTACGTTGCATAAACATTTTTATTTTTTTATGGATTTACCAGCATCTGGAACAAGAAAAACATGAATTGAAACGAAGATTTGAAAATCGTGAAGGTGAATGGGAAGGGCGAGTGTCTGAACTGGAGAGCGATGTCAAACAACTGCAGGAAGAATTGGAAAAGCAGCAGGTCCACCTTAGAGAAGCCGATCGGGAGAAATCATCTGCTGTACAGGAACTGTCTGAACAAAACCAAAGACTCCTGGAACAGCTCACTAAGGTTAGAATGTGGCTAAAGATCCCTTAACACACTAAGCAAACAATAGACACAGTGTTGGCAATAGCCTGCCCTCTAGCAGCTAGCTATTGGTTTATTTTTTAGATCTGAGCAGGGACCAACTGAAGGGCAAGCTATTGAGGTTTCTATGAGCCTTTGCTTGTTCTCAGAGTTCTGATATACTCTGTTTGTTTGTGTTTTTTACCTGAATTTTCTTAAATTCCACTATATGGTTAAATATTTAAAACTCACTTTGAATTTCTGACAAATCACAGTGACTCAGGTATATGTATAACAAGTTGTTGCAGCTGATCCATATAGTCAATGTTTTTCTCTTTTTGGTTGTGTTTTTCTTTTTGTCTAAACATATATACAAAAGTATGTTAATGCAATAATGAAATTGATACAGTTACAACTTTGGTACACCTACTTTTAAAATAGTTTTGCTGATGGCGTTAAAAACTCGGTATCAATGTTTGCTGTTGACACAAATTTATGTACAGTAAAGAATTCAAAACATCTCTACAGAGGGATTTAAACTGGCTGATAGGTTTTACATAGATCAGAGATGGCATCAGCAGTCCTCAAGGGCTAGAAATGTACTGTGTTTAAAGGGACACTATAGTCACCTGAACAAAACAACTTTAGCTTAATGAAGCAGTTTTGGTTTATAGAACATGCCCCTGCACCCTCACTGTTCAATCCTCTGCCATTTAGGAGTTAAATCCCTTTGTTTATGAACCCTAGTCACACCTCCCTGCATGTGACTTGCACAGCCTTCCATAAACACTTCCTGTAAAGAGAGCCCTATTTAGGCTTTCTTTATTGCAAGTTCTGTTTAATTAAGATTTTCTTATCCCCTGCTATGTTAATAGCTTGCTAGACCCTGCAAGAGCCTCCTGTATGTGATTAAAGTTCAATTTAGAGATTGAGATACAATTATTTAAGGTAAATTACATCTGTTTGAAAGTGAAACCAGTTTTTTTTTCCATGCAGGCTCTGTCAATCATAGCCAGGGAGGTGTGGCTAGGGCTGCATAAACAGAAACAAAGTGATTTAACTCCTAAATGACAGTGAATTGAGCAGTGAAATTGCAGGGGAATGATCTATACACTAAAACTGCTTTATTTAGCTAAAGTAATTTAGGTGACTATAGTGTTTCTTTAATGATCATATTTAGCATACAACTCATTGATCCACAAAGTTGATCAACTCAGGGATCCACAAACAGCACTCTACATGTTTAATCAGTTGCTGTCCTCAATGGTTGTATGTTTGCATTTATTCTTAGAAATTTTAACTTTAAATATGGCTGATTATGGCATCAATTTAATATTGTAGGATAAGCTTTTCAAATTATTTCATGTTTTAAAAAAAAACAAACACATTTAAAACCTGTATTTCTAACCCTATGGTGTTAAAATCACTATCTATCCCTCCTTGCCCTCTGAAATATAGTAAAATCTTACCCTATTTCCAGTGCTGGCTGCGCCCCCGAACTACCTACTTGACCGATATCATCAGAAGTGATGATCTCAGCCAATCACAATACTTTTATAGGAAAGCAGTAGATTGGCTGAGGTTGGCAAGGAGGTGGAGCAAAGACGTAGACAAATGCCACGCTGGCCAATCAGCATTTCCTCTTAGAGATGCATTGAATCTCTATGAGGAAACATCAGTGTCTCCATGCAGAGTGTGGAGACGCTGAACGTCAGTGCTGCACTGTGCTGCTCTGCCCCAGGAAGTACCTCCAGTGGCCATCTGAGGAGTGGCCACTGGAGGTGTCCCTAGGCTGTAATGTAAATACTGCTTTTTCTCTGAAAAGACCGTTTTTACAACAAAAAGCCTGCAGGGACTGACTATACTCACCAGAACAACTACATTATCTGTAGTTGTTTTGGTGACTATAGTGTCTCTTTAAAGAATTTTAAATGTTTATCTAAAAATCTGAAATTATTTGAAAACCTTATCCAACAATATTCAATCGAGACCTATGTTTGGGTTGTTACATACAAAGGTCACTGTGTACTTGGGGTTGCATGTAAATATGTCCTTTCTCATTCCAACACCAGTGTCATGTTAGTATACCCTTGTGTTTGTTTGTAAGCAGGCCCGGACTGGCCATCGGGCACACCGGGCAAATGCCCGGTGGGCCGCGGTGGCCATGGGCCGAGGCCGGCAGGGGAGATCCCAGGATCTCCCCTGCCGGTCTATGCAGGGCCGGCACTATCCGAGCGCCGGCCCCGCTGTTTTCCATGGAGGGCCGGTGGGGAGATCAAAGATCTCCCTCACCGGCCCACATGCTCTCAAACGTGGCCACCGGCGGGGAGAGAGGGAGGGAGACAGCCGCCAGGAAAGAGGACCCGGCGGAGCTCTAACTTGCAGCTCCGCCGGGTTTCTCTCGCGAGATCCGGACCGTTGCTATGGCAACCGGCCGGGTCTCGCGAGAGTGAACTCTAGCCCCAAAGGGCTAGAGTTCACTTACCACGAGGACCACCAGGGATGGCTGGCAGGAGCACGACCCCCCCCCCCTTCCAGACTACTACAGGTAAGAATAGAGGGGGGTTAATATAATGTATTTATTATTATTATTATTATTTATTATTGTTATTTATTATGTATTTATTATTATTATTATTATTTTTATTATGTATTTATTATTTATTATTATGTATTTATTATTATTATTAATTATTATTATGTATTTATTATTTATTATGTATTTTTATTATTATTAATTATTATTATGTATTTATTATTATGTAATTATTATTTATTATGTATTTATTATTATTATGTATTTATTATTATGTATTTATTATTTATTATGTATTTATTATTATTATTATATTTTTTTAGTAAAACATTAATAGTGCCATTTACCTGCCTCCCCAATACAAAATCCTTGCAAACACACACATCACCCTCACCCAGCACCCTAACATTGACACAGCACCCCAACACACACACACAGCACCCTAACACCAGCACCCTAACATTGACACAGCACCCCAACACACACACAGCACCCTAACACTCACAGCACCCTAACACCAGCACCCTAACATTGACACAGCACCCTAACATTGACACAGCACCCTAACACACACACAGCACCATAGCACTCACACAGCACCCTAACACCAGCACCCTAACACCAGCACCCTAATATTGACACAGCACCCCAACACACACACAGCACCCTAACACCAGCACCCTAACATTGACACAGCACCCTAACACTCACACAGCACCCTAACCCCAGCAACCTAACATTGACACAGCACCCTAACACCAGCACCCTAACATTGACACAGCACCCTAACACTCACACAGCACCCTAACACCAGCACCCTAACATTGACACAGCACCCTAACACCAGCACCCTAACATTGACACAGCACCCTAACATTGACACAGCACCCTAACACCAGCACCTTAACACTCACACAGCACCCTAACACCAGCACCCTAACATTGACACAGCACCCTAACACACACACAGCACCCTAACCCTAACACCAGCACCCTAACATTGACACAGCACCCTAACACATACAGCAACCTAGCACACACACACACATCACCCCAACACATACACAGCAACCCAACACGTACACAGCAACCCAACACACACACAGCAACCCAACACACACACAGCAACCCAACACATACACAGCAACTCAACACACACACAGCACCCCAACACACATCACCCTCAAATACACAGAACCCTCGCTCAGTGCCCTAACACACAGCGCCCTCACACACCGCACCCTCACACACACATACTGCACCCCCCACACACACCACCCTCCCACACACACACTATACTCCTCACAAATGCACACTACACCCCTCACACACACAGCACCCCCCAAACACACTGCACCACTCACACACTCACTAGATCTCATATACGCACTCCTGAGTCCTTCAAACACACACTAGATCCCCTACACACAGTCGCTGTACCACTTACACACACACTACATTTCTGACATACACACTCAGGATCCCCTATGAACACACTAGATACCCTTTAAGCAAAGTGAGTATTAAAATACAGTGAGTATTCCATTTTAGCAAACCCCTGAGACAAGTTTCAAGCAAACACAATGCAAGCATGTTATTAAATTTGCTTGCGCTGTGCAGATCAAATACAGGGCCCTTTTCTCATGCCCTGGAAGAGCATTGAACCAACATGCTCACTTTGAGATGGGGCGTGCTTGTCATTGGGGATGACAAAACACACCCTATCTGACCCCGCCCCCTTTTCAGTGGGCCGCTGTAATTAAAAATGCCCGGGCCGAATTTTTTCCCCAGTCCGGCCCTGTTTGTAAGGTAGACACAAACTTCAAAGTGTATATACATGTGTTCGGTCGTTCATTGAGTGGCTTCAGAACCTTTCCTTTTTGCTGTTAAAGTGGCACTGTCATCCCAATAGCTTCCTCTTCTCTCCCTCTCTCAAAATCTGTTCTTCTTTTCTTCACGTCTGCTCTAGTTTTCTTTAAAACATAAGACAAAGTAGGGACTACTTTGTCTTATGGAGGTTTCCTACGCTTGACCAGCTTTGACCCACTTCTCACGGTCCAATGAATTTCCCCACAATTCTCACCTGATCTCGCGATGCTTCCTTTCACTATTCCCCAGCAACCTGTCATACAACAGTGGCTGCTCACTGTTGTAAAAAAGACCCCCTCATGCCTCTAATAAAGTGTTCCTTAGTGGGGCACCTATAACAATTAACGGGGGGCGTATTTTCACACACCCCCACGAGCCACTAAACTAAATGGGGGACTTAGTGTCTCCCCCCAGCCCCCACCCATGAGCGGCGGGTGGGGGCCCTAAGATAAAAGAGGGGAAGGAGACCTATTGTCCCGTCCTCCCCTCGGCCCCCACCCATGAACAGCGGGTGGGGAACCTAAATGGCAATGGGAGAGGACCTATTGACCTCCCCCCGACCCCCATCTGAGGCCTTCCCGTGCCCTACAATTGACTCAGAGTGCTCTGATTGGAATTTTCCCACGCTGTGTAAATTGACTAATTACAACACTATGATTGGTTTGCTTTGAATCCAACCAATCAGAGTGTTCTGAGTCACTTTACACGGTGTGGGAACTTTATTTACCTATCAGAGCACTCTTGTTGGTTGGCTTAAACCCACCAATCAGAGCCCTTTGAGTGAAATTGCAGGGCGTGGGAAGGCTTTATAAGCCCTGCGGAGCTCAGTCTGCACGGTGCCCTCGCTGGGTGAATATGGATAATTTTTTTTAGCGTCAACATATTTTTTTTTCACCACTTTTTTTTGGAAGAAAATAAACATTAAATATAGGTAATATGGGGGGCTTAGGGGCATTAAGGGGCGACCAGCGGGGCTATTAGATGTATTACAGTCAGGAAGGGGGTTAAAAAAAACAAAAAACGGATGTGGCCATGACAGTGTCGTTTTAATATATTGCTACAAATACATAATGCATCTGAGCTTCTCAGAGAGCTGTGGTTTCTGATAGACAAGAATTATTTCTGTACATCTTTAATAACAACATTGACTTTAATCTGTTAATACATAAAGTTAAATAGATGTAGGCTATTTAATATGTGTGTAGGGTTTTCATACATACATTTTATACTTACATGTTGGTAAGCTTATGGTGCCAGGATCTGATTAAAATTGATCATTGAGAAGTTACCCCACATTAAGAAATAGCAGCAGACCAATGCTTTATTGAAGTGACAGGCTGCAAGATAATATATAATTTAAATTGTTCTTCTGTAAGTACTTCAGTGATAAGATGCTTGCATGGTGCAAATAAATGCAAAGCAATGAAAAGCTGCATGCACAGACACAGCTTACAAACTGTAGGACTTGGAAAGGTAAGCAAGCTCAAGCAAAGGTGGATGATTGGTTTGATAAACAAAAATGCATGTCTCATGCTCATTGAAAAGGGAATTAAGGCTGAAACTGATACAGTGTTTGTTTAATGCGTGGCATAAGTAATTACATAGGCAAAACAGTCAATCTAATTAAAAAAAATATATATATATACTCACTTCTAAAGTTGCTGCATTTGCAGTTCCCAAGAACTAATCAGTCACTCAGGACACTCCAATAATGTTTTATGAGTAACATTGAACCCTTGTTCTGTATATGCTGAAAGAAGCCAATACTTGTCAATGCACATACAATACAATACCAATTGATTTATAGAAAGAGGGGAAAGGGTGAATCTCCCAGAGCAGCCATTTAGAAGGGCAAACCAGGGGTCAGGTCCAATAGATATCTCCAGGATTGCATTAATACAATTAAATTCACTTTTGCATTTTTGTGTAAATAATTTGTTGCTAATGCCATTTCAGTTGTACATCAAAAGCGCTATATTGTAGTATAGCTGACATTGCTCAATAGCACCGTGATAAAGCAGCATTTTGTTTTCAAAAGTGTTAGATGAAGTACATTGAAAGTACAGTCTTTCGACTCCAAATTGCACATTTTTGACAATTCAAAGTTATTGTCAAATATGGCAAATTTATAAAAGCACAAAAAGTATAGTGAGTCTCCTAGTTGTCACCAACACCCTGGTTAACTCCAAAAAAAAAAAAACAGGTAATTGTAGCACACCACACCATTTGTTTTTGGCCTTTTATGGCAAATTTATAAAGGAATTTGTAAGCCAAATCAGCAGAGAGAAAATTGTTGAGCTGGATGATTGTTTACAATTCCTAAAATATGCAACTCCATTTTTTCAGTCCTCCACAATTCTCAGATTAGTGAATCAATCTCTTACCAATGCTTCTGCTAATGGCATTATGAGAAATTGAGAAATAGAGAAACTGTAGCTTGTCAGCAAGACATTATAAAACCTAATCCTGGGGACATATTACAGGAAGGTGATGGCTTATAGCTGTCAAAACGTCAGCTGTACATTTTGTTTTCTATTATTTTCATTCACCTGAATGGGAAATATAGCCAGTGAAAAGCTGCAGGTTAACACATAATTATTGTAAGGTGCATTTCGTCCTTCAATGACTTTACCTAATCGATAACTTTTCACGTTTTATACAGTATTTAGTTTTTCTATGTGTTTGGTTAGGTGTTACTTCAAATTCAGTGGTAATCGTTGTTACAGTGCAATTGGATTTGGTATTATTAAATATTCATTATTTGTGGGGCCTGGAAACTATGTTTGGTTAGAATATAAGGACATCTTATAAACATTTTTTGGGAGGCTGTTGGAAAATCAGGGACAGAGCAAATATATGTGTGGCCCTGGCAATGTTTCAACCAGTTAAGGGTTTGTTTTATTTTCCCACGTCTTGCAAGGTCCACTTGTTCAAAGAGACATTCCAAACACTTCAAAGAGAAATCATCGCTTTTATAAACTGACAGAGTTTAACCCTCTGAGCTGGAAAAATACTCTTGCTGGTTGGTTTGCGTTCCAGTGCTTTTCTGTGAGAACTGATGATCTCCTGCAGGCTCCCATTGCTGGTGTGAATTGGAATGACTAAGGAAGTGTTATTTTTGTCATAGCCATTTTTCCAGCGGGGACCAGGCTGTGGGCAGCCACTGACCTCCATTCTTTAGGGCCTCCAGTCACTGTACCAAGTTCAATGAGATGAAATGGTTATTGTGTCTATAGGGTACATTTAATGGGGAAAAAAATGTCATTAAAGTTTGGTGTTATGTTACAGCTCTTTATTTTATTTCTCATGGTAAACTAGGAAGTCGTTGAATTGTGCAGCAAAATCTTCACTCCAGGTGAAATGTTGAGGATCTCGCTTCTTAATTTAATTTGCTATGCAGCATATATCTTTACTATAATATCAGGAACACATTGAAAATATAAATAGGTGGATGTTTTTTCTTCTTTTTCATCTTCTTGGTATTGCATTCAAAAAGATTTCTTGGCTCATACTGTTTTATGTCAACATTTGGTCTAAAGCCAGTCTTTTCAGAGACATTGAAATAAAACTCCAGAAGGCCAATGACTTCCAAGAATTTAAACCAATTGTTCCTTGCCTACCATCTGATTCTGTATTTGTGGATAGTGATGTCCCGAACAGTTCGCCCAGACCCTCCCACCTCCTGAACAGCTCACTAAGAATGCAGCTTCACAATGAATGTAAAATGGATGCTGTCCAGGAGGTGGGAGGGTCTGGGAGGGAGGGTCTGCTGCTGATTGGCTGGAATGTGTCTGCTGACTGTGAGGGACAGGGTCAAAGTTTACTCAATGATGACATAGGGGGCGGACCGAACAGCGCATATGTTCGCCGTCCGTGGCGAACCGTTTGGGACATCACTATTTGTGGACTATCTGCACAACATGTCGAAAAATATGAGGGCATCCTTCCTATTTGGTTTATACATCTATTTCTGCAACACACACTGACAGAGTTGTTAAAAAAGGCATAAATCATAAATCATGCAATCTTCAAATTCAAAAAATGACAAATTGGTCCATAGCCTATGGATTTAAAAAGTTGCACAGCCATAGTATTTGTCCTTTCCAACTAGTCGGTTTGTGTATGGTTTAGCTTGCTACGGCCACCGATATGTGTTGTCCTTTTGGAACTGGCTGCAGATTGCCGAAGCTTGTGGCACACATATATAATATCTGTTGTCTGTGCCACTCAATAGAAAGCTCCAAACTGCTTCAGCTAAACAACTTTTCATTGGTGTCAGAATAATATATGATCCTAACATGCAGAACTGCGGTTAATCCTAATAAAGACTAAGAACAGAAAGGATAGCAGCATTTTCTTGGACATTAAAAACAGTAGGCATAATGCAGTGTCTAAATATGTAGAACAGCCCAGAGAGTAAACCAGAACAGAGTACAGAATAATCGAGTACTATGTAGCGAAAGTGACCTTGCCACTTTTTTTTTCCAGGGGCCTGTTTGCCAGCCTCCTGCCCTGTGACTATGGCCCCTGTAATGAACTTTGGGTTAAAGATTCTGGTTGTGCCTCTTGGACTTCTAATAGGAACAATTCAAACACGTGGCGGTGGCCATCTTGTTTAGTCGAATGCATCCAGCGGTGTTTGGTCATTGAGTGCGTGGAACTCAAATTGGACACTTGACTGCACAAACACCGCTAAACTTTACCTTCCATGGATGTTCGGCTATTCGAACAGGAGTCGAACGGTGTTCGGTAAAAAGAAACTCACGAACAAGAGACATACACTGACTTTATTCACAAACGGCTATGTTCGGTATTTCGAACTGTAATTCGAATCCCCGAAGTAGACTGGCCGCACAGCCTGATTCTCTGGAACTGTTTTGAGCATGGGACCATGTGTCCTGGGTGACGGTACGGAGACAATCAGAGCCTGGTGCAGGGTAACCACACGCCCCCTGGAGTTGAGCACCAGGGTTTTTGCAGCCACATACCAGAGCCCTTATGCAGTTTCTGCGGATCCCAGGAGCTAGGTAACAATATGTAGACCGCCCAGGATCTGGATAGGGAGGCTCTGCAGCAGATATGTATCCAGTACTAGAAACAAGGCAAGACTAGAACAGGCACCAAACAAGATAACAAGACAAGACTAGGAGAACCCAGAACCGGAGAAGGCCAGAAAGCAGAGTCCAGAACATGTAAACAAGACATGAGGGAAACCAGAACAAGGCATGGAGGGGATAAGCCTGTACATGAACTGGGAAGACAAAATAAAACAAGACTGGGGGGCGGGGCCTGACCATCAAGACGAGCAGACGCATGTCTTGTCAGCTCCTGGGCAAATAGTGCTTTATTGCCCCAAAATCATTGTTTTCAGCCCACACCTGGCTTCCTGCCGCCGCACTTGGGCATCCTTGGAAGCAAAACAAGACAAGCAACTGTATGCCCATGCCGACTGACGGCCAATCGAACACTGCGGCCTCCTTTGTGGACAGGGCGGGAGAAGCGGCCGATCTTCCGATCCTGGCCTGGAGAGGCCAATCCTACACACGGCTGGCACCCGTACTCCCCCCCCTGTGGTCCGGTGGGGGTTATCCCGGACCCCACCAAAGAATCTCAGCACTCTGGCACAAACGAGCCAGCACAACTCCAATAAGCCTGACACTCTGCAGAGGCCCCAAGATGGCCGCTGCAAAGGAACCAGCGTGGCGAGGAGAAGCAAAGCTCGCCAACATGAACCCTGAAGAACCCAAGCCCTGTGTACCTCAAATACCCTCGTGGGAACTCAGATTCAACACAGCGTTCGACAAGCTCTGCACAGCCTTCTGGGCCCGAATAGAGGCTCGACAGCTACAGCAGACCCTTTCCTTACCTGCTCCTGGGGGGGCTCTCCGGCGTGAACCGAACGCGTCAAAGTCAAATAAGCAGAGAGACCGGATGGATGTCCAGCCCATCAAACACCCGCAGCCAAGTGAGCCCGTCAGTAATAGAGGCTCCCAGGGGGCGACGGGCACTGTCTATGCAGACGAAGAGCCCAGAGATAAAGAAGCACTGGAAGGCTTCACAGATCTGGCTCCTGGAGTGGAAGAACAGCAACACCTATGTGATGGCCTGCACGCTCTGGGGGACTCCCGACCAAGACCTGAGGATAAAGGAGGACTTGATCGAAACGGCCTGCCAACACGAAAACCCAGATTCCGCCTCCCTCACACATGTGGTATTGGCTGATATAGACTTGCAGACTGTACCTGTGTCATTCTCCTTAGTTGTTATTATTGCATTCAGTTTGAGTTTTTATTTAGTTTAAGATGCAGAGCCTGTTACCAAAGACATGAATAACCTTTTAGATATACTCCCCCACTAGCTTGCCAGACTTTCACCTTATGGCTAGACAAAATGTTCCTCACACTTGGTGTCCTTCTCCCATCTTAGATACGCTTCACCATCTCAACATATGACACCTCACTAAGGCAACCACTACAGCAGTCAGAGCATCAAGCCTAATTCACCCAGCCTAACAGTCTCTACTCCCTGACTGGTACAAGCATGTTTAATATGTTGATAAAATGAGAATTAACCTCATGTTGAGAAATATGTTTAGCCTGCCTTCCATAACACTTTAAATTGTGCTATTTGTCTTAGCATGATTACTAAATACCACAAATCGATGATGTTAAAGCTTGTTAAATCTATATTATAAAAATGTGCTATGTGAAATGTTATGACTATGCCTGCAGCAGCTGTCGTGGCTCTGCATGTTTACTGTTACTCCAAGCACAAATAAAATAAAGAATTTAAAAAAAAATTGGAGATTTAGACATACATAAATTGCCAAGATGTGTGCTGCCCACCACTGCGCCAAAGTACTCCAATTATGGTGGGTCCTAACTGCCTAGATATGGACGTGACACCATGTGTGTGTGTGTGGTCGGTCAAAATATGACTTCCATAGAATTCTTGAACCCCTGAACTGATCTGGGTGATTTTTGGATATGTTGGTCACCCAGATCAGGGCTATCAGGGGATGTAATTGTGGGGATACCATGTGTTTTTGCGGTACTTTTGGAGTTTTTTTTTTTTTTTAAAATAGGTGTTTTTTTCTGCCTGGAGATAATTGAATTGATACAGTATCTGACTCAATATACAGCATGTTTCCTATAATCGATATTGGTCTTGTAAGTTACCAGTTTTACAGTTAACTTACTCACCTCTCCCAGTCACCACACACTGAGTTCTGCTACCGGAAAAAATTAGATGCCACATCTCAGTGAGTGCCCGCATGTGGAGCTCATCTGAAGGCAGGGAAGGGAGACAGTGAAAAATCTACTGTACTGGGCTGGCTGACTGAGAGTGATAGAGGTGCTGTCAGCAATCACACTCCTATCTATAGCACCATTGAACATGCTGGGATCTCACTGATCCCAGCATTAGTGGCTGGATGAGAGTGATAGGAGTGTGGTTTCTCTCAGCATGTTCAGTTAATGCCAGATTTCTGTAGAAGTTTTGTTGCTTTTTCAAAACATTAAATGTATAGAATATCGTCAATCGGCCCAAAAGGTTGACCAATAATCTCTATAGGCATTGGCTCTGGAAAAATGTAATCATTGCAAACCTTTTTTTCAGGAGGGATGAATTTGCACTTTGCCATCAGACACTTCAATGCACAATTCAGGGTTTGGTAAGTTTCAAACAAATACTATCTGCCTGACTGTCACGACTGCTAGTGTGGTCCAACACGCAGAAACTATGTAATCATATACATAGAAATAAGAAAGGAAATATAAAGGACAGAACGTAAACCGGTCCTTAAAATGGCTGGACTAATACGTTAGAGACAGAGAATGGTCAAAGGAAAGCCAAGGTCAAGGAAGCCATAAAATACTCAAGTACCGTTTAAACAAGCCAAGTCAGGGATACCAGAAATTGGAATAACAAGAAATAGCCAAGGTCAAAATACCAGAATCTCAGAATCACAAGGATAAACGCACTCTCAGGAAACCAGGAACAGGAAACCACGACAGGGCAAGGTACTGGGGTGAATCAGGGATTTAAATATCCCTTTCTAGGCTCTGAGTGGTCAGAGGGTGACCTCTGACCCCAGAACGGGTGCGTGCGTGCGTGCGTTGATGTCGTGACGTCATGCGCACGTTCGTATAATTATAGGGGGCAGAGCTATCGATGGACACGCCCACATGGTCGGCGCCATCTTTGATTTGCCGGGGCAACGAGGAGGTGCGGTTCCCGGCTCGCCGCCGATCAGGTAAGCTCAGCATGTTGGCGCGGTCGTGCCGGTCAGGCACTGATGCGCATCGCGGCGAGCCGGGAGCCGTGACAGTACCCCCCACTCGAAGACTACTCACCGGGCGGGAAGGAGCCGGCATGAACCCGGTCAACAGGAACCCAACTACGTTCCTGATGGTGTGACGTACAGTTTGTCCAGAGGTTTCTCCAAGGGTGCCTGAGTTTGTTCTGCTATTATGGCACAGAAAAGTGGAGAAGACACTTCGAAAACCGTAGTAGCAATAAGACATTCTGGAGGTACGATTGGGAATATCTCTTGTTCAGGAACATCATCTGTCTCAAACTGTCTAGACAGCGCATCTGCCTTGGTGTTCTTGGTCCCGGGCCTGTATGTAATGACAACGTTAAATCGGGAGAGGAATAATGACCATTTAGCCTGTCGGGAGGACAGTCACTTAGCGTCCCCGATATAAGCCAAGTTCTTTTTTTTTTTTTTTATTTGACAATTTTTATTTTGTCATGTTTCAGAAGCAATATAAGGGGGATACAGAAATAAAAAAAGGGGGAGGGGGGGACACAAACGGTAGTGCTTACAATTACAAATCTCCACATTTGATATTGTTAACATTTTATATTTTTTCATTTAAAAAAATAAAAAAAACTTTTATCAATTTTTGTCTTACATATGTCATCAACATAGGTGTAAAACCTAAAGCGTGAAACTGATGGATAGGGAGGGGGTTACGGAAAGGAAAGGGTGAGGGGGGAAAGGAGTCCATATCATGCTTTTACATCAAGGTTTACAGTCACATTTATTAGGATCCATTAGTTGTGTCTCCTGCCTATACACACCCTGTGTCTTTTTACAATTCTCAATTTTGACTACTCTTACGGTTCTGTTCCTATCCTGTTACTTCTCGCTCGTTTGTCTATCTTTGTCTATTGGTTGCCTTTAGGGGCTCATCATGTCTAGTGGCTTGGTTGTTGGGGGTCTCTTGCTGGTCTCTCGTCCCATAACCTCCATGCTTCCATGGCCGTGTCTGTCAGGGGGAGAACCCCTCTATAGCGGGATTCATATAGTTGTTGTGTGTCAACGTCTCTGCACACCTCCGCTACTTGTGGGGGTCTACGTTTTTTCCATAATCTGGCTATTGCTCTCTGGGCTGTCAAGAGGATGTGGAAGGCTAGTTTCTGTACCTCTTTAGGTGTGTTGTCTGGCATGTGTAGCAGAAGGTATGTTAGGGGCGTATATGGGAGCTTAACGTGTGTGGTGTCTCGGATCAGGTAGCCAATATCTTGCCAGAAGCCGGCTATCTGGTCACATTGCCACCAGATGTGGAGTACTGTTCCCTCCTCTTTCCCACATCTCCAGCACGCTGGGGACGAGCCCGGGTATAGCTTGTGTAACCGAGATGGTACCATGTACCACCTATATAGAGTTTTTCTGTACTGTTCCAGGAGGGTCTCTGACTTGATTAGTTTTTTGGTCGCTACTATGGCACGTTCCCAGTGGTCTTTACTTATGTGGCCTTGTAGGTCTTGTGCCCATTGCTTGGCTGGGTTAGAGTCTACAAAGTGTTGTGTGGGTCGTAGAAGCTGGTAACACCAAGATAGCGGTTTAAACGCTGGTGCCCATGCACCTTTGGTGGTTGTTTGTTCCCATTTTGTCATACCGGAGGGACTTTCATCTGAGGTGGGAGTTTTATCTGTATGTTTATGGAGGAACGATCGTAGTTGCATGTGGGAGAATTGAGAGGCCACTGGTATATGGTATTCGTGCTGTAGGGCTGGGAAGGGTTTGAGCTTATTGTGTGTAAGCATTTGGTGCAGGTGTGTGACCCCGTTGGTTATCCACGGCTTGGCATTGAAGGTTGGGATACAGTATGTGATAGTGTTAAGCGGGGTGGCTGGTGACAGTGGAGTATGGGTTATTAGTTTATGTCTAACCTTGTCCCAAACTTTTAATGCTGTTTTAATCCGTGCTGGCAACTGTGACACTTCTGGCCTGAACCGATTTGGGAGCCACATTAAGGTGGGTACGTCGAAAGGCCTAGTAGCTAGTTTTTCCAGTTGCACCTACTGCGGTGCAGTCGTGTTTGTGAAGTGGGGAAGGAGTGCTGCTAGTGTAGCTGCTTGGTAGTATGACTTAATGTCTGGCAAGGCGAGGCCTCCCTGTCTCGCCGGTGCTCGTAGTAGTGTGCCCTGCACCCGGGCCTTTTGGCACCCCCACACGAATCTGTTAATGTCTTTTTGTGTGTCTCGGAGGTAGGATGCGGGTACCTGGATCGGTAGATTACGAAATAGGTATTGGAGCCTAGGGATTATGGACACTTTGATGGTTGCTACTCTCTCGGTCCAGGTCAGAAACAGTGTGCCCCATTTCTTCATTAGTTGACGACAGTCTCCCCATACCTTAACATAATTAGACAAAAATGTTTCTGTGGGGTTTTTTGTGAAGGTTAGTCCTAGGTATTTTATTGTGTCTGTTCTCCACTCAAAAAGGTGGACCTCTTTGAGGGCAGTCAGGGTTTTTTGGCTCAGCCGTATTCCCAACGCCTGTGTCTTGCTGGCATTGAGAGTGTAATATGACATCTTGCCATATTCCCTGATGAGGTCTAGAATGAGTGGGGTCGACTGTTCAGGTTCGGTAACACATATTAGGATATCATCTGCGAATGCGCTAATTTTAATGTCCCTACCGTATAGCTCTATTCCTTTAATACCCTTCTGGTTCCTGATTTGAATCAGAAGTGGTTCCAGGGCCAGGACATACAATAACGGCGATAAAGGGCATCCCTGCCTCTTACCATTCGTCAGAGGGAACGGGTCCGAGAGGAAGCCGGCTTGCAGCACCCGGGCCGTGGGACCTGCGTATAGGGCAAAGATCTGTTTAATAAATTCGGTGGGGATATCATATTTTAGAAGTGTGTGTTCAAGAAATGACCAGTTCAGACGGTCAAACGCCTTTTCGGCATCTAGGGCTAGTAGAAGCCCGCCCTGTCCTGATCCCTTCAGCTTTTCCAGCACCAAGGAGAGCTTTCTAGTATTGTCTCTGCCCTGCCTACTCTTAATGAATCCTGTTTGGTCATCTCCTATGATAGTTGGCAGGATATGTGCCAGTCTATTGGCTAGGATCTTAGCGTATATCTTCGCATCGGTATTGAGAAGGGAGATAGGTCGAAAGTTTTTGCAGTTGTCTGTAGGTTTATCAGGTTTCAGGAGTGTTACTATCGTGGCCACTAGCATTTCGGGTGGGAGGGATCCTGTTTCCGCCGCCGTGCGATATACTTTTAGCAGGTGAGGCGCTAGTGTATCTATGAACGTTTTGTAGTAAGTGTTTGAGAAGCCACCTGCGCCCGGGGATTTGCCCGGGGGCAGACTCTTAATTACCCCCCGGATCTCCTGTATGGAGATCGGTTCAAGCAAGGCGTTCACTGAGTTTTGATCTATTTTGGGCAGTTCGATATCTTGTAAGTATCTGCAAATAGAGTGTGTTTCTGGGGCTTTTGCGCCCCCGCTTGAATCTAGGTTGTGTAGCTGTTTGTAAAAGTTCCTGCACTATGTCCATGGGGTTCATAAGCTTGTCTCCTGTGTGTCCTATGAGATATGGGATTCTATTGGCGGCCTGTTTAGTTCTGAGTCTATTGGCCAGGTATTTGGATGCCTTGCCACTGTGGTGGTATGTGGTGTTTCTCAGTCTGTGTTTGCCAGCAAATATTCGCTAGGTTCTACCCTCATACGCTCTAAGAAAGGTTTGTCTAGGAGGAGAGACTCGTTTAGTCTCCATGTGCCCCTGCCTCGGGGTTGGTATGCATCCTCTAGGTCAAGATAGATCGGGCTATGATCTGACCACGTTATCTCTCCTATTTTACAGGTTGTCAGTTGTGGTAGGGTTTTGTTGTCTATGAAGAATGTGTCTCTGCGTGTGTAGGTGTTGTGGACCCTGGAGTAGAAAGTGTAATCCCGATCTGTAGGGTGTAACGTCCTCCAGCTATCATATAAGTTGTACAGGGTCAATGTGTGGGTGAGGGTTTTGCAGAGGGCTTGAGTCCCTTTTTTGTGTTTTCCCTGTGGCAAGGTGGTGGTGTCAAGGGTCGGGGACTGAATGAAGTTGAAGTCTCCTTCTTATATGAGCCCCCCATGTTTGTATGTGTCCAGTTTGGACAGGAGTGATTTGAGGAAAGAGATTTGATTGTCATTCGGGAAGTATGCTGCGCCTATGGTGTATTGTATATTGTTGAAGAGCCCTACCACTATGATGTATCTCCCTTTAGGATCTATGTAGCAGCTTTGCAGAGTAAAGGCTACGTCTTTATGTATTAAGATGGAAACCCCTTTCGTCTTTGCGTCTGATAGAGCATGGTACTGTATAGGGCAGTGATGGCGAACCTATGGCACGCGTGCCACAGGTGGCACGCCGGGCCCTTTCTGTGGGCACGCGGCCACAGGTTCGCCATCAATGCAGAGTAGGTGCCTGCCTGCCCGAAACGGCAGGCGCCTACTCTGCTTCCGGGTCGGGAGGCAGGGGGAGGGATCTGTGATGCAGCTCCCCTGTCCTCCCGCGCGATGCTGTGTGGAGCGTTGCCGCACGTTGCCATGGCAACGCTCCACATAGCATTGCGCGGGAGGACAGGGGAGCTGCATCACAGATCCCTCCCCCTGCAGTGCTTACCACCACCGGACCACCAGGGATGGCTGTGTCCCCCCCCCCTACTTCATTAAAGGTAAGAAGGAGGGAGGGGGGTATACTGACACACAGTACCCTTACCCCCCCAGAAGTAGCCCTACCCTCCAGCACCTCTACCCTCCCCAGCAGTACCTCTACCCCCCCCAGCAGTACCCCTAACCCCAGAAGTACCTTTACCTCCCCAGAAGTACCCTTACCCCCAGAGTACCCCTACCCCCCAGCAGTACCCCTACCCTCCCCAGCAGTACCTTTCCCCCAGAAGTACCCCTACCCCCAGCAGTATCCCTTCCCCAGCAGTATCCTCCCCCAGCAGTATCCCTTCCCCACACACAGTACCCCCCTACCCCCCCCACACAGTACCCCTACCCCCACGCAGTACCTACCCCCACACTTCCCCCCCACACAGTACCCCTACCCCCACACACACACAGTACCCCTACCCCCCACACACACAGTACCCCTACCCCCCACAGCACCCTTACACATACAACACACACACACAGCACCCCCCCACACACACACACACACACAGCACTCCCCCCACACACACACACAGCACCCCTCACATACAACACTCACACACACACACGCACCCCCCCCACACACAGCACCCCCCACCTCAATGCAGTATGTGTGTATTCAGCAGTGTGTGTGTGTGTGTGCGTGTATTCAGCAGTCTGTGTGTGTGTGCGTGTATTCAGCAGTCTGTGTGTTTGTGTGTACTCAGCGGACTGTGTGTGTGTACTCAGCAGTCTGTGTGTGTGTGTGTGTACTCAGTAGTCTGTGTGTGTGTGTACTCAGCAGACTGTGTGTGTGTATTCATCAGTCTCTGTATTCATCAGTTTTGTGTGTGTGTGTGTGTGTGTGTGTATTCAGCAGACTGTGTGTATGTATTCAGCAGTCTGTGTGTGTATGTATTGCATTTGTTGGAGATACTAATAAATATAAGCTTAATTTTATCTATTTATATCATTATTTAAAATTTGTATCATTGAACTCTCTGTGTTCTTTTAAAACAAAAGTTATTAGTTCGGACAACAGTACGAGTTGTTTTTTTCTAAACTTAAACCTCAGTATTTGGGTTTAATTGCCGTGTTGGCACTTTAAGGAGAAAAAAAGTTGGCATGTATTGCGGTTTGGGCACTCGGGCTCAAAAAGATTCGCCATCACTGGTATAGGGTATAGTTTTGTAAAGAGTGATGGGGCTATGGGGTGCCTAAAGTGCGTTTCTTGAATGCAAGCTATATCAACCGCGTTTTTCTTGAGGTCGTGTAAGAGCAACCTGCGTTTTCCAGGGGAATTTAACCCTTTAACGTTGTATGACATTATTCTCATTTTGGTGTAGTTATGTCAGGTACTGTTAGCATTGATATCTGTGTATGTAGGATTACACACTCTTTCTCGTGTACAATATTTCGGTATGTGCCTTTGTGTGACAGTTCGATGCGGATGACTGGTACAAGAGGTGATATGGAGGCAGGAGGGGGACGGGGTAAGGTCAACCTTGACTGTTGGCCTTGTGTAGTGCACCTGGTAGTTGAGGGAGAGGGGAGGGGGAGGAGGGCAAAGCCCTTTGAGGCTCCTCTGGGTCGAGCCTTTTTGCGGCACCCAAGGGACGCCCGCAGTTTAGGGGGTTGGTGATCTTGGGACTTCCTGTTAAGGTGTATGTCCCTTCAGCCCGCACACACACACTGGGGCACAATGGGTGCTCATGCGGTTAGCTTATGGTTTTTTGGTTTTTTTTGACAACCTGTGGGTCTCTGGTGTCCCGACTCCCCAACCCTTGGTGATTGGGCAGTGTCATGGTCCAACCGAGAGTATGTCTCGTTGTGTGCTTGTCGGCTCTGAGTGGGAGGAGGTCGGGGGGGCCCCGGTGGTTACCCATGTGTGTCTCAAGTGAAACAATATGACAGGAAAGTACAAAATTACATAATAAGTATAACAAAATAACTGGTACCTTTACATGTACCGCTCAGGTATGGAGTTCCTTTAACGGGATGCCCAGTCCTGGGCCAGGCGGGGAGTTTTCGTCAGGCCTGTGTTTGGTAACTCAGCCAGCGGAATACCCCAGTCTCTGAGCAACTTTATGCCTTGTGGCGCTGACGTGATGGAGTGGAGGGAATCTTGATGGTATATTAGCAGCTTAGCCGGGTAACCCCACCTGTAGTTTAGTCCCTGGTTTCGCAGCGACAGTGTGATTTGTGCCACAGATTTGCGGTATTGCAAGGTCTCCGCCGAGAGGTCGGAAAAGATTTTTATGGTAGAGAATTTCTCTGGCATCCCTCTGTTCCTGCTTGCCTTGATAATTCTTTCTTTGGCATGAAAGAAGTGTACTCTTGCTATGACGTCTCTCGCAGCCGTGTTGGGTAGGTGGCCAGGTCGTCTGAGTCGATGCGCTCTGTCTAGCAGCAGTTGGTCTGGGTGCAGTTCGGGGGTCATCTGCTGGAACATGTCTTGTAGATATTTTTCCAAGTCAGCATTTGTTACTGATTCTGGTATTCCCCTAAATCTGAGGTTATTCCTCCTGGATCTGTCTTCCAGGTCTGCTAGCTTGAGTTTTTGAGCTGTAATGACGTCTTCTAATTCTTGCAGTTTATCCGCCACACTTTTATGGGCCATGGAGAAGTCGTCCATCTTGGTCACTAGGTGTGCAGTACGGTTTTCTATGTCCTGTATGTCCTTTCTGATTTCAGCCGTCAGTGTCAGCATTTGGGCCTTAAGGCTCCTCTGTACTGTGCTTGTGAGCTCAGCCATCATGCTCCTCATAGTGGCCACTGTGAGGGGCTGTTCCTCAGTGCTTATGTCTGGGGAGGCTGGGGATGTAGGTGAGCCCTCCCGCGATCGCAGTGGGCCGCCATCTTGTTCGGCCTCTTCCCGCGCTTTTTGCGGCGCGGCTTTTGCCATAAAAAAGGCCACTTTGTCTGCCTTCGTGGGCTTGGTTTTCAGCCTTTGGGACATGGTAGGTGTTTGCTGTGGTACTTGCTTTTTCTGACGCTCGGTAGTCTGCTTAGTTTGTGCTCCGTGTGTTCTGAGCGGCGGGAGCTACTCCGGCATGCGACCATGCAGCTCGAGCGCCAAGCCACGCCCCCAAGCCAAGTTCTTTTGATTGGTGAAAATAAAAAAAAGGCTATTTGGAACCTTCGAAGAAATGCCTCCATTCTTTAAGGGCAAGTACAATGGCCAGTAATTCCCTATTCCCAATGTCATAATTCAAGAGAAAAACCCACAGGGATGTAAAGGCGCATCATGACTTTCTCTTTGAGACAGAATGGCTCCTACTCCCGTTTCTGACACATCTACTTCTAAGATAAAAGGTTTGGTCAGATTGGGGTGCGTCAGGACGGGTTTTAATTTCTCGAATGCTTCCTTTGTTTCCTTGGGCCATGAATTGCAATTTGCTCCTTTTTTGGTAAGGTTGGTAATAGGAGCGATTACCGATGAGAAACCCTTAATGAATTTGTGGTAATAATTAGCAAATCCTACAAAGCGTTGTATAGCTTTAAGACCCTTAGGTAACGGCCATTGCAATACTGCCTCCAGTTGGGTAGATCCATTTTGAATCTCAGTCTGGTCAAATTGGCATTTTTCAAGCTTGCAATATAAGCCGTTCTCTAACAAGGTCTTTGATACGATTCTCACATGTTCGTGATGTGTTTCTAGGTCTGGGGAATAGATAAGAATGTCTTCTAGATACACTAGTACGAACATGTGGAGGTAATCTCTAAGGACATCGTTTATAAAATCCTGAAATACCGCTGGGGCGTTGCACAAGCCAAACGGCATAACCAGGTATTCATAATGTCCCATTCTCGTATTAAACGCTGTCTTCCACTCATGTCCTTCCTTAATTCTAACTAGGTTGTATGCACTCCTTAGGTCGAGTTTAGTGAATACTTGGGTACCTTTCAACCTGTCAAATAGCTCAGAAATAAGAGGAATGGGGAAGGCGTTTTTAATCGTTAGTTTATTCAGACCCCTATGTGGCGGAACCAACCTCGCCACTGGACATTGGAGAAGCTTGTTTACTCGCCTCCTGCCGCTAGACTATGGCCCCATGTTAAAACTGGTATTTTCCCCTGCAGAAAGGCTTGTTCGTGCATTTCTGCCTGGCCATTGGGTAGATTGAATCAACCTAACAAACAAGGAATGACGACCACCTGGGAATGATGTGTTCCGTCAATTGACCGTCCAGAAGCTGCAGTTAACCGCAGCTTAATTGAAGAACGCTGGGTGGCCTTTGTTCGTTTGCCGAACACGTGGCACTGGCCATTTTAAACTCCCGAACGGCCAGCAGTGTTCAGCTCCAAATCTATGGAACTCAAAACGGACACTTATTTGCACGAACACCGCTGAGCCGCCGACCACCATTCTCTTGCAAAGAAACGAACACCAGTTCATTCGGGACTTTCATTAGCTGAACAATGTTACCCCGGATAGCTATGCCATGGAGCCCATACATATACTGAAAGACTTTGGCTCCATGGCGATTGGACTGTATGTATGTGATCTGAGCGCCATTCGGTAATAATGTGCGCTCAGATCTAAGCTATCTGGGCATGTGTTGAATGTACCAGTTTTATGCAATAGCTGCACAGTTATGTATTTTTGTGTGATTTTATGTCTTTTGCTAACATGTGACTAATGGAGTTTTGTCTCTGTTCTTGGAGATAATTGGATTACTTCCCAATTATCTCCAGGACAGAGAGGAGGGATTGTAATGTACTGTGGGAGTGTTTTAGCCCTGTATGTCTGTGATTTGTCAGTTTACCATTTGTGTCCCAGTCTTCCATCTGGTCCCCTAGGGGAGTGTCCACCAGGTGGGAGACCTGCATAAAAGCCGGGCAGGTAGCCCCAGTAAACCAGATTCTGCTTGACCCTCATCACGAAGTGTCGTCTCGTTCTTGGGGGAAATTTGATTGTATGCTGTTACAGTTCGACTGCCAGGAGTGTAAGCTGTTCGTATGGTTTTTCCTGTTCGGCTGTTTACAGCATTCGTGTGTTTCCTGTTTGGGAATTGGAGTATTCATGTGTTTGCAGTTCGGGAGATTGGTTATTGCAGTAGCTGCTCGTCTATCTGGAAGGGGAATATTGCCTAAATGGATTTTACCCTTTGTGTGCCTGGGGGACAAGCAGCGGGATCATTCCCACAGCCCAGAGGGACAGCTACAGAGCAAGCATGACGTCCTGGTGTGAGAGGAACAGCACTCTGGAGACACCGGAATTATTCTGGAGCGGTATAGAGCCAGCGAATCCCTGGATAACGCTCAAGGTGGAAAATGTGTTTAACTGGAGGTTACAGAGCCTCTTGGCCCCACTGGTTAAGCCAATATCAGAGGCAACCAGGTTGGACTGCAGAGAGGGCATCCAAAAAGAGATGTGGGACAAAACTCTGGAGGGTGTCCAACATTGGCGAGGTGAGCGTCTCCCCAGCGAGGAGCAGCGGCTACAAGAGGGTGACCTCTGACCCCAGAACGTGCATGTGCGTTGACGTCGTGACGTCACGTGCACGTTCGTATAATTATGGGGGGCGGAGCCATTGATGGACGCGACCGCCCGGCGGAGGAGCGGTTCCCGGCTCGCCGCCGAGCAGGTAAGCTCAGCATGTTGGCGTGGTCGTGCCGGTTGGACACCGACGCGCACGGCAGCGAGCCGAGAGCTGTGACACTGACCTCTTAAAACTACAATTTAAAATAATACTTTAGAAAATGAATTGCTTCCACTTTTGCTTCAGTGAGGATTGCCATTTTTCGTGTTTCAACATAGCAGTGCCCCTGTGAAAAAAGTGAATTCCATACAGAGCCAAGGAAGAACATGAGTTGGCAATAGTCCTAAACCTAAGCCCATTAAACACTTTTGAGATGCATTGGAATGCATTCAGTTAGCCAATCTAATTCTTCAAATATTGGTGCCAACCTCACTAATGATTTTGTGGCTATATACACTGACCAGCCACAACATTAAATCCACATGCCTAATATCATGTTGTTCCCACTCATGATGCCAAAATAGCTCTGATGCATCGAGTCATGGACTCCACAAGACCTCTGAATGTGTCCTGTGGTATCTGGCACCAAGACATTAGCAGCAGATCCTTTAAGTCCTGCACGTTGCTAGGTGAGGCCTCCATGCATTGGATTAACTGCTCCAACACATCCCACAGATGCTCAATAGGATTGAGATCTTGAGAATTTGGATGTCAAGGCAACACCTTGAATGCTGAACAATGTTTTCAGTGTGGCAGGGTGCATTATCCTTCTGAAAGAGGTCACTGCCATCAGTGAAAATCATTGCCATGAAGGGGAGTGCATGGTCTGCAACAATCTCTAGGTAGGTTGTATGTGTCAAAGTAAAAGCCAAATGAATGCCAGGACCCAAGGTTTCCCAGGGCATAACACTGCCTACATCAGCCTGCCTTCTTCCCATGGTACATCCTGCTGCCATCTCTTCCCCAGGTAAATGGTGGACATGCATCGAGCCATCTACCTGATCTAAAAGATAATGGGATTAATCAGACCAGGCAACCTTCTTTCATTGTTCCATGGTCCTGTTCTGTCACTCACGTCCCCATTGAAGGCACTATTGGCATTGAACAGGGGTCAGCATCGGCACTCTAACAGTTCTGCGGCAACACAGCCCCATAACCTGCATACCACTGCATGCCAGGAACACTTCATAAGATTTGCCGTTTTGGACATGTTCTGACCTGGTCATCTACCAATCATTATTTGGCCCTTGTTAATCATTCAGATCTTTTTGCTTTTCAATTTTTTTCTGCTTCCAACACATGAAATTCAAGAACTGCCTATTCACCTGCTACTAATATATCCCATCCCTCGACAGGTACCATTGTAACAATATAATCAATGTTATTCACTTCACCTGTCATTGGATGTAATATTGTAGCTGATCAGTGTAAGTACTACAGTGTGTTGTAGTGGTTGGTGTACCAGGAGTTGCCTGAAATCTCTCTATGGTAAAACTTCACCTATCAGTGTTTTTATGTACTAATGTTGTGCCTGATCAGTGTATAAACAAATTTTGCAGCAGCGTTCCACCATTTAGTGGAAGATTTCCAAGAGGAATGGAAGTTATTAAACAAGTAAGTTTAAAGGGACACTATAGTCACCAGATCAACTACAACTTAATGTAGTTGTTCTGGTAAGTATAATCATTGCCTTTAGGCATTTTCATGCAAACACTGCCTTTTCAGAGAGGGACACCTCCAAGTGGACACTCCTCAAATGGCCACTGGAGGTGCTTCCTGGCTCAGTGCTGCATAGTAGACAGCACTGCCGTTCAGTGTCTCCACGCTCTGCATGGAGGTGCTGAATTTTCCTCATAGAGATGCATTGATTCAATGAATCTCTATGAGAAATTAGGAATGCTATTGGGAATTGAGAACGCATTGGATTGGCTAAAAATCGGCAATTCTGATGATGTCACCAAGGAGGCAGGACCAGCACAGGCGGACCCGTGTGGCGCTGGAAATAAGATGCGTTTTAACACCTTCTAAGGAGGGGGGGGGGGGCAAGCCAGCTAAATGGTGGGTTAAGCACTATAGGGTCAGGAATACATGTTTGTGTTTTTGACCCTATAGTGTTCCTTTAGATACTATAAGGGCCAGGAATACAAAGCGTGTGTGGGGGACAATGTGTGTATGTGTGTGGGGAGCAATGTGTTTATTGGGGGGTGTGTGTGTATGGGTGGGCAGTGTATGTGTGTGTGTGTAGTAAAATGTGTGTGGGGGGTGCAGTGTATGCGTGTGTGTGGTGAGCAGGGTAGGGGGGCTTTGTTATAATTTTTTTAAAATAAAAATAAATACATTTTATGTCACCCCTCCCTTCTTACCTTTACTGAGGGAGGTGGGGGGACATTTCTCGATCCCTGGTGGTCCAGTGGGGAATCGCTGGTGGTCCCAGTGGTGAGAGTGAACTCTAGTCTGTGCTCGCGAGAGAAGGACCCAGAGGAACTGCAGGCTGAGCTCCTAGGTCCTCTCTCCCTCCCCTGCCGGCTGCCAGCACGGTGTCTGCGGACCGGGGAGGGAGATCACTGATCTCCCCTCCGGTCCTTGAAGGCATATTGCAGGGCTGGCTCTTGGACTGTGCCAGCCCTGCATTAGCCAGCAGGGGAGAGCCTCGGGGAGAGCCTCGGGGAGACGAGAATTTCCCCATTGCCCCCTTCTCAGCTCCCCGAATCCGCCAGTGCCGTTGGTGAATAAATGGTTTAGAACTATTTTATTTACTTACCTTTCCTCAGTGCCGATGTCCCACCTCCCACGATGTCCTGCAATGAGCGAGCCCTAACGCGCATGCACGGCAAATGTTGCGTGCGCATTAGACCTCCCCATTTTTCCTCCCCATAGGAAAGCATTGAATCATTCAATGGATGTCCTCATGCAGAAGGTCCGTTTGGATCTAGAAAGTGCCTCCAGTGTCTGACTAGCAGAGAGCCACTGGAGGCAGACTTAGTGCTGCAATGTAAACACCGCAGTTTCTCTGAAACTGCTATGTCATTACAGCACTAACTGCAATAGGGACACTGTACCCTAACCACTTCAATGAGCTGAAGTGGTCTGGGTGCCTATACTAGGAGCAGGAGAGATTTTAATGCTAGAGCATGTGCTATTAACAGTTTTCCATAGCTTAATTTTGTCTTGACGAAAAAGGCAGGAAAGTCACAAAATCCGTTAATGTTTGTTGCTAAACTTTAGAAGACAACTTCCCATCATTTAACACATATTAATGTCTTTATTGTTACTATTATTATTTTAAATTTGAGTTGCACATTGCATTGTCTAGTTATATTGTTGTTTCTTTAAATAAGAACTGTGAATGAAATGATGTCTGATCACTAGGAAATGGTATTCGTAATAATACATTAAAATAATGCAAACAAAAATAAAACTGCATTTAAAAGTTTCTTATTTGCCTCCGATCTTCAGTATCTGCAAAGATCATGATGTGGCTGATATTTGTTAGCATATCTTAATCTTCCAGTTGTTTTAAATGAGATACATGTACAAAGCAATCTTAATAGTTTAATTTTTTAATAGTCTATTAACGATGTGTATTTGTTTTTTTTTTGGTCTGGCAGTGCCCTAATTTTGCAATGTGTTTTTGTGTTCACCACAAAAAATTCTCTCTTTAGAATATTTTGTTTTGTTTCTTTGTGTTTGTGAAATTAATTTCCCCCCAAAAAAGCAATAGGAGCATAGATTTTCGGAGGTACTCGTTCGGAGTGCAAGGCGGTCCGTCAAAGTCTTTTAATAAAATTCTTTATTTATGTCCATCAGCCAATGAATACATTGCCAATAAAATCAGATCATCGTATACCATACATTTCTTCACAAGTTATGTATACAGTGACAGGTTATACAAATAGCATTGCATTGCAAGTGGCAATCCCTTATAACCAGAATGTGATATGGTGTCTCCATTCCCGTAGGGTACCCCCGGATGAGAGCATTTTAACAACATAGAAATAAAAACAGGTGGGGATGGTGTGAGGGGTCACAACAAGGGGGGTAAGTGGCATAGGTTCTGCCTGATATGCTCCCCCAAGTGGGTTTCTTCACGGTGTTACCATGGTCTTTTTGAGGACATTAAAACTAAATAAATATACATATGAAAAAACTAAAACCTCAATCTAACTTTGGCCTCTACTTAATAGTGCTGGATACGCTTCCAAAATGATTTTATATTCTTGGATAAACATTTAAAATGATTTCATATTGTGAAAAATCTTTTAACTTTGTAATTTTTTGATAAATTGATATGTTTTTTATATTTTGAAATAACCATTTTAAACGGTTATACAAATATTATCTCAGTTGGAAAGCTTATCCAACAATATTAAATTGAGCCTTTTTTTTGCTCTTGTCCTTGCTCACTGTTTTTGTATCAGTATTGGTATTGCTGTTTTTGCAACAGGTTTATAAATTATTTTTTATTTTTGCTGAGGAGTTTTTTGTCGTTTTGTAGTCACTAAAAAGTAAGAATTCACAGGATACATTCACAGGATACATTGTATAAATTGTTATGCGTGTCTGTACACCTTTCAGGATTTTCCCTGTTTATGCACTGTATAATTCATAGCTACATGGCTATATTTATGATTGTCACCATCCTACCTTGCCATATCTAGTCAGTTAAGAGATCTTCACATCCGACACTTTTCATTGTTCAAGTAACGTTTAGTTCACTTATCGTTTTTATTCTCCCCCTTTCTTATTTCTCTAACCCTTATTTGTTGTGGGGTTTTTTTTTTGTTTGTTTTTTTTGGCATAACCCTTGTATTTCTGAACCACTCCTGCTTTTAGCTGGCAGTCCTACATCCCCTAAATGCTTCATCACCCTCATTGGATCTCTTTTTTCTATCTGCAAAACACTATACATTCCAAACCGTCTTTTCTGCCAGCTGCACATTCAACTGGTACTTAGAGACAGAATGTGTAGCAATGTGATGAATGCAACCAGTTCAAATAAATAAACAAGCAGAATGTTTGGAATGAGTACTGTATCTTAGAGACTTTACCTAATACAGATGAAATACGGTAAGTGTGCAGCAGGATTATTATATATATTTAGATATAGAGACAAGAACATATACAGACAAAATAAAAATCACACAGATATTGTAGCAGTCTTGTCAATCACACCATCCAGAGCAGGTGCTTTGTAACCCAATGTAAAAAGAATGGCATTTTATTTAAGAAATGTGGCAGAATATGACAAGAAATTAAAAACATGAGATTACATGTCATTCTGGTCTGGTGGCCATATTTTTCTTTAGAATCACCAAACTTAACCAGGAATTGTGGAGTATTGTAACCTCATTTGACAAGGGCCCTCATCGATCTCTGTTCCTTTTATTAATGTAAACATTAGACTTGGGCACTGCCAGAATTTTCATTTCATCCGAATAAAAATTTGTTTTATCCAAACCGAATATTGTCCATTTGTTCATTCATTTTCAGATGAAAGTCGGGCATTATATTGGATATTTCTTCTGATGAATGAAATTCTGATCTGTGCTGCAGACCGTGGCTGTATTTTGCAGCCAATTAGTAGATAACTCCCTAAATTGGTACAGTAGTGGGTTTGCAATATTTTGGTTTACCAAAGTAGGGTACGGTTTAGTAGATAGTTTCTGTTTGGTATCCTTATAGCAATCCAAAAAGGATTATCTACTAAGAAGCTGAAAGACCAAAATTACAAAAGCACTTGCTTTTAGGGGCACAGCTGCTCTCTGTTATAAAAAATTAGAGTGCTCTGACAGACAAATCTAGATAAATTTTGAGTCTTACCTATCAGCCTCAAGATTTATCTGTGAGAGCACTTAAGCCAACCAATCAGAGCGCTCTGAGTCAAATTGCATGGCGCAGAAAAAGCTTTAAGGCTTTTTCTGCCCTGCAAGCTCAGTCTGTGCGGAGCCCATGTCCAGGTGAAGATTAATTATTGGGGGGTTTTCTGGGGGGGGTTGTTCTTTTTTTTTTTATTTTAAATATTAGAAGGAGGGAGCCATGGTAGCTCCTACCTTGTAATATAAAACAAATTGCAGGATGAAATTTCATCCAACAAGCAAATCATTATTCGTTTCATTTGTTGTAATTTATATTCGTTCATTAGTCTTTCGAACGAATGGACAAATAGCCAAAATTGTGTTCATGCGAAAGTGAATGCCCAAGGCTAGTAAACAATACCATTCCGGCAGATTGGCATTGTTTTCAGTTGCAGGGTTAAGAATACAAGGGCGTGACACTTTTTTGTTCCTAAAATAAGTTTTTATTATTCTTGACATGCATCATTGTATTTTCAGTATTTTGCTCAGTAAATTATATAACAGAATATTCAGAGGAATATATTTACAATTGAATATTTGTTTTAGTCAATAAGGCATTTTCACATTAGCACGATGATAAAACAGGTAAAATGGCTTCTTTTAATCCTGCCCTGTTCCTATTTTACTTGCCTGTTGGCTATAAGAGATGCCAAAATCTTTATCATAGTTGCTAGGATACAGTATATTATACTGTCACAGTCTAGTGACGTTACTATGGAGATGTGGTTTTATTGCAGTTCTCTTGAGTTTAGGTGTAACATGCCTGTGACATCAGAATATTACTCAGACATTGCTCACTCTGAAAACATTCTGTATACTTTTGGTTTAACTATCCTGATCCCAGAGGAGCACATTGATGGTTTTATGCTGCAGTGAAATGCTTTCTTATCCTTTTGAATTGAATAAAGTAAAGGTTATGAAGATTTCTGTAAATTGATGTATGTTTTACAGTTATTCCGAGGATGTTGAAAAGGAAGCCCATGAGCTCCTTAGCAAGGATGTTCCACAAAATGCAATACATGTTTTATTAAGAAGATTTCCTGATTTAAAAAAATGGAACATGCGTTAAAGGCTCTTGGATTGTTATATAAGCTTACACCACCTCTATTACTCTATATATCTAACAGACCACATTCTCTTCTCTGAGGTTGCTTGCAGTTACAATTTTACAGCCCCTTTTTAAATCCATCTACTTTTGTTTTCTTCCCAACCTGTTTCCCAGCATTTTGTTTGAGAATAGTGCACTTTTGTACAACATGCTAGTTACTGACTATGCATAGTGCATGAGTAAGCGCACTATGTTTATGTTTTAAACAGTATGCTGTACATATAGGAAAGACCCACTGCTTGCAGATAAGCTGAGTGACTTAATATACTGTTTGACTTTGCTTGCTTATAAGCCCTGGAAATGAAGTGCCAAACCTGTAAGCTTCATGCTACATCCAGAGAGTAGCTATCATATGTTTAAATAATTCCTAACTAGTTAGGTTGCCATCAGGGCCGGTGCAAGGATTCCTGCCGCCCTAGGTAAAAGATCCTTTTTTCCGCCCCCTCATGTCACTCATGGACATACACATACACTCACTCACTGACACACACACATAGAAATTCACTGACAGACATACACTCACTCACTGACAGACACACACACACAGACACTTACTGACAGACATACACTCACACAGACACTCACTGACAAACATTCACTCACTCACTGACAGACGCACACAATCACTCACTGACAGACACACACACACACACACACAGACACTCACTGACACATTCACTCACTGGCAGACACACACACACACTTACTGACAGACACACACACACACACAGACAATCAATGACATTCACTCACTGACAGACACACTCACTGACCGTCAAACACTCACTGACACACAGACTCACACATTTTTTTTTTTTTAGGCCCATCCAGCCTCCCTGGAATCCAGCGTCGGGCAGCTCCTCACTCCTCCCACCCCCTGTTTAGAATGCCTGGGCCAGAATGACGTCATATTCCGGCTCCCGGCAGCACAGAGGGTGTGCAAAGGATTAGTGGGAAGCTGCAAGAAGAGGCTCCCCCGCCGCCTGCCTTCTCTTTCTCCTGGCTCCTCCGGTCACCTGCATTTGTTGGCAGAGCAGGCACCTGTCATCAAGATAAGGGGCAAACTGGGGGCGCCCTGAGGTGGCCAGAGGCCACCTCCTGGGCCCCCTGTGACAGGGCTCACCTGGGCACCCCACCTTCGGGGCACCTGGAGGAGCGGCCCTGTGCTGGGGGTGGTCCCAAGACAGGGGTCCAAATATCCCGGGGGGCGCCCCCAGCAGGCCGGCACCCTAGGGGAATGGTTGCCATAGATTTCAAACAACCAAATGAGATTTTAAATGGATGATAAAAATATTAATTATTTATGGCTTTATTTAAAGAATAGTGGCAAAAAGTCAAGAAAATGAATTTAAATATCTTTTGTTCATCTGCACTTATACTTTATACATGCAGACAGTCAGTATCATGCACATATTAATCTTAAAGGACCAGTTTGGGCGTCTTAACAACTTTATTGAAATTAAGTTGTTATGGAGCCAAGAGGTCCCTGGCCCAGGCTCACCTTTAAGGGTCAAACCATTCTCGAATGGTTTAACCCCAAAGTCTGTGTTCTGGCACCTGATCACTCTGCGCCCCTGTCCTTCCACTACCTTAAATTCTAAATAACAGAAGACTTGGCAGAGGATCCAATGATTGGCTTTGAGCGGTCAGTTAACGCTCTAAGCCAACCAAAGCTCCCCATTCATAAAAAGTGACGTAAATTATTATTTTGTTATTTTTTTTTATTTTGATGCTTAGAGCAGTGGTTCACAAACTTTTTAATGTTTTTACAAGGCGCCCCAATTTTAAACAATTTCCTAGGTTGTATATATGTTCAGCACAGCGGCATATACTGGGCCCTTGTTTTGCAGAAATACTTGCCGTTCAAGCGCAGATCCAGAACCTAATCTTGGGAGGGCACTGGTAGATTATTTAAAGAAACTTTGTAGTGGTTATGGTGCCAATAGTGCCCTCCCAGAGTAAGTAGTCATACTGTTTGAGAACAGTTTGACAACTTACCTGGAATCCGCGGGATAGGGTCTGTAGTAGGGGATTGGGGCAGTGGTGTGTGTGAGGGGTGCAGTGTGTGTGTGGGGGGGTCAGTGAGTGTACGGGGATGCATTGTGTTTGTAAAGGATGCAGTATGTGTGTGTGAGGGGTACAGTGTGTGTGTATATACGGCAGTTTGTGCGTAAGGGCTACAGTGTGTGGGGTCAGGTTGTATGAGAGTACAGTGTGTATAGGGGGAGTTGTCTGTGGGGGCAGAGAAATATATGCTTTTATTTTTTAATTTTAAAAAAATTATTATTTTTCATATCCCCCCTCCCTTCTTACCTTTGCCTGGGAGGGGGGACTGTATAAGGTCATCCCTGGTGGTACGGTGGAGAAGGCCTGGTGGTCCAAGTGGTGAGAGTGAACTCTCGCGAGATTCGAAGCGTTGCCATGGTAACAGCGGCAACACTCCTAGCTTGCAAGAGGAGAATCCGGCGGAGCTGCAGGTTGAGCTCCCCTGGGTCCTCTCTCTCTCTCTCCCTGCCGGCTTCCAGCATTACACTGCATTACACTGCTAGGGGGCCAGTGATCTCCCCTCTGGTCCTGCAGAGATGGCAGGGAACAGTGGGGCACACAGTTTGGGAACCGCTGGCTTAGAATATTATTTTAATTGCAGGACTGTTCTGCATAATGTGGCATTAATAGAAACCCTAAGCTAAAAGGGTCACTCTAAGCACCATGATCACTTTATTTTACTAGTGTATAGTAGTTTTTTTTTTCTGTGTGTATGGCCACTTCCCAGTGCTGTCAATCAGACAGCTGAAATATTTTCTTTCAGGCTGCCAGTGTAATTTTTGTGCATCTTATGCATTTGGTCTCAGCACATACAGCACCTACTGCATGCTAACACCAGATGCCTTAGACAGGTTGTCCAAAGTTAAAGGATCACTATAGTGTCAGGAAAAAAAATTGGTTTTCCTGACACTGTAGTACCCTGAGGGTGCCCCCACCCTCAGGGTCCCCCTCCCGTGGTGCTGAAGAGATTAAAACCCCTTCAGTTACTCACCTTCTTCCACCGCCGGGCTCCCTTACCTCTCCTCCCCCTGCCGCACGCACATTCAAAGTGTCCATAGGAAAGCATTTTTCAATGCTTTCCTATGGACTCTTTGCGTGATGGAGGCATTAAATGCCTCCAGCGTCGCAGATGCGCCTCTAGTGGCTGTTCTAGTGGCAGTTCTCTGAAACTGCTATGTTTACATCAGGCAGGGTTAACCCTAGAGGGACCTGGAACCCAGACCACTTCATTGAGCTGAAGTGGTCTGGGTGACTATAGTGTCCCTTTAAGTGTTATACATACAATTTCAAAGCTATTATCTGGCTCTCAGGCAACTAACACTTCCTGGTAAAGAAAAAAGGTGAATCAGTTCTGAACGTTGACCTCTGTCTTATCTATATGCAGAGGTCAGATGAAAACAAAAAGCCACTATATTGGTAATTTATGTCAAATCAAATCGAGTCATGAAATTGCCTGTCACTGCTGGACTTCAACTCTTAAAATGATAGGAGCTGAACTATACATCTAACTAGCTAGTGCCTCTATGTAATTAGCTTGTGCGGAATAGAGCTACAATCAACCTCATCCAGTGGTTGGCTAAGTGTTATCAGAATTTTATGTAGCAAATAACCATTTTAATGGATAAATAAAAAATAATACTTAAATAAACACTGTAGCACTAAAAATACAAACATGTATTCCTAATGCTAAATGGCTTTCCAGTATATTTTGATTATTAGCTCCCAGAATCAAACACAAATTTATTTTTTTACTCGCCTTGGCTACACCAGCATGCTGGTCTCACTGTGGCCAGCCTGCCATCTCAGCTAAGTTCATCAATCCTGACATTCTCAGCCAATTAACTGCTTCCCCATAGGGGAGGTTAGCGTGCACATGCAGCATATTGCCGCTCTTCACCAATCAGCATCTCCTCATTGGGATTTAAGCAATGCATGTTTATGGGAGTCATTTGGCATCTCCATGCAGAGTTTAGTAACACTGATCATCAGTCCTGTAATCTTTGCAGGATGCAACCCATGAAACTCCTCTAGTGCTGTCGAAGTGACATCCACTAGAGCATGGATAGGCACCCTTCGGCACTCCAGATGTTGTAGACTACATCCCCCATAGTGCTCTTACACCTATAATGCTGGCAACGCATCATGGGAGGTGTAGTCCAAAACATCTGCAGTGCCAAAGATTGCCTGTGCCTGCAATAGAGGCAGCAATGTAAACTCCATAGACAGTCTTTATGGCCCATAACCACTACATTTTGCTGTTGTAGTTCTTGTGTCTATATTGTCCCTTTAAAAACAGCATTTAAACTAACGCAGCCATAAACAACCAGTGAAGCTCAATAAAACTACCCACCTCTATGAGAAGCTTTGGACTCAAGGTTTGTAATCAATACTTTACTATGTAAGTAAGTACTGGTCAAAAAGAGAGCAGATTAAGCGATGAAGACCACCTGAACCAAGGACTATTGTTTTTTCATGTTTTCCTTTCTTTTCATACTTATTTTAGTTGGGTTTTACCCCCTGTTTTACATACACAGACCTATGATAATACAGAACCCAGGGTTTCCTGCACGCACAAGGCAGGACTGTTACCCGGCGGCCACCCTCCGCTGAAACCCGGCATAACCTGGATATGCTGGCTCCACTTCATCACCTACCCCCCCAGCTCCTATCCAACCACCTCATAATTTGGTTATTGACAGGGAGCTGTTTATACACCACACCAGGTACCACGTCGGTAACCTCTGTTAACTCTTGTTGCCTACGGCAGCCTAGGCTATGTGTTAGCCCCTTCCTCTTATATTGCCTTACGAGCCCCCACGTGGCCTATAACGGAGGTTTCTCTGTACCCGTACATCAAAGGCATATTGGCCTTCTCCCCTAGGGGGCATGGTTCCCACTAGATATCAATACACGTGACAAACAACCGCACATCACGCCTCAATCTGAATGCTCATTCTAGTTCGCATACATTTATGCCAATACTAATCTTACTGTCACAGTGGAAACTACTCTTGCCACACTTTAACTCTCTGTTGTTTTATTCTACTCAACATTTAAAGAATTGTGCTGTCACCATATATGCCATGCTGATGTTTTATCCTGTTACTATTGGACTTGTTATAACTGTCGTTGCTATCCAAGCATGTTGTTAATGCTCGCACAATAAAAATAAACATTTTTTTTTTAAAAGAGGACCTTGACTCGCTGCAAAGACCAGTTCTGTACCTAATGAAAGGTATGTTTTTAGGGCTTAGGAAATATTTGTGTAAATTGTAGTAAATGCTTTTTTTCCCTGCAATGATTTTTTCCATTTAACACCACTGTAGTCCAGGTCAGTTCTCCAAAGCAGAATATGTAAGAGGCAAGCAAATACTAACTTACTAAAACACTGCTTTGTCTTTATTGGTGAAAATAACTCCCCATTTTTGTATTAGTATGTGCTTCTTCACTTCTTTAATCAGATCAAAGTAGATTTTTTTTTTAAAGAATTGTTTTATTACATATGATACATGTATGACTAATTATTTGAAAATTGCTAAAATGCTTTTTTTGGGCAGTGCAATGTGAATACAAGGAATAGCTTTACATCCAACAAGAGATTTTTGATGGTCACTGAGTAATCATTTGAATCAGAGCTCAAAATAAGTCTGTCAGGGTACCTGTTCCTAGTGTCAATCTCACACTTGCAACATTGTGAATCCCTCAAATTTGATGCAAGCTGCTCCATCTCTGAGATTATTTCCGCTCTGCATCTTTGCCAAGACCAAAATGAGGCTGTATGTCGTTCAAGCATCTTGAGTGATGCTGACCACTACATTTATGGTTCTTATGTACATAAAAAAGACTCAAGCACAGCCACTAACGTTTGGCATTACTCAAATGGCGCAGGTGTCTAAAGCCTATATATTCTTACTCAACCATGAGACCTGTTCCCTGTTATGGTCTATAGTAGCCTCAGAGTGTATTATTGTGTATTGTTTGTTTGGTATTTTGAATTTGGCTTGCTCTCTCACCATTCCCAACCTTGGCTTTTCTCACTTTCCTGTTGCCTGGAGGGTCCATATCACACTAATAAGGGGTGAATTTCTACTTGTAATGACTAGGTTTTTTTAAATGGTGTGTCCTTTTAATTAATAAAGTGTTGGTGGTTTTATTGTTACCTAATATGTCAATTTGGATGAAGAGGTATTTTGCAAACCCAAGAGAATAGTATGGAATTTTATCTTTCTTTTTTTCTTTTTTTTTTTTTTTTAAATGTTCTAAGGTGTTTAAACAAATTAACCTACAAGTAAATGTTTTATTATTATCCCCACTGAAATTGATATTGATAATGGCTACATTCTGTACTGTTAACTGGTAAGTTGTTGGAAAAGCTTGTAGAGAATGGCATTACTTGGTCTCCGCTTTGGTGCTAAAGGTCCATTATTTTCACAAACAACCCAAAAAGCTGAATATGTATATACCACAATTATGAGCACTGAGTTATTGCGTTTGTATAACTGTTTAATTGCTAAGATGTTCAATACCTTTCTACCAAGTGAACGATGTAAATTGTCATTTTTGTGAAAAAATGAAAATATCAATAACTAATAACTAAGATCTAAAGTAAAAAAAGTAAAAAAAATAAAATGAAAAAATATATATATATATATATATATATATATATATATATATATAGGAAGAATTGTGCTAAAGGTATGTTACATCAATGGACTTATTCATACTTGGATCTTAAAAGCAAGAGAACCTTGTCTGGTCTAAAGCTGGAAAAAGATAAACTCTTTAATCCGTCTAATCTGATAAAGCTCTGTATTCTGTAAGAATCTTGAACTGCTAAATTACTCTATAATTACGGTATGCTGGGCTAATTGTACTATATTAAAGTGCATCAAGATAATCAGTTTAGAATAGAGTGATTTAGGCAATTTTAATAAGAATAATTTATACGTTTTTACCTGTTATGCATCTTAACACTGGGTACTCATTCTAATTCTAGAAATAAACTTTACCACCTTAGGACAATAATAATAGCATGAATCAAAATTAAATTAACCATGCATCAGGGAAATCTGTTTGTATAAATTAAGACAAACGTAAATATTAACAATTAACAAATAATAAATGTATTCTATTTCAATGTGCTATACAACATCATATAGTGTTCTGGTTTACTGTGAAGAATTGGCAGACCTTGGAAATGAAAGGGATGACATTGGGTACACATTGATAAAAATATGTTGCTGTCAATTTTCTTCACCCAGTTTTTAATAAAAATAAATGACCTCTATAGTGTTTACTAGTGTCCAATCTAATTTAATTAAGCAGCACTGAATCTCTGGCTAGCAAGTACTTCCATTAATCCTCTGTCCTTAACAGTAAAGGCTTTGTTGCAAATCAAGGTGAAAACCCTTACTGCAAGACCGTGAGATGCAAATTGGCAGGTATCGTGACAGCCCTAGCTGAACCTTAATCTTAATCAGTTACATGTGGGTGAGTCAGTGGCATTATCCTGCAACTGCTCAATGGTAATGATCTGAAATATAATGTATATAAAGGTCCCTGTGTTCTTCCAATACAAGAGTACAACAATTTATCTTCTAAAATAACATTTTCTACAGCTTGTTTACCTGTTTAATGTATATTGTCAACAATACATTTGCTTTGCATGTTAATCTGATATTTTGTAGGCACATTTTCAAGTTGTCTAAATGGTACTTTGCATCTAAACATGGTAATTGTCTGTGTACCTGTACTCGCTAATGGGAGTAAAAAAATGATCAGATTAGAATTGGAAACTAGCTCTTCATTGATAACAGACACATTATTCCACATGTAAAGAGCACGATTTAATCACCCTGACTCAAACCAATGCACCATGCCAGTTATTTTCTATGTATGATACCTTATCTATGTGAAAGCATTACAAAAATGTAAGATGTTTCCAGTTATTCTCTTATGCTGAGCATCACAGGGTGAAGATGCAATTCACAGTAGGCCAAGTATCCCTCCCTTCTCAGGCACAGTTAAAATAAAAAATGTTGTGTTAGAATTATTCACAAAATTTTATATTAACAAGGAATTTTATCTTTTTTATTTCCAACACGGCAAACCTGGAACTTGCTGCTTTCTTTTTACCTGATAAAATGTAAAAGATATATAGAAGTTGGGCTGGTCATATAATTATTTTACTGTTCTTCCAGATACACAGCTGCTTACCATGACTTTAAAGAAAATGCTACCTTTATACTTTACAAAGTACATAATTGCTTATTTTCCCTATGAAGATTTCCATCATATGTAAAATTTAGATATATTTCTGGTTTACCATCTAATCACATGGATTTGCCTACTACAGGCCACAGAGATGGAGAGACAGCTCTCGATGCAGGTGAATATTCTACAGGAAGAATTCCGTGGGAAGAGTCTATCTAGCAGCCAACATATTTCACGCTTGGAAAGTCTCCTGGCCGAGGTGAGCTTGCTCTGACTTGTTACTAAAATAACTAATGTAATTGAAGTGAGGTAAATGTTAGAGGCTGAATAGTGAGGTGACTAATGGAATGTCTTTGAGGAACTCTCCACAATACAGTATCATAATGTAGGGTAACTTCAGAGGCCTTGTCCTTACAATGCACTATTTTCAACATCACACGTGAAGCATTACATGGCAATGTTTATTTTATCCCTTTGAACTTTATTATTATATAGCAATGATTACTTAATTACAGATGAGACAGTACATGGTTCCACGGCTCTTATTTACAATAGAGTTCTTCTTTCTTCTTGACACTGGGCCTTTCTTTAGGTTTATATATGAGGCTTAGCCAGCTTTGAGTAACCATTTCTTTCATTTTAGCATCATTTCTTCTTTTCAAATCTGCATTCAGCACACTATCCTGACACCACTACCTTAAATTTCAGTATTAGTCTGTTCTATCAATTACTTTTTAGTTTAGGTAAATATAAATGACTTAAAAAAATTGATCATCTTGCACATTATCTCTTTGATACTGAAATAAATCCTATTTCTTTCAGTATCAAAGAGATAACGAAAGAAATAGCTATTTAAAAACATAGAATATTTGTGTTTGTGCATTCTGTAAATCTGGTTTTACTGCTCCATGTTGCATGAATGTTTTCGACCACCTTCTTCTTACCTTTTATCCTTCTGACCCTGCACCAACCTCCTTTAGTTTCCTTGTACATAAAAGCAGTGTACTGTAAAGTTTTCTAGGTTGCTATTCAAGACGCATAAGTAGACAAATTAAACATTTTATTTAATCATTAACAAGATGTCGTCATCATCATATAAGATAATTTATTGCTGTCCAAGGTCCGGTATCTGAACTCTGCATATATGAGAATTAGCTATAATAGTACATGTTAGTGGTTCAAAGGGCAAACCTATTGTAACTGTGAAAATTGGTACCCATGCCTTGTTCTGTTTGAGATATCAAATCTATGTGAAAGAAATCCTGCTGTCAACCTGTGCTGATGGGTTTAAATATAGTTCTATAGCTATAATACTTTGTTTTATTTTTCTCAGGCTTGCCTAGGTTGTGCAGCATAGATTCAATGTAACCCCAATATAATCTGCTAAATGCCTTCTCTGCATCTAAAGACTTAAGAAGGCATCCAAATAGTTCTCCTGCTTTATGAATTTAATTGAAGTCTTTCCTAGTGACATCAGAGTAACTAACCCAAACTTATGATAGTGAGTGAGTTAGGATTTTAGAGTTAGATCTTGAATTCATCCTGTTTTATGTTCACTCTCCCATGCTTTGAAATGCATTTACTTATAGAAGAATGATCTAATGAACACACTGATAGTCACAATTTTGTCCCTATACTTACCCTCCCCATACAAACAACTGGTGTCATAAAGGAGAAAAAGCACTATTTAAAAGAAAAATGCTTTCTAGCAACTTCTGCATGTATTTGCAGATGTAAGTAGAGTTATAACAGTCAGTTAATTGTAAAATATTTGTAAAAACCTCTTGTGTCAACTAATCTATTTTGGGCGGTAACCCCTAGGTGGCAGGCTGATGCAGCACTCACCAGGATTCATTATTATATGATCGTCAGTTTTAGCTCTTATCAAATTAATAAGTTTACTGTTTTTATGCACCAGTATAGTGTGTAGTAATGTACCAGCCACCTGGTATGTGCGATGCTTTAGTAGCCCCATGTTAAATGAGTTCCAGTTTGCTAAGGGTTTAGCTGTGTGTGTACAACAGGTATGAAGGATTGCAACTATTGCTATCATTATCTTTAATCATAGAGAAACTACATTTTCTGCAGTGCTGTAAATGGGTAAATGATACATACAAGTAATTGTGACAAATTAAGGAGCAGAAGTGATGAGAGTTCTGCTCAAATGAGTTTAAAGTCTGAAGGAAGTGGGTATAAATGTACAAATGGTAAAAGTGTATTATGTCCAGACAAGAAAAGTAGGCAGTAAATATATATTGTTGTTTCATTTTCCTCTGAGAAAAAATGTAGTTGCAGTTCTCAAGAGTTCCCACTCTCTTCCTAACCTGTTTTTGCAACACATGTAATGTAGATTGCAACTACAATCATTCTTGAACGAACAAAAACAACTGTAAATACAATCCAAAGCATTTAGTGTGTGGAAGGTGTTTTTAAAAATAAAACACAGTTGCTGTAGTCCCTGGTCTAAGAATATTATTTAACTAACTTTCATGACAGCAGTCTAACCATAGTTTCTCATCCAAACTCAAATTACCCCTCGCCTAACCTAATCTTTAACCCTAACTCCTAAGAGTTATGTAGATGGCAACTACAATCACACTCAAACTGGTTGTTTGACTGTCTCAGAGTGATGGCAGTTACAATCCATGTAGCAAGCAAAGTGAACACTATGCATGTGTCATGGTACCTGTAATTTCCACCTCTGAGGAGGTCAGGCATCAGGACATGGTCTCTCACAAAGGGGCTTGTATGTCCAATCATTTCGGCAATTTCGGCCGTTTTCACGCCGGCCGCGTTAGCTCCTCCCCCTTTTATGACACGACGGCCAATAGTCAACGTCATGACGTCATTAACGGCGCGGACCGCCAGAAACCGCAATTCCGGCCCTTTTGGGGGCGTGGTCATCAATTAAGGTGACATGGTATTTAAAGGAATCTTGTGCTACAACTCATTGCCCTATCGTTGTTCTAGCTTGCTAGTCACTCAGCGCGTTCCTTTCCTTGTGTTTTTCGGTTTTGACTTGTCTTTGTATTATCGTTCTTGCTTCTCTCTCCTCTCCTTATACCCGGCTTGTCTCTCGCTTACCTGTCCTCCGGCTCCCATCGACCTCGGCTTGTCTTTTGACCATTCTTGTCTTCTCTATACGTTAGTCCGGCCATTCTAAGGTCCGGTATATGTACCTCGTTCTGTCTGCACTCTGTGTATTGGATCCCTGTCACGATCCTGACATTACAACAGAGCCATATGGATTCTGCAGGTGCTAGCTCTCAGATTGGTTCCCCTGACTCCAGATTTGAGGCCATGGACCATAGAATGGACCAAATGGCTCTAGCTTTACAATCTTTATTAGCACGTCCCAGTACCCAGTCAGAGGAGATGCGTTCCACCACTAGCAATCCTGTAAGTACAGGTTTGGAAGTAGCCACAGTGGGTGCATCCTCTCATGTCACTTCACTGTTACGATATGGGGGATCGCCTGATACATGTCGAGGTTTTCTAAACCAGATAAGCATACATTTTGAACTTCAACCCCGGGCATACGGTAGGGTTTATTATAACACTACTAATAGACAAAGCGCTTAGATGGGCTAATCTTCTCTGGGAGAATGATAATCCTTTGGTCTATAATTATAATGCCTTTGTCACAGCTTTCAGGAGGACCTTTGATCCCCCAGGAAGGAAGGCTAATGCAGCCAGATCACTGTTACGCCTTAAACAACATAATAGAACCCTGGTAGAATATGCGCTAGAGTTCAGATCCTTGGCGGCAGAAGTCAAATGGAACGAACAGGCTTATGTGGAT
Source organism: Pelobates cultripes (assembly GCA_933207985.1). Classification (NCBI taxonomy): domain Eukaryota; kingdom Metazoa; phylum Chordata; class Amphibia; order Anura; family Pelobatidae; genus Pelobates; species Pelobates cultripes. The sequence continues at coordinate 195,675,586 of OW240916.1, forward strand.
GTATTTTTGAATGGATTGTCTGATGAGATTTTAGACGAGATTGCCACAAGAGAACTTCTGGAAAATTTGAAAGATTTAGTGTCATTTATTTCCCGAATAGATGAACGTATGAGACAGAAGCAGAATACTTGGGGAAAGAACCATTAGTCCTTCTATACGACTTGCCCCTTCCTTCCAGAATCCTGATTCCATTAACCCAACTCCTCCAAAACCCATGCAGATAGGCACTACTCGCCTATCCGAGGACGAGAGACAATACTGGAGAAGGGAGGGTCTCTGTTTATATTGTGGACTAAGAGGTCACCTACGTCTAAATTGCCCTAATCGCCCGGGAAACGCTCGCACCTAAGTTCCCCTAGAGGACGGGCCTTGGGTGTTTCTATATTGTCCTCTATGTATAATGATAAAGACCATAGGCTTCTTATTCCTGTCTCTTTAGCTTGGGAGAGTGGGGCTATTACTACGATGGCTTTGTTAGATTCCGGAGCAGCTGAAAGCTTTATAGATCAAGCCTTTGCTTATAAGCATTGTCTCCCATCTCAACTGAGAGATACACCCTTGGCCGTTGAGGCCATAGATGGTAGACCTTTGTCAGAGCCGGTAATATTTCATGAGACTAAACCTGTTAAGTTGACCATAGGTATCCTCCACGAGGAGATGATATCCCTCTTGTTAATCTCCTCCCCTGCAGTCCCAGTGGTTTTAGGGTATCCTTGGCTTAAAAGACATAACCCTATCATTGATTGGGAATGTGGAGAAATAGTATCTTGGGGATCGGGTTGTAGGGAGGGATGTTTGCTGAGAGTCACTTCTGTTTGCCCAGTAAACTCCTCCATCAACCCTTCCCAACCTACAGATTTACAGATACCCTCTCAGTACCTGGATCTCAAGTCCGTATTTGACAAAAGGAAGGCTGACACTTTGCCTCCTCACCGGTCTTATGACTGTACAATTAGACTCTTGCCTGGTACTATGCCTCCTAGAGGTACGGTGTATCCTCTGTCTACTAAAGAGAATGTAGTCTTAGAGGAATACATAAAGGAGAATCTAGACAAAGGATTTATTAGAAAGTCTTCATCTCCGGCTGGGGCAGGTTTTTTCTTTGTAGAAAAGAAAGACGGTACTTTACGTCCTTGCATAGACTATCGGGGATTGAATAAAATTACCATCAGGAATGCTTATCCCATTCCTTTGATTACAGAACTCTTTGATAGACTGAAGGGCTCCAAGATTTTTACCAAGTTAGACTTGAGAGGAGCATATAACTTGGTAAGAATTAAACAGGGAGACGAATGGAAAACGGCGTTCAATACCCGTTACGGACATTATGAGTATACTGTAATGCCGTTTGGGTTATGCAATGCTCCGGCCGTCTTCCAAGACTTGATTAATGAGGTTCTTAGGGAATTTCAACAAGAGTGCGTTATAGTATATTTGGATGATATACTAATACATTCTAGGGACCTTGAGTCTCATCACAGACAAGTCAGAAGGGTATTACGGAAACTTTTACAACATGGATTGTATTGTATATTGGAGAAATGTAGCTTTGATCAATCCCAGATAACTTTCTTAGGCTACGTAATTTCCAAGGACGGGTTTATGATGGACCCGATTAAACTAAAATCGATACTAGATTGGCCATTACCTAAGGGACTCAAAGCCATACAAAGATTTATTGGGTTTTCTAATTACTATAGACGCTTCATTAAAGGTTACTCCTCTATTATTGCTCCTATCACTAATATGACTAAACAAGGGGCTAACACCAAAACTTGGTCTACTGAGGCTCTATCTGCTTTCGAAACGCTCAAACAGACTTTTGCTTCAGCACCTATATTGGTCCATCCTGATACCTCTTTACCCTTTTTACTTGAGGTTGATGCGTCTGAAACAGGTATAGGGGCAGTTTTATTCCAAAGACAAAGTTTGGATAAACCTTTGCACCCATGCGTTTTTTTGTTCCAAAAAATTATCACACACGGAAAGGAGATATGATATTGGTGACAGAGAACTCTTAGCTATTATTATGGCATTAAAAGAATGGAGGCATCTGTTAGAGGGAACTGTACATCCCATTACCATTTTGACGGACCACAAAAATTTATCCTACATTGGAGAGGCCAAAAGATTGTCCGCCAGACAAGCCCGTTGGTCATTGTTCCTCACACATTTCAACTACTTACTAACATACAGACCTGGTTCTAAGAACACCAAAGCAGACGCGTTATCCCGCCAACATGAACGTATTACCGTCACGGAAGACACCTTGTCTCCTATTGTTCCTAAACAATATATTATTGCAAACACTAATGTCAAAATACACTCTCCGTTGCTTTCGGATATAATGAAGGAACAATCTCTTGCTCCAGAACGTACCCCTGAGGAACGGTATTTCGTTTCTCCTAAGTTCCAAATGGACGTACTTCGATGCCTTCACGATAGCAAGATTGCTAGTCACCCCGGCATTCACAAAACTTACTCACTGATTTCCAAGGACTTCTGGTGGCCTAATATACGGAGGGATGTGAAAGATTTTGTCAAGGCCTGCGATGTCTGTGTTAGGAATAAACTACCACAGACACTCCCTTGTGGCCTATTGCAACCCTTAGTCATTCCCAACTAGTTTAGCTATGGATTTTATTGTTGATTTACCGGTTTCTAATAAACGCACAGTTATCCTTACGGTGATCGACAGGTTTACCAAAGTGGCTCATTTCGTTCCCTTGCCTAAACTTCCTTCCTCGCCCGAATTGGCCGAGATATTTGCAAAGGAAATTTTTCGCTTACATGGTATCCCCAATGAGATCGTGTCTGACAGGGGTTCCCAATTCGTTTCCCGTTTTTGGAAATCATTCTGTTCCCAGTTGGGTATCAAGCTGAATTTTTCCTCCGCCTATCACCCTCAATCTAACGGAGCTTCCGAACGCACTAACCAAAAAATTGAGCAATATCTACGTTGTTTTGTTTCTGAACACCAAGACGATTGGGTCGGTCTGATTCCTTGGGCGGAGTTTGCTCACAACAATCTTGTTTGTGATTCCACTCATAATAGCCCCTTTTTCTTGAATTATGGCTTTAACCCTACTGTTCTAACATCGGTATCACCTTCTCACGGTATACCATCGGTTGATGTTCATGTGGCGACCCTGAGAAAGTTGTGGGATCAGACTCGATGAATTCTTACCCGTAGCTCCGCGGTGTTCAAGATGCAAGCTGATAAACGTAGACGGCCTGCTCCTGTCTTTTCTCTGGGTGATAGGGTCTGGTTGAGTACCAGGCACATCCGCTTGAAAGTCCCTTCCATGAAGTTTGCTCCTCGTTACGTTGGGCCTTACAAGGTTTTAAGGAGGATTAACCCGGTTTCTTATCTGCTGGACCTGCCTCCTACTCTGCGCATCCCTAACTCTTTTCATGTATCTTTATTGAATCCTCTTGTATGTAACAGGTTTTCTTCCCAGACTTCACCCCCTCTTTCGGTTCAAGTTGATGGTCAGGAAGAATTCTTGATTCTCGTATTTCCAGGGGGGAGTTGCAATATCTCATAGACTGGAAGGGTTATGGCCCTGAGGATAGGTCTTGGGTTCCTTGTGAGGATGTCCATGCTCCGCGTCTTCCCCGCCCAGGGGGGTACTGTCATGGTACCTGTAATTTCCACCTCTGAGGAGGTCAGGCATCAGGACATGGTCTCTCACAAAGGGGCTTGTATGTCCAATCATTTCGGCAATTTCAGCCGTTTTCACGCCGGCCGCGTTAGCTCCTCCCCTTTTATGACGCGACGGGCAATAGTCGACATCATGACGTCATTAACGGCACGGACCGCCAGAAACCGCAATTCCGGCCCTTTTGGGGGCGTGGTCATCAATTAAGGTGACAAGATATTTAAAGAAATCTTGTGCTACAACTCATTGTGCTGTCGTGGTTCTAGCTTGCTAGTCACTCAGCGTGTTCCTTTCCTTGTGTTTTTCGGTTTTGACTTGGCTTTGTATTATCGTTCTTGCTTCTCTCTCCTCTCCTTAGACCCGGCTTGTCTCTCGCTTACCTGTCCTCTGGCTCCCTCGACCTCGGCTTTGACCATTCTTGTCTTCTCTATACGTTAGTCCAGCCATTCTAAGGTCCGGTATACGTACCTCGTTCTGTCTGCACTCTGCGTATTGGATCCCTGTCACGATCCTGACAGCATGCACCTGGAGCCTGTATCTACTTAAATAAATAAACCATTCAATACTAAATTGTCAATATTGGAAATAAAGTTTTTTTTAAATTAAAAATTCCTATACCATCTAACAGTCAATCTCATAAAAAGGGGAAAACATATTATTCACCTCAACAGGGCATATGTAAATTAACATGTAAAGAGCAGGAAGCTGGAGTTGAAATGTTCAAAATCAATCATTCATGAAATCTATACACCTAAAAATATCTGCAGAATAGTTAGTAAATGATAAAATCATAAAACACAAACATCTATTAAGGGGGGGAAAACCAACAACAAATGAATTGGTCCATCCACTATTAAAGTCAGTCTCAATAGAAGTGTGAGACTCCTTCCCAAAGTAATGAATGTAGCCATTTAACAGTAGTGTAAACATTAATTGATTGTTACAGAGCATCAATATCAATGTGAAAAAAATATTATGTAGCCATCTAGTCTACAGACTCCTTACTATATTAGGCAGGGCTAAAACTGATCTGCTGGATAATATAGTACTGAATTAAATCTCTGTTTAGTAAATCATCCCCAGAAGAGAGATCAAACCATATGTGTATATCTATACACTGGATATACAAATAATCCATCTGCAGATCTACAAAATAAAAAGCAAAGCTATAGTGCTGTCTGTAATATTAGGTTTTTTTTTTTTTTTTAATCAAATGGATTAAAATGTAAGTAAAATACACAAAAAAATTACAACACGACAAATAAAATAAAAAAAATTTAAAAAAAGGAATATGCATTACATATTATTGACTGAACTTAAATGGTCCAGTCAATTATATGTTGGACTTTTAGTTCTTTAAAATTAAGTTTATTTACTTTTACAAAGGGGCATCTATAGTGGAGGGGTGGGGTGCTCAATCCAAAAGGAATCTGGTCTGGATTCAAAATATACATAGCGTAGGGAATATTTGGGGGTGGCATACCGAGAACATGCATTTCTCAGTAGTGGTGCTGCCGTAAAGACCAAAATATATACAAAATACAGATTAAGGAACAGCTCGCACAAAAATTTTTTTTTAAATTTAAAAGGCTACTTAAAATTACCTATCTCTGCAAACAAATATAGGGCTTCAGTTACACCATATGGCCATATTGTTTTAAGCCTACCACTACGTCACAGTACCCCAATATTGGTGGGTCCTACATTAAATGTAACATGGGAGATTAGCACGCCACCTACAGTACTTACTGCTCAAACTGCTTCCAGAGGTTCTTCTCAATTTATGCTTTCATGTGGTCACCTCCAAAGGGGAACCCTTAATGGAGGGGCAGGGTACGCAACCCAAAAGGAATTTGGTCTGGATTCCAAATCTAAATAGTAAAAAAAATGCATTACATTTGGAAAGATGCCATTTATCTACAGTAGCACAAATTCTCCCTGAAATACCTCCTCAGCCATTCTCTACACACCTATTGCATAAAACTTACTACAGTCTCAGTAAGAGTATTTTATACCTCTATTTATTGCACTCAAAAAGGGCAACATTATGTTTTTTCCTAGCTCCATATAACTGCACTTGTGTTAAAGGAAGTGGATCCTGAAAGAGCAATGAATGCATAATCCAGAAGAGTTGAAGGGTTTTGGGTGGGCTGGATAGACCTGCCGAAGAAGAATTATCTGAGCATGCAACATACAAATATAGAAAGATGGCACAAGTCAAGGTAGACTTTAATGTAGTAATTTAATATTAAGAGAAACAAGCAACAACACTGATAGAGGACATTCTAACGCAGAATTATGCAATATAGCTCTTGTGCAACAGTGTAGTAGCATTCAACAATATTATAGTTAAATATCTTGTGCATGTACTGGCAAGTAAAGAAATGTCATTGACATGCTATGATTAATTTCATATACTGTATTAGTCAGTGATCATCAAATGAATTGAAATACTGACTGACTGACAATTACAGTTGTTTGTGTTAATGGGTCAGCTTGTGAAACAAGTCCTGCTACCATGTAATTCCTTTTGTGATTGTTATTAAACTTAATAAATGTAATCTGCTAAAGCTCTCTCATGCAAATTAAAACTAATGTATTAATTTCAGCAGCCCACTTGTAAATCCTGGATCATTCCTTGTAAATAAGCACAGTGCAAGGCTAATTAGTTTCATAGTAATCTAGATTAAAACAAATCCATAAATTCAACCTTTAAAACAGTAAATATAAATAAAAATAGCTTAAACTCAAAATCACACACAGTAAGTACTTTATGGGCACCTCTGCTCTACACTATAAGTTAGGTTAGAGGGCAGTACACCATGTTATTTAAGCCTCAGATACAGAAGCATAATTTCAACATACGCAAGCTTAAAGGACCACTCTAGGCACCCAGACCACTTCAGCTTTATGAAGTGGTCTGGGTGCCAGGTACCTCTAGGATTAACCCTTTTTTTATAAACATAGCAGTTTCAGAGAAACTGCTATGTTTATACTGAGGGTTAATCCAGCCTCCAGAGCCTCTAGTGGCTGTCTCATTGACAGCCGCTAGAGGCGCTTGCGTGCTTCTGACTGTGAAAATCACAGTGAGAGCACGCAAGCGTCCATAGGAAAGCATTGTAAATGCTTTCCTATGCGACCGGCTGAATGCGCGCGCGGCTCCTGACGCGCATGCGAATTCAGCCGATGACGTCGCGAGCAAGGAGGAGTACAGCTCCCCGCCCGGCGCTGGAGAAAGGTAAGTGTTTAACCCCTTCCTGTCTTCAGAGCCCGGCGGGAGGGGGTCCCTGAGGGTGGGGGCACCCTCAGGGCACTATAGTGCCAGGAAAACGAGTATGTTTTCCTGGCATTATAGTGGTCCTTTAATGACACTTCACTCATATGAACATTGTATTATTAGCCCATTGTCCTATTTAATGGTTACATTTCTTCCTTTTGTCATTCAAGGGCAGAAACATTTCTAATTTGACTTCACAAGGTTGATATTTTAAACATGCGCAGTTAGTTAAATGCAGGGAAATACTTCTGCTTATCAGTATGTGTGTATAAACAAACATAGCCAGACATTCATGCATTACTGCCAGGTGGTAAGATAGAGGTGTTTTTGTTGAGCTAGTGTGCAGGGTGAGTTGCCCCTGATCTCTATAAAAATGTACAACAATTGTAATGCTGTATTTTATTGGGACATACATTTCAATCCAGCAGTTATTGGTTGATGCAGATTTGTGAGGCCTGACCTCGAGAGTGCCAGTTGGGATTGGCCGAGATTGTAACACAGTGTAGGAGGACAGATAACAAATAACAGAAATGACAGGCAGGAACTGTTGGCTGTACATCATCCAAATGGAGTATTCTTGGAAGATGCCCAGCAATTACTGACAAACCTTGTGAAAGGTGTATAAGAAATGCTGCAACATCAATTTAATGATGCAAAGCAAAATCTGATATACCCTTTTAAAAGCTATGAATAGCTGTGTGGACTGAATAAACTGCACAAAATTAATTTCATTACTAGTACATACAGCGATTTATGCTCAGATGAACATCTCTGCTGAAGCTTTGGGGCCAAAGCTGCAAATTGCAGATGCACTCTACCTTTACCTCAGCTACTTCATTACCTAAACAGGACATCTCTTTTCATACCAAAAAAACAGTTTGTACAGTCTTGCTTCCAATAGTTTGTGGTTAATGCTCCAAAAGAGACAAATTGTTTAACAGTTGTTTTCCTAACAAAGCAAAAGGTATTATACCAACAAGTTTGCAATTCACAGCATATGTACAGATTTGCATTAGGAGTTTGCACAACACTACAGTTACACTGCTGTACTTCTGAGACAACAACTTGTGTTGTAATGACTGTATGCTCTAATGAGTTGATTTCAGTAGCAAAGTCAGCATTACAGTTGTACAGCATTTCATCCTTGACATTTCAGTAATCAATGCAAACTGCAGCGTTACTGGTTCCTTGCTTAAACAACTGATTTTGTAACTATAGCCAAGTTGAAGATCAGTATGTTTTGTCAAAATATGTGCAATTCAATCTACAGTTCAATACTATTCACTATTAATTCCACAATTCCAACTATGTCTTTACCAGAGAGGAGATGTATGACTTTTTTCCCCCATCATCCTTTGGATGTGGGAGCCTCTGCAGGGTGTCAGAACTCACTGTTAGCATTGCTTACAGGTTTTATGGGTGATCTTGTGGCCAGCCAGAGCACAGCTTTGCCACTTCAGCTTGACTCCTTTTTACAGTATGCATAATAATGTACAAGTTTTGAGAGTTCTGCTACAAACTTTTAGTCTAATGGGAAATGGCACTGTTAAAACATAATGTACAGAGAATGGGGTATGAACGGCCAATTCTTTTGATAATCAAAGAGAATAATTAAGAGTGGCACACAACCAAAAAGGAAGCAGTGCTAGGTTCCAAGTGACCTTCATGTGATTGCTGCACTTAGGCAGGCTTGCTGACACCATTTAGATGTCAAATACTGCTGATTGAGTTGGAGAATTTTTCTAGTGTGGTTTAAAATATGCTATTTTATTTTTATTTTTACACATTTCATTATTTGGTGGTGGGGCGGTGGGGACTATAGGTGCTCTGTTTTACAACAAAACATGTTTGACAGACCTAAGCAGGACAGTTGTTTCTCTGAGCCTTACCTGCATCCTTATAGTGTATAATTTTTTTCAAGTGCATTATTCTTATTTTACTTAATGTCATTTTTAGTTTCCTCATATTATGGCAAATACTAACACAGTGCAGCCAAAAATAACTACTTCACAATCAATGTGCAAAACAGCACGAACAATAGACCTAGACAAAAACAAAGAAAGTGGAAATCAGAGTAAATTTTTGAGATAGAAGTATTTTAATTAGTGAGTGCTGGTTGCGGGTTTTCATATTTTTTTATTCAATGTATGTGATCACTTGTTGCACAGATACCATTGCCGAAAACTGTCACTTCTTACACTAGAAGTTAATGCACTACTATGAGAATTGTTTATCTTTCTGAAACCTTATATCACTTCTTACCCCTCAGCAGCTTGTTATTAATCCTGCTGACTGTATTTGCATGGTGCTCCTCTGCAACAGCTACATTTCACCCAGAGACCTTTGCAGTGCTGGCTGTCTCGGTGGCTTTCTCTCCTGTGGTAGTAGATTCATTGTAAAATTAAATCAACTTTCAAAAGTTTCATGACGTTCAACCACAACCTATTAAGTGCGCGTAGGAAACACATTGAATTCAAGCTTGCCATTTCTCATGAGATATGTCACAAGAGGCCATTCCAGTATGCAGAGTGCAATAAAACATACTCTTATTATTTCCAGGAGGAATAATAGCCCTTCTTTCAACTGATGATTCACATTGTTGCCTCAGGGATATTAAACACGGATAACTGTTTAAATTTAAGCACTGACTCATGTTCATACGCCATACTGTAAAAACCATAAAGAATGCTTTATGCAATACAAATGTTATAAAAATGATTATATTGTTTTTCATCTTAGATTAGCTTCTTGTTGCATTACATTACTTTCATGCTAATCTGTTAGGTATATAGTTGTCTTTAACTGAAATTTGAAAATACCACAAATAGAACAGGCTAATTTTATTCACATGTCCTTTACCCATGTTTAAGGCCTTAACCATTGCATTAAAGGAACACTACAGGCACCAAACAACTTTAGCGTAATGAAGCAGTGTTGTATGGTGTATACATCATGCCCCTGTAGTCTCACTGCTCAATTCTCTACCATTTAGGAGTTAAATTACTTTGTTTATGCAACCCTAGCCACACCTCTTTGCATGTGACTTACACAGCCTTCCTAAAAATGTCCTGTAAAGATCTAATTGTTAAACTTCTTTTATCGCACAGTATGTTTCATTTAGAATTTCTTTTCTCCTGCTCTGTTAAAAGTCTGCTAGAGCCTGCAAGAGCCTTATATGTGGTTAAAGTTTATTTTATAGAGCAGTAGATACAAACTTATAAAGTAAGTTTAGGATCTGATTGAAAATTAAACCATTTTTGTCATGCAGGCTGTGTCAGTCACAGCCAGGGCAAGTGTGGCTAGTGCTGCATGGACAGAAACAAATGTGAATTAACTCCTAAATGGCAGTAAGACTGTAGGGACATGGTCCCTGCACCCAAACTGCTGCATTAAAGGAAATCTATAGTGTTAGGATCTCTAGTGGCTTATCATTTAGACCGTTACTAGAGGCAGTCTTAGTACTGCAAAATAAAAGTTGCAGTTTCTCAGAAACGTCAATATTTTACATTGCAGGGCTAACATAGAAACATAGAAACATAGAATGTGACGGCAGATAAGAACCATTCGGCCCATCTAGTCTGCCCAATTTTCTAAGTACTTTCATTAGTCCCTAGTCTTATCTTACAGTTAGGATAGCCTTATGCCTATCCCACGCATGCTTAAACTCATTTACTGTGTTAACCTCTACCACTTCAGCTGGAAGGCTATTCCATGCATCCACTACCCTCTCAGTAAAGTAATACTTTCTGATATTATTTTTAAACCTTTGTCCCACTAATTTAAGACTATGTCCTCTTGTTGTGGTAGTTTTTCTTCTTTTAAATATAGTCTCCTCCTTTACTGTGTTGATTCCCTTTATATATTTAAATGTTTCTATCATATCCCCCCTGTCTCGTCTTTCCTCCAAGCTATACATGTTAAGATCCTTTAACCTTTCCTGGTAAGTTTTATCCCGCAATCCATGAACCAGTTTAGTAGCCCTTCTCTGAACCCTCTCTAAGGTATCAATATCCTTCTGAAGATACGGTCTCCAGTACTGTGTACAATACTCCAAGTGAGGTCTCACCAGTGTTCTGTACAATGGCATGAGCACTTCCCTCTTTCTACTGCTAATACCTCTCCCTATACAACCAAGCATTCTGCTAGCATTTCCTGCTGCTCTATTACATTGTCTGCCTACCTTTAAGTCATCAGAAATAATCACCCCTAAATCCCTTTCCTCATATGTTGAGGTTAGGACTCTATCAAATATTCTGTACTCTGCCCTTGGGTTTTTACGTCCAAGATGCATTATCTTGCACTTATCCACATTAAATGTCAGTTGCCACAATTCTGACCATTTTTCTAGTTTACCTAAATCATTTGTCATTTGGCTTATCCCTCCTGGAACATCAACCCTGTTACATATCTTAGTATCATCAGCAAAAAGACATACCTTACCATCAAGACCTTCTGCAATATCACTAATAAAAATATTAAAGAGAATGGGTCCAAGTACAGATCCCTGAGGTACCCCACTGGTGACAAGTCCAAGCTTCGAATATATTCCATTAACTACAACCCTCTGTTGCCTGTCACTCAGCCACTGCCTTACCCATTCAACAATATTTGAATCCAAACTTAAAGATTGCAGTTTATTGATAAGCCTTCTATGTGCAACAGTGTCAAAAGCCTTACTGAAATCTAGGTAAGCAATGTCTACTGCACCACCCTGATCTATAATGCTCTGTCCCTGTCCACTAAGGTGGACAGGGACACTGCACTCAGACCACTTCAATGTGATAAAGTTGTCTGTATGCCTGTACTGTCCCTTTAAGTTAAAGTTATTTTGATACCTATAATATTCATATAAACAAAGAGAAAAAAGCAACCAACTCCATTTTACACTAAATACTGGTTATTGCTGTCAATCTAGATATTTATATCTATTCTGTGTTGTACGATTAATCAGTTAAAATCTTTTCTAACATATACTTCATTATATCAGTGTTTGTCAGATAAGATGACATTAGTCAACAAACCATAGAAACCAAAAATTGAGGAGCTTTGTGATTTTACCAAATGCAGTAGGTCAGTGAGAATTTGGATAACTTAACATGAAAGAAACAAAAATTACTCCTTTTGAATATTTATCAATACCTAATGCATCTTTGTGACACTGAACTTCACTTAACACAGAAAAAAATCATATACTAGATATTATAATCACAAAACTGTTTACAAGTTTGTTCCGTAAATGTACATCTTATATACTTTGCTTATACTCCACAAATCAAAGTATATGAATATGTTGATAGTTTTTATTTATTTATACAATATTTTACCAGGATGGATACATTGAGATTTCTCTCATTTTCAAGTATGTCCTGGGTCCACAAAACACAGCATTGTTACAAAAGGATGCAATATTCCAAAAATACAATATACAAACAATATATATATATATATATATATTTACACACATACCGTATATACTCAAGTATAAGCCGAGTTTTTCGGCACATTTTTTGTGCTGAAAAAGTCCCGCTCGGCTTATACTCGAGTCACTGTCTGTATTATGGGAACTTACATTGCCATAATACAGACCAGGACCGCCGGGCTCATTACATTGGGGACCGGGAGCAAGCTGTTACATACCTTTGCAGCAGCTCCGTTCAGCTTCCCCAGTGTAAATCTCGTGAGACCCGCGGCCGTCAGGCATGCAGACCGCAAGATTTACACTGGGGAAGCTGAACGGAGTTGCTGCAAAGGTATGTAACAGCTTGCTACCGGTCCCCCACTGACCTGGACCGCCGGGCTCATTACAAGGCCGGCGGTCTGTTGGGGGCCGGAGCAAGCTGTTACTTACATGTGCAGCCGCTCCGTTCAGCTCCCTTCTCCTCCGTTCTGGTCAGCTCATTGTGTAAATCTTGCGAGACCCGCGCGGAGCGTTGCCACGGTAACCTGTGGCAACGCTCTGATGGCCGCGGGTCTCGCAAGATTTACACAGTGAGCTGACCGGAACGGAGGAGAAGGGAGCTGAACGGAGCAGCTGCACATGTAAGTAACAGCTTGCTCCCAGCCCCCCTCCTGCACAGCCCATGCCACTGGACCACCAGGGAATAATATAGCCCCACTCCCTGGCCAAGTATCAAGCAGATGGGGGGGAGGACAAAAAATATAAAAAAATATATATATTAAAATAATAAAAATGATAATAAAAAAATATTAACAATATTAAAATAAAAATGCCCTCCCCCCACCCAGTTTGCACACACTGCACACACACACTCTGCATCATATACACACACACTTCATTATATACACACGCATTCATACAAACACACACACTGCATTCATTATATACACACTGCATTCAGAATATACACACACTGCATTCATTATATACACACACACACACTCTCTCTCTCTGCATTCAGAATATACACACACTGTAAATAAATATTCAATTAATGTAATTTTATTGGGATCTAATTTTATGTAGAAATTTTGCAGTAGCTGCTGCATTTCCCACCCTAGGCTTATACTCGAGTCAATAAGTTTTCCCAGTTTTTGGTTTAAAATTAGTGGCCTCGACTTATATTCGGGTCGACTTATACTCGAGTATATACAGTATATACATTTAACAATATATTTAGGCTGGGTAACGAGTTTATGTCACAGTAATGGGTACCTGGGACTTTTTCAGATAACCAACTACCTAATTGTTCTCCTGTATTAGAATAGTTTATTAATTCACCTACTTGAGTAATTCAAGGGGGGGGGGGGGTAACTAGTTGTACCATTTCAAGATGCTATATGTCCATGGCGTGTTCTTTTGTGGTAACACCAAACACTTTTTCAGAACATCTAAGCAATAATTTGAGAGAATAGATAGTACAGGTTCTCCAGAATTCCTGCTGTAAATGGCCCATACCATACGCAATATTGTAAACATATGAAGCAATTTCACTAACCGTCCATAAACTCCTATTCTGACCATGCGCTTGTTCTCCTGTACATCTATAGTGACTATACAGATCTATACTGTAGACATTATATAAGCCTAAATAGATAATGTTCCTCAGTCACTGCAACCCCGACTTCCTCTCTTCACCCATTCAACCCCGTTTTTCCTCTTTCTTTCTTGCCTGATATGGAGCAGCAGATTGTAGAAGTAAGTACCGCTGCCTACATGGGCCTGGAGTGCATGAACAGCTCTAAAGTGTTATTTGCTTATTGCTGTATTTTTATTGTCTGCATGAATTATTGTGAACCTTACATACTGTGGCCTGTGAAATTAAAGTAATATTTCTATATTTTTTGTGCTTGTTAAGTTGCTTTCAGTGGGGAAAGGAATGTGAGTCATAGACAATTTACTATGTAGCAATAACGAAGGAACAGAATGTAATTGAAGAGAATTTCCGATGCAGCTCACGTGTGAATATATCAAAATATTGATAGGGTCTAAAATATGAGGCACTGGTGTCATATAACTTGATAAGTTACCACATTTAAAGTCATGATCCACTATTTTGTATGAACAAATGTTCACATTTAACTTAGTCACTGACTGATATGCTGACCTCATTCATGGTGTGTGCAAGTACATAATTTCACAACCGGTACAGGTTACATGATGCATATCTCATAAAAAACAGTTGGTAGCATTTTCAGGAGGTAAGGTAATGAAGGGTTGATGTAATAAAAAAATATTTGTGGATTTTTTTGTCAATACCTTCAGTGCAGAAACATTTAGTCATCTTCAGTCCAAGAAAGGTGTGTTTTTGCCCAGTTCCTTTTGTTTACAATTGTTTCCAAGAACAATGATATTTCCTTTAGTGAGTGATTATGGAAAAGTTGTATTAGAAACATGGGATCAATCTCGTTAATTTTGTTGAGTTTTGTATTGATTTGGTTATTCCTCCACTTCAATTTGCCATTCATCCTGATATTCTGTCAGGTCTGGAGTGAGGTTTGGTGCACTGAATTGCCCTTGCTAAATGTAATAGTCCCTTTAATTGTTGAAGTGGTTATGCTATATATAAACTATTTCTAGTTTTGTTCAAGTATGGTTAGCCGGTGATCAAGCTTCGTTCCTTAGCCCATAATAAGGATTCCAAATGATGCATAAAAACTACAAAACCCTAACGTGTTTACTCACATCTAACTTGCAAACAATTATATTGGTGGTCCAATTTTTCATCGATTTGGCACTAGTATAGATGAAATTCACTATATTTACTAACAACTCTATTGAAATAAGAAAAGGGCAAATAATACATCAACTGTTAAAAAATAATTTCTCCAAGTGGCGCAGGAATGTCCATAAAATGGGAACCGAAATTAATTTGGGATTTGACAAAGAATTTAGCCCCAAGAAATCTAAAATACTTAATACAAATATCACATGATAAAAGAGAAAAGATAGGAAATTAAAACAAGCTGAACAAGAAACCTTTAAAATCTCTTCCTTTACTTTGTTCTTAAACAGAGGTTTCTGGACACCACTAAAAAAGTTTCCCTCAGTCAGGGCTCTCAACCTCCACCATGGATGCTCAATGCCTTCTTCCTTCTCATAGGCAAATCAAGAAATCCAGGCAAGGAGGGGGGTGTTTCACTTTACTTTTACCATAAAATAAAATAACCTTTAGATATAACGCAATTGACTAGCATTGTCAAATAATAATTTTAAGAAATGATAATGCTCATAAATCCTCATCTTCTGGCCATGTAAATAGACATCGTCTAATAAAATGCATCTTAGAAATAAAAAACTTTTCAATAGGTCTTCCCAGTCTGTAGCTATAAAAGCATTAATCCCTGTGAAGCATTAAGGATTTAATTCATCTTACACAATGGGATATTTATGAAATCAGGGTTCCTCCAACACTTACATTATAAGCACACATTCCAAAGGAAGGAGATTGGAACAGGGTTGCAACCAAAGGTTGCCTATTTGGTAATATTAAGTTTATTGCGAATAGGGGGCTCTTTGGGCTGGAACTCTCCAGTTAATAAGGGTTCTTAACCAGTTAAATTAGATGGAATGCTTATAGTGCCTAGAATGTGCCTTTAAGGGGTGTGCGGTACCTAATTTTCCCATTAATTGAATATGCCTAAAATTTATTTTAGAGTTCTAGATTGTCTGACTCGTCTCCTTGGCGATGCTAACTTTGCTATCTGTTCTATGGACAATAATGACCCTCCGAGTCAGACACGTAGAGTTTAAGTTATTTTGAAGCCCAACAGTGAATGACCTTTTTTTTTTTTTTTTTTGCAACCTTGTGCATGCATCGAGATTTAGCTACATTATGTGCAAATAGTACATGGTATGGCATCTTGCAGGAGTTAGAAATGTATCAAGAGTAACTGTGCATGTTTGAGATCAAGGTAAAGAGTTAACTCAGAGATGTAGCTCACTGGCCTGCTTTATCTCCTGGCATTCCTTAGGCACTCCCACACAGCTGGCTTGTTTCTGGTCCTTGATTTCAGGGCAGATCACATTCTTTTTTATTTTTCTCTACCTCCCCCACTTTTGTAGAAATCTCACAGATTCCATGCACCTTAGTCTCCACTATTTTGTGCTGAATAGATAAATATATTTTTCTTTCTGGAGAATCATTCAACGTCTATTCCCTTCTCTCTTTACCTGTTCTTTTTTTGTGGCTTCCAGATCAAAATGCTTTCAGATCGGAAACAGGAGTTGGAGGAGCAACTGGGCACCATTATGGAAGAGAACGAGCAGCTCCAGGGACTCGTGGATGAACTACACGATCGAGAATTCATTTTAAGTCAACAAAGTTGTGCCAAGGAGCGGCAGGTAGTCAAATTCCAGTAACAGTAATTCCAGTTTTATTGAGAAAGGACTGGAACAACATGCTGGGAGGGGCCAGTATTCTCTCAAAGTAAATAGTGCCACAATTTTCTTTAATACACCTGTTCTTTGATCAATCAGGAAATTACTTAACAAGTCAGAACATTTATATATCCCTGCCTAAGCAGCAGTGAGTATATAAAATGTAAGCAATTAATTAACTCACCCGTGATCAAGCAGGGATGTTCAAAAGTCCAACCATAATAGGGGATCTCAATATAGTAACAGATAAGACCTTTGTGAAATATATATGGTACCAAATGTGTTGTATTTATAAAAGCAAAATATAGGACACGAGGTTGGATTCTGTCAGCACAGTAAGGGTTTACTGTGATTACTGAATTTTTAGATTTTTTTATTTTTTTAATGTTTTGGCTGAAAATCACCAGCCTGCCTTTGGCAGTAAAACTTTTTGTAGGTTTTTGTTTGTGTTCTTTCTTTGTGTGGTTTATAATCACAATGTGTTTTCAGCATTTGTTAAATACAGTTGCCCACTCTTCCCTTCACAGTTGTGCTTAATGAGTGAATATTTTTATGTATGGGCCAAAGAATCAAGTTAGGAATAACAGTGAAGAATTGTATATAAGTGAACATTTATTTGTAAGGTAAATGATTAGTGAATAAACCAGCCAAGTTTTATTATTTAATTTTTTATTTTATTTATTTATTTTATTTTGCATCTTGCTTTAATGGTGAGAATACAGATAACATGCTATTACTACTTGAATCCTGGTGAAGATGGGTGGTTTTATAATGTTCCTTTTATAATTCCTTTGCCCCATGTTTTGGTTGTTGAAAGCAAACACAGGCAGGCACTGGCTTTGGACTGCATCCTCCGTCATGTTTATTGAGAGGGTGAAGGTTGTAGTCTATAGAATCTGGAATGCAAGAGGTTGTCAGTTTCTGATTTAGGGTAATGATATAGCACTTGTCTCATTTCATGTAAACATTAAATGATGGAATGCTTAGTTTCTGCTTCACCTGCAGCTGGGAGAGAGCCAACTGGAATTAGAAGAACTTAGACTTTCTTATCGGCAGCTGCAGATAAAAATGGAGGAACTCAAAGAAGAGAAGAGTCTCCAGCATCTAAACAGCACAAACACTTCTCTCCTATCGGAGATTGAGCAGAGTATAGAGGCCGAAGAACAGGAACAAGAAAGAGAGCAGGTAGATCCTGTTTATAATATATAAGAGATGTGTTGTGCATATTGTGTAAAAATAATGGCTCACAAATGGCTTCTATTTTTGGTTTCATTACAGCTAAAATGAAGGAAGAATTTATAGAATACAGATTGTCTCTTGCCAGTAGCATTTAAGTAGTGATGTCCCGAACGGTTCGCCGATTGGTTCGCCGCGGACTCATCATTGAGTAAACTTTGACCCTGTACCTCACAGTCAGCAGACACATTCCAGCCAATCAGCAGCAGACCCTCCCTCCCAGACCCTCCCACCTCCTGGACAGCTCACTAAGAATGCAGCTTCACAATGAATGTAAAATGGATGCTGTCCAGGAGGTGGGAGGGTCTGGGAGGGAGTGTCTGTTGCTGATTGGCTGGAATGTGTCTGCTGACTGTGAGGTACAGGGTCAAAATTTACTCAATGATGAGTCCGTTGCGAACCGTTCGGGACATCACTACATTTAAATCTTGTAGCATTCTCAAGGGTCTGAATGGAACAAGCAGGCATATTGATTTTTATTAGACTGCAAATTAAAGGGAATGTATACGCTTGGGTAAAAAAAACATTGCTGCTGAACACCCTGTGTAAATGAAGTTTTCCATTCCTACTACAACCTGATTGCCCAGTCACCTTCTTTCTTGTCTGCAATTTAAATGGATGCTCTAAGAAGCATAGCCACTACAGCATCCTGCAGTGTTTATGCTGCTAAAAGTATATGCTGCTAAAAGTATCTGGGTACAGTCCCCAGGCAAAACTGTCTAGGAACAGATTGCCATAAACAAAGACTCTTCCATTTGCCCTGAAGCCATGCCCTCTTAAGACTCTTTTGTAATGCAGACTTAACATGGATGGTAGTGATTGGCTAAGAGTACTGGTGTGGGTTAACCTGGTGCTAAAGCTCCAATTTAAGTAGATCGACAAGTTACCACATTTTCTGGTGCAAATATTAGTGACCCTAAAATGAAGGATAATTAGCAATTCAAATATATAGACCTTGGCAAATCTCCATAATTCCTGATTTAGTGAATAACAGCAAGTGAGTCATGCTGATTGACAAAACAGTTTCAGAATAATATTAAAGCATTACTTGTCCAGTTTAGGTCAATTAGCCCCCCATACTTTTTTTTTTTTTTTTTTATAATGATTTCAAAAGGTATACATAAGTGGAAGTAGTAACTACTCCTTCTTATGCTGAACCTGCAAGTTTACTTAAGTTGACAAAGAGTGGAGCTCTAGTCAAGCTGCAAATCCTTTGTCAACTTTGTCATTGGCTGGCCACTTCTCACTCCCCTCCCTCCAACATCACATCACCTTCTCTCTGTGCTGGCTTTCGTGGGATCCTGAGAATCAACACAGTGCAAGGAAAACCCAATGTGCATGCCCTAGGAAGGGCAGAGGTAGGACATCTGGCGAGCTCCATCTTGGAAACGCCATGATGGCACCATGACTAAAGACCCATTGGGACAGGCAGGAAATGAAAAACAGTAGATTTAAATATCGTGTTGCCAGTCACAATCATATGATGGGGTGGGGGCACCAAGGAGACCCAAAGTGTGCCATTCTTGTTATAATTGTGCTTTAAAATGTTTACTTGTTTGTGAGAGAATTATTTTTTAATTGATGTCACCATAAGAGGTTTTCAGCCCTCTCATTCTTTTTCATACAAGTTGAGGTTGCAGCTCTGGGAAGCACACTGTCAGGTCCGATCTCTTTGCTGCCAACTAAGAGGAAATGAAAGTGCAGATTCTGCTGTTTCCACTGACTCCTCCATGGATGAATCTTCCGAAACTTCTTCAGCCAAAGATGTACCAGCTGGGAGCCTCCGGACAGCCCTAACAGAGTTGAAGAGCCTTATCTTGAGTATCCTAGACACATGCGAGTCTGCGGTATATGTCTTATAAGCAATTCACCTAACATTTAGATTTTTTTGCATCCATTCAGACAAATGCAATACATATCAAACTTTTCCTCACTACCATACTCTCTTTTATTATACCAGATGTCATGGTTTGACACATAATCTTGTTTGCGACTGTTGGATCAAATTTCCGAACACCAAATAGCCCTAACACTACCCCAGAATAAAATAAATTTTTGTCCCCTTGTTATTCCCAATCATAACTTCTAGAATTTCATTTCATATGACTAATAGTCCTAACACCCAAGGATGTTATACAGTTGCTGTCGTTCATTATTGAAATGCAAAGTTTTAGAAAGGAAAACAATGGACTATTCTTGTGGATTGAAAATTTGATTCACAATTCCTTGTCATAACTAACACTTAGTATCTATAAACTATGTTTTCTAGAGCTCAAGAAAATGTGAGGATGATGGTTTAGAGGAGCAGATTAAACGAACAAGTGAAGACTCCAAAGCTTTACGGGAACTTTTACAAGGAGAACAAGTGAGAATGAAGCAGACATTTGAGGAGCTTCAACGGCTTCACCAACAGGTAAAAATCTTGTCCATTAAATCAATACTGTTTTCTCAGTATTCCGGGTCCAAATATTCAGTTTGGTATACAGTGTGAATACATGAATTGAATATTGAAGTCAATGTTATACTTCTCATTGTATCAAAATTAATTTTAGCATTCTTTCTATACGTATGCATGTGTGTAAATATAATTAGTTCTATAAAATGTAATATAAATAGATATAGAACAGAAAAAAAAAATCAGCACTCCCAGGA
Source organism: Pelobates cultripes (assembly GCA_933207985.1). Lineage (NCBI taxonomy): Eukaryota > Metazoa > Chordata > Amphibia > Anura > Pelobatidae > Pelobates > Pelobates cultripes. Next base: position 195,696,251 of record OW240916.1, read on the forward strand.
TTTTTAAATAAAGCTTCTTTTTACTCCAAAATATCGACGTTTCAGTTCCTACCACAAACTTTCATCAGGATAAAGATGTTTGTTATCTGATGAAAGTTCCTGGTATGAACTGAAACATCAATATTTTGGAGTAAAAATAAGCTTTATTTAAAAATACTAGGAGTGCTGATTTTTTTTCTGTTCTGCATGTCTAGTGCAATCTAGCACCGGGTTCTACATTTTTGTAAGTAGGAGTGCAAGGCTTTTAAAAAATAAATATATATATATATATATATATATATATATATATGTATATATAGTAAGGTTTGGTAAATGTATAGGTACACTTTAAATGAAAGTATCCAGATATTTTTTGCATAGTAAATCTCAAACAAAAGCATAAACTGAGTGATAACTAATCACCACTAGTCTACACAGTGGAGCACTTACAACATTTACACTTACCCCTATTTGGGCGGTTATTTAGCAATGGAATACTATGGGGAGGAAAAAACACATAGTGTAGTACAATTAAGTAAAATAGGTAGTGTATAGTACAAAATGGACACACTCACATGGAAGAGAACCTTTGTTTCCGAAACCCATTTCACTGTTTCCAGTACCGCTTTTTCAATCAGTAACCTGCTTCCTTCTGTAAATTCCTTAAAATCCCCTGTCTATATCTTAATTGGTTGCCTGGCTTGTGATTTGTCTAATCACGAGCGCAAGCCCAGGGAAGTGTGTGTTCTGGCTGTGTAGTATTGATAATCCTGTCCCCTTTAGTTTCTTAACTCGCTTTTCAGCCAATCACATAGTAATGCAGTTGTGGTAGTATAAAAAACGCACGACTGGGCTGTCTTCAACCATCACTCTGTCATGACTTCCTGTGTTTTCTGGCATGCTAATGAAACTAATCTTCTTTTTCAGTTAAAGGTACACTATAAGCATCTATAATAGAGTGGCTCCGATGTGTAGACCATGTCCTTGCAGTCTAACTGCTCAATTGTCTTCCATTTTGGAGATAAACCACGTAGTTTGTGCAGGCCTAACTACACCTCCCCTGCTTGTGACTTATACAGTATCCCTACACATTTCCTGTAAAGAAAGATCTAATGTTTAAACTTCTTTATTGCACAGTATGTTTAATTTAGAATGTCTTATCTCCTGCTCTGTTAGTAGTCTGCTAGACCCTGCAGAATCCTTCCGTGTGTGATTCAAGTTCAATTAAATAAACACTAAAACGTTAGAAATACAAAAATGTATTCCGAATGTTATAGTATAATAGTCCCTGTACTTTTTCAGGTCGCTCCTTAGCTCTCCTCCATCCAATCAATGCACTGCGCACGCATTTAACCTTTCCCCATAGGAAAGCATTCAGATATTGTTTTCCTATGGGGCTTCTGCAGTAACAGGTTCCAATGTAGAGACACTCACATTAGAGCTGCCTGCATGCAATATAAAGAATGTTCGACATTGTCACGAACGTGGGTTATTGGCCCAGCAGACAGTGGGGAGAGTGTGGACATGAAAAGTTAATGATACCAGACCCCTGGTTACCTGTTGCTAGTCCCAGCAACCACTAAGTTAACCACTGCAATACCTTCTACACTAACACCGTAGTACACACTTTACTGCCACCACCCAGACTTTATACCCAGCGACACGGTCAAATTATAGTATCACAACCTTACTTTACTGATCAGACATATATGATTAACCCTTTTGGTAACATGTTTACTTGCATTTTCACTTTAGAAGAGTGAGCTTATAGAGAACAAAGACACAAGCTGATTAAGTAAATATTTAATCTGACAAAAAGGAATCACCGTGCTGGGTACAAAAATACAGAAATAAATGACATACAGAAACACAGATAATAAATTGCAAACAGTCCATAAAATAAAATAGGAGAAAGCACAAGAGATATATTTACCGCTTATATAAAATTCTTGTGGGAGATTCCGATGTTAAAATTCTAAAAGTAGTTGTTAAAAAGAAATCTCTCACTGGATAGTCCAACATCCTCTATATACCTTGAAACCAGTTGTTTCTCAGTGGGCAGACCCCTGGCTGGGGGGGATCAGAGGGGTTTGGCCTGGCAGTTTATATCCCACTCCATATTTTCATACAGCTCAATGAAGTGGTCTGAGTGCCAGGTCCCTCAGGTTTTAACCCTTTAGATGCAAACATAGCAGTTTCAGAGAAACTGCTATGTTTACATTTGGGATTAATCCAGCCTCTAGTGGCTGTCTTCCAGACAGCCACTAGAGGCGCATCTGCGATGCTGAAGGCACATTTGGCCTCCATCACGCAGAGCAATGCTTTCCTATGAACACTTTGGATGCGCGCGCGGCACTTGCCGCTCATGCGCATTCGGCTCCGCTGACGGGGGAGGAGAAAAGGGTAAGGGGCTGAAGGGGTTTTAACCCCTTTGTTTTCCTGACACTATAGTGATCCTTTAAATTATGTTGTCCTTTGAGGAACCCAATGTCAGAGCATATGCACCAATACCTTTTACAATGCCCTATGTCCAGCTCTGGTGATGGTTATCTTAGTAGTTTTATGACTTAGGCCTGGTGTAAGATAAAAGCCTACAGGGGGCGAGCTTGCTTGCAAGGGAGAGCGGACGCCATTTCTTGAAGCTCCGGTCAATTGCCTGTAATTTCCCCAAAAAACCTGATACCGACTCACCTCTCAGCAACGCAAAACCCGGCATCTGCCTCCTGGTGTCCTACCGATCAGACCCATGCCATTTTTTCATACACCAAAGGTCTCCCGATCGAAACGCCGGCCTGTGGCCTACTACTCACCTCCCAGGGCTGTGCTCAGCGTGCTACTCAGTAACTCCCACGGATTAATATCTCCCGCTACGGAGCTCCACGATCCGACTGGGCAGGTTGGTAACGAACCGGCAATGGGACGTCGCACCCAGAAACAGATGGCTGGGGCCGCAGCAGACACCAGGGATATTGAATCCATGCTCCAACGGCCGCCCCAAGTTAAAAAGGTGACAGAGGCCCACCATGACACCTCACCAAGCCCCAGAGCGCTGTCCACCCCTACCTCACAGCCCCCAGAACCGGCAACACAGGCCTCACTAGACCTACCCCAGGGGGAGACTGACCTGGCCAAAAAGCTGGACATTCAAAACTTCCTCCATGAAATTAAACAAATGCTGACAGCAGACATAGCTGCAGTAAAAACGGAGGTACAGGCTGTGACAGACTGAGTCAGAGTTACTGAAGAGGACATCATGGATCTGCGCAGGGACCTTACAGCTACCCAGGATAGACTTACACAAGTCCAATCCTCCCACCAGACGCTCAACTCGCAACTAACCTATAGATACCGTAAGAACCATATTAAGATCCGCGGCATACCAGACACGGTTCCCTCAGAGGAAATACCCCACTATGTGAGACGCCTAGTGGCTGTGATATTGCCTCCAAATGTGGCCAGGAAATTCACACTAGACTGGGCATACCGCCTTCCGAAACCCCAACGGGCCACGACGGCTATACCACGGGACGTCATAGTCCGCTGTGCTACACTACAGGATAAGGGACAATTTATGTCTGCTGTTAGGGGTAAACCACCATACCCCTTTGAGAACTCCCATCTGTCCTTTTTTCATGATCTCACCAGAGCCACACTCCAGTGGCGCAAGTCCCTCAGCATGGTGACAAGCCGGCTTAGAGACGCGGGTTTGGCCTACAGATGGAGCCGCTCGAAGACTTTCCTGGTGACCCACCAAGGAACTTTATACAACCTACCATCAGCTACAGAAGCCCCAGCATTTCTCAGTGCTCTAGGACTCCCCCCACTAACTGCTAACGAAACTCAGCCACATAATCCGCAAACTTGGGATCCGGCCACAGTTGTCCCTTTCACCCCACGAAGCACCTCTGATACCCATCGGGGAACCTGAGAGAAATGCAGAGAATCCACGCCTGGGACCCTAATTGTTAATGACTACTTGTTAATGCCTTTCTCTACTTACTTATGTTTATTCGCACCAGTTGTTCTTTTTCTTTTTCTTGTTTTTTGTTTTTATTATATTATTTTAATTTCAATGATTGCCCTCGCATCTGACAGGCCCTTATCAAGAGGTACAATTCCAGTCCGCTGTACCCACCAAAATGAAAGAGAATCCCTCTCCTCCCCCCGCCCCCTTGGTCAGTGGCAATACACATGCTCCACTGAGCTCAGCCTGGCATAACACTACAAAGCATGATCTCCTATAGAGCATCTACCGGAATATGCATATCAGCCATCTTGTCTAGACCAGTCTATAGCATTCTAGCACCCACACTACCATGCAGCACCCACTTGACATAACACCAAGGACTTTAGGCTAAGTATACACACGCTCACTTCACAGTGATAGGTCAAGCACCCTCCTAAATAACTGACAAGGCAGCTATTTGAATATACTCCTGCTAATACGGTGCTTGTGTCCTGACCATATAATACGCCTATTTATCTGCAACTATCTTAGCTGACCACGCAGTAGGGTCTAGAGTTTGACATGTTATATCCCATTCTGCACGAAAAGGTAGTGAATTCTATACCTGACTTCGTCATATGGCAGAATTGCAATGCTTATATATTTACGTAAATATTGTGCAGTTCCATCAATTGTCATGACACTAACTTAAATTGTTCTTGAAAGCTTGTACATGTTGTTGTGGCAGTACATGCCTGTCTGTTACTCTATGCACAGAAAAATAAAGAATTATAAAAAAAAAAAGATAAAAGCCTACAATAAAGGTTATCCAAACATGTACAAAACAAAACAACTCATTACATATATCAAATGCCAACTCATGCTTTGGTATGACAGACATCCTCATGCAAAGCTTAAACACTGCAGTTTTTTTTTTTTAGCAGAAAACACTAACGGTTATTCACTAAACTCAGAATTGTAGCAAAGCAAGAAAAAAATATGTTGAAATAGCTGAACTAGAAAAATTCTCCAGCTCATCTATAGGAAGTCTGTTGGATTTTAATTAAGGTTAGAATTTAGTGTTTTAAATACACTTGTGATTACATTTGTAATATATGTTTTTTTGTGTGCCTCTCTGCCAATCTCTACTTGCTTTCTCTAAAATGTAATGTGTTCTATAGTTTGGCCGGGTTATCCTTTAAAACATTATACATTCTACCCCAAGAAATGTTTTGCCCCCCCCTCTAGCTCAAGGGTGTCCAAAAGGTAGGTTCACTATCTGTCATGCTATGCTAGCTGGGGATCACTATTTGTATTTGTGAGCAGTGTGTGTTTTAGAATGTAATCATATTTTGTATGGAGTATGTATGCGTACATGTAGGAGTGTATTTATATTTACTGTTTTTTACTGCACTGTATTGTGTACTTCTACAGTTGTAACCAAAATGATTCAACCCCCCTTGAAAATAAGGTTTACAGACTTTCAGCTGTTTGCAATGAACAATTCAAATAAAAGCAATTGAAATAGCTCAACGGAATGAATGCCTCAAATGGTTTCCTCAAATTCAGCTGAGAATGCAACTTACAATGACTTCTTTAGTCCCAAAAATTACTCAAGCCCCCGAATAGAATACCTCACAACAGTACAAATATGCAAAACAAGTGTTGTCTCAAGCACATCTGATGCAACTAATCAAAGGGGTTTGTTGATTGTCACATTTGACTGCATGTTAGAAGTCTGGTTAAGTCAAAAGAATTGTCCACAAAGTTAAGAGAAGAGATCATAGTGTAACGTTCACTAGGGAACCCTAACATGCAGACAGGACAGAGTAGAGAGAATTGCAATACCGATCCTTAGAATGGTCGGGTTATGTAAAAAGGGATACTCAAAATACGAGCCAAGGTCAAGGGAAACAGAGAGACGGAATAACGAGATACAAAGCCAAATATCATTAACCAGGAAATCCAAATAACAAGTGCAACGCTCAATGGTAAACCAAAGACCACACCAGGGCACGGAGGCAAGGGAAAGGTTAGCTTATATACACACATTGTGTGTCTGATTGGCTAATCTCCAGTTAGTGTTAACCACAACACGTGGGAGGAGTTTCTTCCCTCCCTTGTGGTCTCTGAGGTCATCACTGTGTGCCGGGTAACATGACCGGGTGCAGCACACTTATAAGGAAGCTGCTCTGGAACGTGCAGCATCAGAAACACTGCCAGTCTGGAGACAGGGACCAGATGACACCGCTCACTGTGATGAAATAAGCAAGCTCGCCGCGATCGGCACAGGGGCAGGGGATCTGACACATAGCCCTTCACAATCAAGGAACATGATAAAAAAGATAGAGAAGGCACTGAATGTTCCTGGAGATACCATTGGAAGCATAGTTTGCAAGTTCCAAGTTGAATGAACAGTGGTTACACTTCCTGGACATGGCAGAAAAAGAAAATTTTTACTGGCTGCAACCAGATTTCTGAGATGGCAGGTTGTAAAAGACCCTCAAGTAACTGCAAAAGACCTGCTGCAAGACTTGGTGGCAACAGGCACTGAGGTTTCAGTGAGCACAGTAAGGTGTGTGCTAAATGCAGAAGGTTTCCATGCCAGAACTCCAAGACGTAGACCACTACTGACCCAAAAGCACAAGAAAAGTCGGCTCCAATGTGCTCAAAATCATATAAATAAGCCAGAAGTTTAGGGATTCTATTCTGTGGAGCGATGAAACAAAACTGGAACTTTTTGCCCAATGGATCAGCAGTACATCTGGAGAAAGAAGAATGAAGTGTATGCTGAAAAGAACACTCTGCTTACAGTTGAGCATGGTGGTGGCACGGTGATGCTCTAAGACTGCTTTGCATCCTCTGGCACTGGAAACCTGCAGTGTGTAGAAGGCAAGATGGATTCATTGAAGTATCAGGAAATCCTAGGAGAAAATCTTATGCCATCTGTGAGGAAGCTTGGACGTCATTGGACCTTCCAACAAGACCATGATCCCAAGCATACCTCAAATTCTACCAAGACTTTGCTGCAGAAATTGTCCTGAAAAATTCTGCAGTGGCCATCACAATCGCCTGACTTGAATCCCATAAAAAATGATCTTGTGGGATTTGAAGAAGGTGGCTGCAGCATGCAAACCCAAGGATATTTCTGAATTATTACATGAGCGATCGGCTAAGATTCCTCAGAAACGCTGCCAGAAGCTGGTGTCTGGCTATGCATCTCGTTTGCAGCAGATCATAATGGCGAAAGGGTGCTCTAGCATGAACTAAAGATTCTTGTCATGAAGAGGTTTAATAATTTTGAGACTGGATTTGAATTTTCACTTGAATTTGGGGAAACCACTTGAAGCATGTATTGTCTTGAGCTATTTCAATAGCTTTTGTTTGATTTGTTCATTGCAAACAGCTGAAAGTCTCTAAATTTTAACAATAAACCTGATTTTTAAATGGAAATTGAATAATTTTGATTACAACTGAATGTAATGTTTTCATTTGAATGCAGGAGTGTGTTTGTGTGTAGTGTTAGCTTTTAAATGCAGGTGCAATTCTGTGTTGTGTGTAGTGTTGGTGTTTGAATGAAGTTGTGTTTGTATATAATTTTGGCATTTTAATATAGGGGTGTGTTTGCATGCAATGTTGGCGTTTCTTGGGATGTTTACATAAATACATATACACTGCGACATACATAAATACATACACATTGACACACAACTACACACACAAAAATACATACACACTCGCACACACACACACATGCACGCTCGGATGCACACACTGAAGCATACACACTCCACACATTAGGGATCGACCGATTACCGGTCTGGCCAATAGCTTGATTGATAAAGGCCTCTGTATAGGTCGAAATGTTGCACTTTTTGTTCCAAGAAATCAGCCCTCCTGCAGCAATCCTGAGTGCCTGGACCTAATTTATTTTATCTACTAAACTGGGTTTTGCCAACCGTGGCCCGGATTCCTAAGTGTGAGTGCAGTATCCTTCATTTGTGAATTACTTTGGCCAATATTATCATCTGATATGCAGCATTTTCATTAATATCGTTATTGGCCTATAATTGTACCAATATTGCCGATAAAGCAGATGGCGGCGGAGGCCCAGCACATGCTATGTGCAGCATCTCTCTCTCGCTGTAAACAAGAGTTGCTTTTACTTGCTAAGGAGTACTGAGTGTGAAGTGTCCTATACATTTAAAGGAAAACTACCTTGAAAAAAGTGATGAAACCCCCTGGCAGCCTGTAATGCCCCCCTACCTGGCCAATGCTAAAAGGCAGAGAAAGGAAAATAAAAATAAAAATATTTTTTTAAAGTTACTAAGTAATGTAATAATATTTATAAAAAATTATTTTATTTTTTTTAAAAGCTTTTAGCCTATCCTATCCCACATACTGTGTATATATATATATATATATATATATATATATATATATATATATATATATATATATATATATATATATATATATATACACACACACTGCATCTACTACACAAACACATATATATTCTTGAAAACATTGCAAATCTGACTGGCATGTATATTTTGTGCATTTACCACTCAATAAAGAAAATATTTGGGGGCGGAGCCAGCAGCGCAGCTGAACGGACGCCATTTCTAACGGCTCCTGAACAGCATTTATAATCTTACAAATATCTTAATTTACATGCACAATCCACAATCTGCAGACCCACCAACAGAATCAGGGGTTCAAGCTGCGCAGATTGATGCCCTTCTTTCAACCAGCCAAGACACCTAAGCGGAGATGCAGGCATGGGACATACACCACGCAGATCTGGAGACATTCCTCGGAAGTGCATATGCGGCCACAGAGCCCGAATCACACAGCCAAACACACCCAGAGCCCTCCATACACATACCTGCTATGGGAAGTCGTTCCCAGAAGACGAGCACTCCGGCTGAGCACCAAGACATCAGAGCGCTGCTTCAAAGACAGGTACGGCCCAAGATGGCGCCTGCAGAAAGCCTCCACACTGCGGCCTCTGACATATCCTCAGAGCACCAACAACAGCGCGAGCCGCCCAATACACCACCCAATCCCACAGCCGGCCTGGAAGACTCGTCCCCCGCAACGAAACACGCCATGAATGTCCTGCTGCAGGACTTCCACAAGGTACTTGCAGCTGAACTTGCAATACTACTCTCAGACATGCAAAACACCACTGACAGGATCCGGGCTACAGAAGAGGACATTATAAATGCAGGCCTCACCAACATACACACCTTGGTACAGCAGCTGACTAAATCGAATCAAACACTCTCACTACAGATGACCACCATGGAAGAACGGTACAGACGTAATAACGTGAAAATCAGGAGCATACCGACAGCAATATCGGTAGAAGAGCTATCCCACTATGTCAGGAGATTGATGGCAACAATATTGCTCCCGGCAATGGCAAAGAAAATCACTCCCAGGGCCCACCAGGCCTCCACCGCACACAACCAGAGACGTCATCATAAGATGCACTTCGGCATAAGATAGGGGGCATATCATGGCAGCCCTGAGCAGCAAGACGCCACTAACATTCGAAGAAAAATTTACCTTCTATCAAGATCTTACCAGAACGACCCTACAATGGCGCAAATCGCTCAGACAAGGCATGCAACAATTGAGAACAAGTAATCCACAACGGAACAACTCACTCGCTTACCGACCTGGCGGACGCACCTAAGTTCCTTTCATCAATGGGACTGGCAGAACCATGGACTGGCCCAGAAACCAATGCCCCGGGCAGGTCATGGGACCTGGCCACCACCATACCCTTTGTTCCAAGAATGGGAGCCAAGAGGCAACTGGGCACCTGAAAGCAAAAGAGGTGGTCGTGTCCGCTATAAAGACAACTGGCAGAGATCTGCAACTTAACTGACCTCATGTTTTATTTTCCATCTTTTCTCATATCGTGTCTCTTAAATTGTATTTGATTAATATTGTTTTACAATTTGACTAAGCTATACAACACTTCACAGAGGCTCCACTGAGACTTACACTGACGGAAGACCACCCCACGCAGGAGTGACCCAGACGGCTCTAGAGCCCAAAGATCATCCCATCACAACTCCTAGGCGAGGCATACACTACAGCTCAACCCCCTCCCCCTGCAGCGCCCTTGGTTAGGAGCACGCCACGCTTAATTGCAATGTACCCCTACAACAGTTCTTTGTTGGAACCCATCACAATGCAGAAACCAACACAACAGGCAACCTTTCATGACCTCCCCACAATGTCAGTGACCCTCAACGGGTCTTGCCTCATACAGAGGACCACCAACCAACGCTGAACCCAAGATCCTAACATTGTGTCACTACTCAGATATAGAAACCCCGTACCTCAACTATGCAATATATCAGCACACTTACGATTACTGACCCACAAGGCACACTCACCTACTGAGATATACAGAATTTTTCATGTTTATGAAAAAAAATGTTTGTGCCGCATACTCATGTCACACCTTTGTCCAATTGCAAAAGCCGTTCCATGCTATCATGGCATTCTCGGCATGTCGGTTACTTCATGGCGCAACAAAAATAAAGAATTATAAAAAAACAAAGGAAAGATCAGCAAAAAAATAAATTAAATTAAATAATTAATATGTTCAGTTAACAGCAGATTTGTGTAGAAATTTTTCTTTTTTCAAAATGGTAAATGTTCAAAATGTCGGTACAAGTCATTGGCTATTGGCCTGAAAGGCCACAGATTATTGGTATCGGCCCTAAAAAAGCAATATTGATCGATCTCTAAAACACATACACACACTGACACATACATACTCAACTACAGACACATTCATACACAGACACATACATACACATACTTGTAATATTTTTAGCCACTTTCCTATCAACATATCTTTTATGTGCAGGAGGGTGACTTCCTTGCTGGTGTCCAATAGAGGTGTAGATCTGGGGCTGGTACTCACCTAGTGCCTCCCCTCTCTTGTGTTAGCTCTCTCCCTGCCGTGGTGTTCCCTCTGAATGTGGGAGGAAGTGACAGGCACTCACTTCCTCCCAGCATTGACGATCTTCCAGGGGCCTGGTCGCGCTGTTAAAGGGTAACATGATTCTAGGGAAGTGCCTAATATCTATGGGACATAAATCCTGGTGTCTTATCTCCATTTTTACTTGCTGAAAGCAGCAAGCAGATGAACACAACCAGGGCTGGTATTTACATGATTGTGGGATTATAATGCAGTAAGTGCCTTTGGTTTGTGCCCAATTAAGTTCCATATTATGGTCTAAAATAGCAAATGTAGCATTTGCCATACAATATATTTGTTGTGTATAATAAAACCATGGTGAAGAGCAATCTTTTTGTTTTGATGGAGGTTACCTTATTCCACATTTGTCCTTGAGGGATGCCCAATATGATATGTTTTCAACGAAGGAATAAAAATCCATTTTGATGTATCTTATTTGTGATTTTTTTTTTTTTTTTATTCAAGGATTCAATTCCAAATTATACACGTTTCTGTTTTCAGGTGAAACTTTTAAGTATTGAAATGACTGCACTGAAAGAAGAGCGGGACCATCTCCTGGTACTAACTCAAAATACAGAGACACACGAGCAGTTAACGAAGGCCATCAAGGACCGGGATGAAGCAATAGCCAAGTAATGACAATATTTGCTACTACTTTTGACTATAGCCCAGGGGCAGGGGTAAATCCACAGAGCTAATAAGTTAACATGTCATATGCACTCTTGGGTCACACAAAAGTGCTGCCTGGTGTTATTTATTATAACTGTACTGGTAAGAAAAATCCAAGATTTATATAGGTTGAAAAAAATACATGTGTCCATCAAGGTTAGCTTTTCTCACATCTGTTCCTGCTGTTGATCCAAAAGGCAAAAAATAATCTTCAAGCTCTTTCCAATTTTAAAGCAACTAGGAAAAAGTCCTTCTCCACCCCAGAAGGGCAGTTAGATATTTTATTGGATTGATAGGTTGTGTATTTGTGTGTACTGTTGGCATTTAAATGCAGTTGTGTGTTTTTATGTACTATTGCCATTTGAAAGCAGTGACTAGGCATGTTGGGAGTCAGTTGCCCTCTCTCGTGCGATACTCCATATATGTTAGCTGGGAGGAAATGACCTACACTTACTTCCTCCCAGCAATAGTTGCCATTTTTCAAGGGGCTTCGTCATGTTGTTAATGAGTTGCAGTGCAGACTGGGCCCCTGAGGACAAATGCCCATCCTGTGGCCTCCTCAGTGTTCGTGGCTCGGTGCCGCCACCACTGTTTTGTAGCATATTCCAACCATTAATTAATTTCCCATCTTTGACCCATGCAGATATCTACTCATAAGTCATCCATATGCTTAATATTTGGCATTAACTCATGATTGACATGGCAGTAATCCGTTAAGAACCACCATGATACATATTCCCTCCACCAGCATATGAATGATAAACAGTGAAAGGCAGTATATTTTTAAGTCAAATCTGTTTAAAAGTCTTGAAATGTTGCTGGTTTTACCATACCATTTTCTAATTTCTAAATATTAAAATCATGACAGTTAAATATGGAAAGAAAATTAAGACGTGGCTGCAAAGTAGCAGGTAACGAGTAAATGTGGGAAGGTAGAGGTATGGATAGATGGAGGACTGAAAGGTAGTCCAAAAACTATACCCTAGCGTGCCTTCGAGGGCACCCCTTAAAAACGTTGACACCTCCAAACTTCCCAGACTCCCAAAATTGTATACAATGACATGAAAAAAAAACCTTTTCCCGCTTACCCCCAGCAACAGAAAGATAAATTAAAAAAAGATAAAAGTAAATGTAATTCTAAATAAATCTAAATAAAGATCTTATACTAAAATCACAGTGTGGTGGCTTGTCTTTATCTTAGAAAATAGCTGCAGCATCATCCCTAATCTTAATGCCAACCACTGCTAAAGTTTCGCCTAGTAAAGGCTCTTTACTGTTGCTGGGGTACGCAGGAAAAGTTTTTCTTCATGGTATAAGATTTTGGGAGTCCGGGAGGTTTGGAGGTTTTTAACCCCTTTTTAACCCCTTAAGGACACGACATGTCTGACATGTCATGATTCCCTTTTATTCCAGAAGTTTGGTCCTTAAGGGGTTAAGGGGTGCCCTCGAAGGCACGCTAGGGTCTAACTTTTGGACTATCTTTCAGTCCTCCCTCTATCCATACCCCTTCCTTCCCACGCTTACTCGTTACCTGCAACTTTGCAGCCAGGTCTTAATTACTTTCCTTCCCCTCCCCCCCATATCTTTTCAGCAATATTTAGACTTTTGGTTATTATTATTTTTTGTTAGTTAGCACTATTTTGGATTTATAATTACTTTCTTTACCCACTTATGCTGGGATTTTATTATACTTATTAAACTTGACTTTTTATCTATGGGTTGCTCATATATATATATATATATATATATATATATATATATATATAGTTTGAAACCGTCTCCACCTCCAATTCTCCCCTTGTACTTGTGTTTATACTTACTTGAAGCCACTGCCCCAATTGCAATATCAGCCTTTTCTGGGTATAGTGGTGAGAATTACATGACTGCTATGGAATAAAAGATTGGAAACGGGGAGCAGGGGTGCAGGCTGCCCTACGTGACAGACAGCAGGAGTAGTACACTGAGCAACCCGCTCCCACCAGACTCCGTTACATCATGGAGAAGAGCAGGCACCTACCAGCACACTTCTAATAAGGGAGCCCTGTAGCAAGTGTCTGCTTAGAATATGTAAATGTGCAAATGCAAGGAAGCACCTGGGTTCACTGTTTGCACTAGTTGGATAGCTCACTAACATGCCCTCTACTGCCAGAAGATGGGATGTCATGTCTCCTAGCAGTGGCATCAGTATAGAGCTGCAGAGCACAAGGGAACTGTGGAACATTTGTACAAATTAATCCAAGCATCTTTACACTGGACTCTCCCAGCAAAGATAAGAAAAGGGAGACTGGGTGTGTTATCCTAGACCTAAAAAAGTGAAAGTTGGCACTTATACACTTATGTCTACAAATAACTCTTGTCATTGATGCTGCTAGCAAATGTCAACAATGTGCCATCTTTTAAAGGAACACTCCACATATGAAACACTTGAGCTTTTTCATTTTAATTTTTGTTTATGAAAGTGCTGATATATATTTGAAATTGTCACTTTTATTTATATGTGCAGACACCCCTTCTTGGCTGTCAATCAAGACAGATAGGGAGGTTATCTTCCCGATTTCATTAGCTCAACAAAGCTAACAGCAGTGGCTTGTCTGCCTTCTCCCCCAAGTCACAGTAATTCTGTGAATGTACATACCCATGCATGCACATCGACAGGGCTCAGGGCCCTGCATCCCTGGCTTGCCATTGGTCCCTGGCTAAGGGTGCATGCTTATGTAAGACTCTGAGGCTTTTTAGTGAGAAACCTGTGATTTTGAGGGGTCATTCTCACTGCCCAGTGTAAAAAATGGTGCTGGTGAAGAAGGGGAGAGCTTGCAAAGGATGCAGACAAGAGATTTCCAACTTTTACAAGCTGTCTTTAGATGTATCCCCAATGACAAAATGCACAATAAAATGCATGCTTGTTTTCAATGGGTGTATATCTACTAAATAGTGATTTTTATTTATTTGGGGGAGGGGAGGCAGTGGAGTGTCCCTTTAAACAACTTTAGGAATGTATGCTAGCAATATCTGATTGGATATTTCACCAAAACTACAGTCTTGTTTAGAAGCAAGAGAAACTGTTATATATTAGCTAGGCAGAAGCCATTATATAGAGAGAGAAAGGTGACTTTCATTTTTTATTTTTTTTAAATACAAACATGAAAACAGCAAGCTAATGACCATTGTTGTGTCTGATTACCGTTTCAGGAAGAATGCAATGGAAATGGAGTTGGCAAAATGTAGAATTGATCTGATGTCACTGAACACTCAGCTATTAGATGCCATTCAACAAAAACTGAATTTGTCCCAGCAACTGGAGGCATGGCAGGTCAGTGACAGGTTCTAGAACTGTGCTAGTAGTTGTGTTTCTTAATGTAAGATGACATAAAACAGGCAACATACCTATGGACGTCTGCACAATTTTATCAAGGAGGGGGCATAATTGTAATGACATCCATGCTCTGCACCTTTTTGACAATGTCATGGGAGGGGCACTGTCATTATCACATAAAGCTAAGGCATGCACAAGTAAGAAAACTGATGCAAAAGTGTATTAGAAGAATCATTATCTGATTTGATACATACACTGGCACACATGTACATGGCACAAATACAAACACTAACATAAATAAAGATGCAGACACACAAAGCACACATATAGATGCATAAGATACAAACAATGACATATGCAGATACACAGACACTAATTCAAATAATGCCACACATGCAGATGCAGAGATACACAGAACCAGTTACACAAATACACAGATACACAGAAGCAAACACTGACACACATTCAGATATACAGACACGCAGATACAAACACTGACACACATGTATGGGCGCAGACAAACTAGTGCAAACCCTGACACACATGCAGATACTCAGACAGATACAAACACTGATGTTTTACTTGCTTTTTGCTTTATTTGTACATGCATTACAATTTTTATTCACAATAATGTTTTATTACTCAGGCAAGGATGCATCTTTACCAGTTTGTCTCTTAATCCCCCTTTTGAAATTCGTACTCCCTTTAGTGTTTCTTATCCCATCTGTTGAATGTCTTACTCCTTTTTGTGCATCGTATCTCCCATTTTCCCCCTTTATATAATTTTCCACTTTTTGTGTCATTGTCCAATTCCCCAGCCTCTCTGTGTGTCACTGTCCCCTTCTCAGTCCCTGTGTTTAATTATCCCAAGCTCTGTCTCTTTCCCCCAGTGTGTGTTACTGTCCTCTGCTCAGCCCACTCTGTCATTGTGCCCATCTCAACCCCTCTGTGTTATCCCCTTCCCCTGCCTCTGTGTCACTGTCCCCTTTTCAGCCCATGTGTAATTACTGCAAGCCCGTCTGTCTCTTTCTCTCAGTGTTTGTTACGGTCCTCTGCTCAGCCCACTCTGTTATTGTGCCATTCTCAGCCCCTCTGTGTCATTATCCCCTTCCCCAGCCTCTCTGTATTACTGTCCCCTTCTCAGCCCCTCTGTTTAATTAATTAGAAGCAAGAGAAACTGTTATATATTAGCTAGGCAGAAGCCATTATATAGAGAGAGAAAGGTGACTTTCATTTTTTCTCAAGCCCCTCTGTCTCTTTCCCCCAAGTGTGCCATTCTCAGATCCTCTGTGTCATTATCCCCTTCCCCAACCTCTCTGTGTTGCAACCACCAGCCCATCCATGTGTCTTATCTCCCCCCAGCTCCTCAATGTCTCACTCTAATCCCACAGTCTCTCCATGTGTCTCATCTCCTCCACCCCCCCACTACACTCCGTTTGTCTTATTCTCTCCCACAGCCCCTCTAAGTGTCTCATCCCCCTCTATGCTGACCTCAGTGGGTCTGAACAAATTGCAGGTAGATGATCTTCTGTTTATGACAGGAAGTGCTCACTGAGAGCACTTCCTGACAGAGCATGATCCGCTCGGCCATGCTACATAGAGCGATGTGTATGAAGATCTTTGACAATGATTTTAGATGACATTTATATTTTGTTTTGCGCTGAAATTCACTTGGGTACTTTGTTACGAATGTATATGCCTAATACAATCTCTTTATATTGTATGTTTTCTATTATTGATATGCACTTTAATGTCATGGTCCCTTTTACTGGGATTCTGGCCCATGGATAATAAAAAAAACATGGGTATGGCACTCTGGTGGAAATGTGCTAAGATGTTACGAGATATTCTACTGAGAGGATCATCCCCATTTTTAAATTATTTTTTTTTTATACCTGTGTTTAATAGCAGTACAATTTGATGCTGATACTTAGCAAAAGCTCTCTGCAGTGGAAATTCTCATGACACTTTAGTACATTGCCTATATTTTAGAGTACCATTTCCAACTCAGTGAGTGTTCACCACTTGTCTTTGGGCTCTAGTTTGCTTCCTCAGGGCTTTTTACAATCTGGCTCCTTTGGTTTCTGATCTAATGGCCTTTCACAGTTCCTGTACCGACAACTTTAGTCATACACCCCTCCTGCCTTAGAGGTGAGACCTTGCCCCTGTGCAAACCCATTTAGCACTTCCATTGCATCAAATAAGCGCTCAAATTACCATTGGCAAGTTTGTACTCACCAATCTGCATTCATACATTTTTCACAAGTATGCTCATTTCTATAATCATATGGCAACAAGCTGTCCATCCCCCTCACTGTTTGAGTCTGCTATTAGCTTTCCATCCTTCATCTTAATGTATACTTGCATGATTGTGAGTTGATGTCACGTGGTCTGTGAAAAGCACTAGCATGTTAGTGTCAATTTATCCAGAGCTGGAGAGCCCAAGCTTGCATCTCCTGTACAAATCAGGGCTAACAGAAGGTAATAGGAATAGTTAACCAATAGTTGTAGGGTTTAAATCAGCGTAGACATGTCTTTTTTTAATTGAGCAATACAAGGTTTCATTTGCAGCAGTCTTTATAAAGAGGGAGAGGGAGAGGGAATAAAATACACAATCCATACACACATCAGCGGTGCTCTATAGTCAATAACACTGAAGCAACGACACCATAGACGTTCAGTGCAAAACCACACAAGAATACACAAAATAGAAATACGATTGCAAACAGAATATAAATAAATAATGAATTCACCAATACAGATATGGACAATGACAATACGTTCTATCCCACTTCTGGTTCGTGGAGTGTGGTACTATTTGGAATGCAGTCCCCCTAAAAGCGGCACTGTCATGCCAAACTTACCTTTACCCAATCACTTCCTCTTCTCTCCCTCTGTCAGGATCTGTTCTTCATTTCTTCATGTCTGCTTTAGTTTTCTTTAAAACATAAGACAAAGTAGGGACTATTTTGTCTTATGCAAGTTTCCTACGCCTGACCAGCTATGACCAGCGGAGGAGCAAAGTGTGCTTCATTTCCTGTGGTCAGAGCGATTTTCCCACAATTCTCACCTTTCCTCCGTGATCTCGCGATGCTTCCTTTCACTGTTCCCGAATGTCCTGTCATTTTAGACAGAACACCGGCGAAACTACTGAATTTCGTCCTAACGGAATGAGAACAGTTTCTCCATTCGTGTTAGGATGCAATTCAGGACTTTGTTCGGATCGGAATTTCATTTGAATGAATTAAATTCCTATCTATTCTTGCAGCCGCTTAGTAGATAACTCCCTAATTCCCACGGTATTAGGGAGCTATCTACCAAAAGGCTGCGCGGTGCCCTCGCTGGGTGAAGATGGATTCTTTTTTTAGCGTCAGGATTTTTTATTTTTTTTGCTCGGGTTTTGTTTTATTTTACAAGTTCGACAGATTTTTATTTGGCTTTTTTGGGGCTAAAAAGAAGACCTCAAATGTGGTGTATTTTTTTTACGTACAGGGATTTAGTTTTATTGTTCCCCTTCACTTTCTTTATGGTGAGGGAGTTAGGTAGTGCTTTATTTAATTTTTTATTTTTTTTTTTTATTGTGGGGGGGAAAGGGTGTGGGGGACCCCTAATCAATTGGGAGTTGGGGAGGTTACATTGAGCCCCCACCCTCCGCTCATGGGTGGGTAACAATAGGGGTGTGTGTGTGTATCCATTTTCATTTAGGGTCCCTACCTGCCGCTCATGGGTGGGGCTGGGGGGAGAACAATAGATCCCATGTCTCCCCCTCCCCCTCCCATATTTTCATTTCACTGTTTAGTAGACATGCCCCTACTCGCGGCATAGCTTGTAGGGGCATTCAGGAGATTTTAATAGTTTAATCTACCTTATGCTATTATGGGGGTCATATTGAAATAAAGATGAAAAAAGAGGTAACATGGGGGGCTTAGGGGCATTTGGGGGTGACTAGGGGGACAATTAGATGTAGTGAAGTCAGGAGGGGGGTTAAAAACAAACAACTGGATTCGACCATGACAGTGCCGCTTTAAAAATCAAAGGAACTCATTTATACATAGCATATCCTGTTATGTTTGCAATTAATATATGTATATTTTATGTATTCTTGTGTGGTTTTGCACTGAATATTATTTACATGTGTATGGTGTCATTTCCTCTAGATTACAGTGCATTAACTATGGGGCACAATAATCTCATTGATATACTAGTTTTGCATGATATAAATTAGGTTTCATAAAGACTCATTGGAGTCGATCAAACCCTGCACTGGATTAAGCGCTGAGGGCTCAGACCTGTTCTGGATTTGAGGTATGTACCTTTTCAAGACGTTTTTATGAATGGGGAGCTACCAATTGGCCTCTGTCCAATGCTGCCTTAGCCCTACATTATGAAGAATTTAAAAAAACGGCATAACAGAGATGCAGAGCAGAATGGCACTGGAGTAGACACATTAATATTTTAAACCCTATAAGGTAAGCCCCCCGGGTACCATAACTTAATTTGTGAAGTTGTTATGGTGCCTGGAATGTTCCTTTAAATAAAATAACACTTTAAATCACCATTAAACCTATATGTAAGCCAGAGATCAAAGTAACTTCCTACATCATTGGACTCTCACAGAGTCTGGTGTTGACTTACTATACATGCTGATAACAAATAGCAATAGCTTAAACTTACTGTTGGGTCTGTGCACATGTCAACCCCAAACCCCAGGAGAGCCATCACATCCCTGGACAGGGGAGGGGAACCAGGGACTGACCCAGGAAGCACTCCTTTCCTACCAGGAGATTAAAGCTATAGAGCTGCACTACCCAGCCCTGTATAGATTGTGTCCTACAGCTATCTGGGAACTCCCTGTAATGTGATCGGGGAAGCTGCAGTCAGGTCACTGAGGGAGGGAAGCCAAGCTAAAGCCACGTGGGGGGAATGGATAAAGAGATAGCTGCCCCGGGCTGAGGGGGGAGCTAGGGTGACTGGGATCTGAGCCATTGAATGAGGCCTTGCCCTCCGGCCCCCACCCGGAGTTCCCTAGTCACTATGTCCCAGCTCACCTTAGCTCCGAGAAGGCTGCGGCATGCCCTGGGTGGGAGCGACTTGTACTTGGAGCCGGTGTTCTATCAAATTTCCCTACCCGTGAAAATCCCCTACTCCTCCAAGGAGCGAGCCTGAAAGGCCAGAGCCGGGACAAGGTTGAAAAGGACTCTGGCCCCTCCTCCTGCGCAGTGATGTCACGCGGCCGCCCTCTTTTGAGAGTCAGAAAGCAGAAGGTGAACGGGGATAGCTCCTGGAACATCTGGGAGGGTTGGGATGTCTGCGCACACGGGGGAAGGATGTCATTTTTGGCAGAAAATTTCAGCCGCAGAAATTTCGGTGCACCCCTAATTGCTTCATTTATTTGTAGTGGTTATGGTGCCTGGAGACTGTACATGCAGTATTTTAGCATTATTCTGGGTTGGTGAATGTTAATTCAATGCAAAATTGGCATCTTATGCCAGCACACCAATAGCGGCTCATCTGCTATGCTGCCCCTGTCCCCCCTCCAGTGAAGGGGAGTGACATCAGGCAAG
This sequence comes from Pelobates cultripes, assembly GCA_933207985.1. NCBI lineage: Eukaryota > Metazoa > Chordata > Amphibia > Anura > Pelobatidae > Pelobates > Pelobates cultripes. The sequence goes on from OW240916.1 coordinate 195,716,734, forward strand.
AAAAATGGGCTATGTTATCTCTGGGAGACAATATTATGGGATCTTTTGAATTTCAGCACCTGTTCCTGCCAAATTTAGCAGTAATGTTTACATGCACACTAGATTTTTTTTAGTTTTGTAATCAATTTCACAGACCTCGGTCTCTTAATTTGAAGTAGAATTATTATTTCTGTGCAAGTCATGTGCCCCATTTCCTTACTCTAGTTAGTATATGTTATTGACGCTTTTACTGTGGTGAATATTAAATTTTTCAAAAGCTTTAAGAATAAAACACATTTACCTTCACAGTACTTTCATGTCAGGACAGTTTCCCATGATGCTTCAGTCATGACAACAAACACCACTTGCTGTGGTTCTAATAAAGTGCCTGTCTTGAACAAAGGAGAGCCTGGACCTCTTATTTTATTCTACTAATCTGGTGTTTGGTTCCAGTACAGTAAGCACCCTGGCTCTGACTGATGGTAGTGCAGTTCCATACATACTTCAAAAAGACAATAACCTGAGTTGCAGGAAAATGCTGTACTAATGCATGCATTGTACAGCGCTACGGAATTTGTTGGCGCTATATAAATAATAAAATAATAATAATAGTGCCATTTGTGTACATATCACCAGTTAGTTGACCCACCCGGTATGCCGTATTTGTACAAAAAAGGGAGGGGGTCGGGGAGTAGGAAATTCCTAAATATAGACATAACAGATATGACAAGTCTGTCTCCCATAGCGAACACAGTGCTTAGGATCTAATCATGATCCATTGTTGGACAACTACATTGGCTGACCCTGATGTGTAACAAGTACAGCTGATGTCTAATGGACCAACTACACTATAATCCCACACTCAAAGCTGTCACATGCCATCAACAGATGAGGCGTTGCTAGACTGCTCCGTGTGGGAGGTATCCAGAAATAGCCTGATCATGCCAATAAGGACACTGGGTCAGCAGCGTACATCAGCTGAAGACATATTGTGGCATCGAAGTGCCTTGTACGCTTGCCATCACAGAGCTGGAAATTTGGTCTATAGCAGAACAAGTTGCATTTCAACCAAGCCAATAAGGTTCTAATGATTTCAGAGGGCAAAGACCATTAAGCATGGAAGCAAAATTAAGTAGCCCACTTGATTACTATTTGCTTTGATCCCAGTACTTAATTGCCAGTTACTAAAAAAAACAGTTGCTGAATTTCTTAAAACATTTGCAAATATCTTAAGGACAGCCATCTGCACACCCCAAGTATTCTTTAATACCTTTATTGTGCAATGTAATGCTTTAAAGTCAGAACGGAAACCCTGTTAATGATGCTACCAGATGATCACAGAAGTAGTTTATCAACCTGTGAAGGTATGTAGGATTATATGGGTGTACATGTAAATAAATAATGCAAGGACCTCTGTACTAGGATCAGAGCTAAAGTGTAGCCAACATTATTGGGGGAGGATTTATCTAATAGTATCGAGAGAGGAAGGGGGTTGTGTGTTCTATGTGGTTAAATTATAAGGAATAGGGACAAGTAAAAAAACACACAACAACCTCAACAGTCCACCTAACCTCCCCCCCCCCTTTTTCTTTCCTTCTTCACAGGATGACATGCACAGAGTCATTGACCAGCAATTGATGGACAAACACCAGAAGGAATGGAACCAGTCTGTATATTCCTTCACCAGTGGCCAACCAGTTAAGCACTGTGGCAAAGTAACCACTCTAAACCGTTCAGAGCGGTCAGGAGAAGAGCCTATTGGAACAGAAGGGAGGAGTCTCTTCTCATTTCTAAAGAAAACCAAGTGCTAGTTTTAAACTTTCCACAACTCCCTTCAATGTAAAATTGCTTTAGGATTAATGACATAATGAAAAGCAATGACATGCAGGAAGACAGCTGTATACTAAAGAAATGATCTTCAATAATGACATAAACCTGGAAGGTCTCTTACTGAAATGGGCAATCACTGTATTCACAACATATAAAGGCCATTTGTGTGTGATCTACAGACAGATGTACTTCTAACAAACTCTGAAATCAAGAGGTGTAAAAAGACTTCTAGTAAATGGCAGTTAATAGAGAAAAGGAAAAAAAAAAACACCACACAATATTATAGATTTTTTTTTCAATAGATGTTACTTTGTATTTTTTTTTTTTAATTTTTATTCTGGTTAATTTCTAACCCCTGTGTGCCAGATGGATATACATTTTCCATCTTTCTAGCACTTACAGGTTAACTGTTTAACTGCCATTGGTCTATATAATGTTTTGCACAGTGCTCTAGTACTCACAGGGTTAAAAGGTGTTTTGAATAGGGAGAGAGAACTTCATGCTTTCTTCAGGGGGTTTCACGATGAAATATTTTGCACTTTTAGAGCAATCCGTTTCTATCCACTACACAGTTGTTTTATTTGTTGTAGAAAATGTATAGAAGTCCTGGGCTGCTTTCATTCCAATGAACAGACTTCCTACCTCTGGTCTTCCAGACAGAGCACAGCACAGGAACCGTCACAGCCTGTTTCTTACAGCCCAACTACTGAGAAACACTCTATATATGTATATAGAAGAAGCAGAATTTTTATAATGGAATAACGAAACAGTCTTTTATAATATATACAGATATACAGAGAAAGTCATATTTTTAGTACAAATTATGCTCTTTTTAATGTAAATCCTCTGGAATAAAATATTTATGACTTTTTATGTTCCACTTTGTACTTACCTTTTAGGTTTCTGTTCACACGACAGTAAAAAACAAACAAAAAAACAAAAAACACCATACTCCCGCCCCTCCCCAACACAGCAGCACAAAATACAAGCCCTTTTTTCTTGAGGCAGTGTGGCTACTCAGTATGTATATGAAGCATTTGCACAGATTTCTATTGAACTTTTTGCTCTGACAAATACGAATGTTTTCTCCACGACTTGACTTACCTAAAACATATCACTGAGTTTTCACACCACAGAATAAAATCCCTACCACCCCCAAAACTTTAAAAATTTAGGAATGTAAACTCAAAATGTCTTAATTTAGGACCCATAGTTCACATTTTTATTATCATTTGTTCCTATTTATGAACAAGATGGTACAAAAAAATTTGGCAGATTGTTTTCATAATTTTGTTTCTTAAATTCACAATTTTTTTTGTTTTGTGGTTTTTTTTTCTGTTTTTTTTTTTTGTTTTTTTTTTTTAGACAGATCAAAACAAGTGATAACAGTTCAGAATAAATCCATTAAAAACTACCAAAAAAAATTGTTGTAGTCTTATATCCTGCCCTGGTCAATGTAATGGTCACTTTTCTATAGCATGGTTTTAAATATTGACATAAACTAAACAGCAGAAAAGCAAATTAACAGCAAGGCCTAGTAAATCTTACCCTAACGGCAAGGACAGAAACCAGGCGCAAGCCAAGGTTAAGACGCCATCTGTACTAATAAATCTTTAAAAAGTGGATCAGTTCATATTCACGCATCATGACAGATTGGCGATAAGAAGCCAAAAGCGATGAGGGAGGAGAGGATGGTTAACGCAATATACAGTATGTACAGACTCTTGTTAATCAGTCCATAATGTAGGCACTGCAATTGTCCTTTCCTAGCAGACGCTCTGGACAAGGGGCCGACAAGAATCCACAACACCTTCTTGGCACAGCAATAAAAAGGTGCCTGCGCCTCTCAACAGAAAATCTGGAGTAAATTCTTAAATTAACAGCACAAAATTGAGAAAATGCCCCAACCCCTGAAAGATAGGGACTGCCCGTGGCACAGGTACTCTTCATCCCAGGAGCGAATGTTCGGATTGAGAGCAGGCTCTGTGCTGTGCCTGCACCTAGCAGCACCTCTTCTTCCGTTTACTGTTTTTGGTTAATTTCACCACATCATTCTGTTGCTGCTGCTGCTGCTTTGCCAAGTTCTCTTTCTTAGCTTTCAGGACTAGCTCTGTAATGCAGTTAAACATCTGGAAAAAAATAAAGAAACAAATTAAATTAGACCAGCAGATAACTTGACCGTGGACTTCATTTTGGAGAGGTTTTCATTTCTACAAACAAATATATTGCATATTGAATAGATTGTGAATAATTGCTATGGGAAATAATATTTTCTTAATTTTCCATAGATTATCTACAGTATCCATGAATCCCACTTCAGAGAACATTTTACAGCTAATCAGAATAGAAATTTGGGAAAGAGATGCTTATACTAGCTCTCTTTAGCTAAGCCCTGCAATTGGTTAGCTCTTGGGCTGAGAGCAATGTCTTAGCTTAGATAAAGAGCGGGAAGCTCTCTCCAGAGAAGAAGCCAAAGTTTTAAAAGAGGTTGATTGAGACAATGTTCTCTCCCTGGCTGAACTGAGTCAGGAAGACATTTTGCAACAAAAAAAAAGTAGTGGTGAAGGGTTATGTAGCAGAAAGCTTAGTTTTTATTTATTTTTTTTAAATATGCAAAATTTCATATATTTGAACTCTGAGAATGAGGATAACCTATCAAACTTAAGTTGTGTTGGTGCTCAGTGTGTAGAAGTTTACCGGAGGCAATACTGAAACCCCCTGATGTCACATTAATGTATAGAAAAAGGAAGAAACAATCGTAAAATGCATCCCCCCTACATGAGAAGGCACCATAGCTTTCCATTCACATACAGAAACACTGTCAAGCAGCAAAAGAAGAATGACCAGCTAGGAAAATTCTTCTAAAAGAGATGAAGACAATATCTGGGTATAATAGATACATTATTATTTTGAGGCAGTGTTGATAGTACCTGCCAAATGAATGGAATCACATGATTTAGTAATACTGCATCCAATTTGGAAATATAAGTTCAAGACGGACAACATTTATACCTCTTCAACATTTAAGTTTTCTTTGGCACTAGTCTCAAAAAGCTGTATATCCATTTGTCCAGCAAACTTGAAAGCATCTTCAGTCTCCACCACTTTCCGGTCAGGGTCATCATTCTTATTGCCCACTGGTGAAAAATAGAGGAGTAGAAAGGAAGTTGAGGACACTTCATAGCACTCATTACTATATTCATATGTGAACATATTGGGCATGATAACTCACCTAATATCCGACATACATCATCGCAATTCTGATTGATTTCATGTAACCATCTTTTGACATTGACAAAAGATTCTGCACTGGTTACATCATAAACAACAATAACACCATGTGTCCCTCTGTAATATCTGCAAGAAATAAGAGACAAGTTTTAATGTATTTTTAACGTACATAAGTGTTTTACAGCTCCATACTCTCTCTCTCTCTACACACACACACACACCTGTCTAATATTATAAAGTCCCACACCTGAATATGAATATAGATAGATTGATCTCCTGATGAAACTCCCACATAGGGACTGAAACGATCGTATTTTTAATGGATTTATAATAAAGTTTGAAGATTTTTAACTACTAAAAGACAGTGAGAACTGATCACTACCCTGTATGAATATATTTATTCCCTGGATTTCAAGCACTCGACAACTACAATTTAAAGCGTGAGTGCAAGGACATATACACACACACTATATATATATATATATTATATATATATATATATATATATATATATATATATATATATATATATATATATATATATATATATATATATATATATATACACACACACACACACACACACGCACATATATATACATATATACACACACACATACACATTCACATATACATATATATACATATACACACACACACTCCAATGTTATAAAAGATCTGCACACCAGACTTGCTTTTCCCCGAAAAAAATAAAACAAATCACAAATTTGCTGTGATATTACTACTGCAAAGGATTCTGGGTGGGCATATGCAAATTAGCTTAACAATGACTCACATTTTTGCCTCATTCCATTTTAAACATAGATTCCTTTGAGTTTGTGTTTGCTTCATACAACAGCTTTGAAACACAACTTAGGAAAAGATGCAAAGCCAGTGAACCACTCATGGACAGCTGTACACACATTAGAAAGGATTGTTACAATCAGACATAATATATTAAAATAAAATAACGCAGAATAAGAACATCAATAAACAATGCCTAAACTTCAACATTTCTTTGTATGGCATCATCCAAGAGGTTGGAAAGCTTAGCCTGGCTATGTCACCAACACCACGCTAGACAGGAATATCCCTCTACAGATTTTTACTATATGAGCACCCACAAAAATGTTTTCTCGATTTTTGATATTATGGAATATACCATTCTAGCAAGAATTGTGTTCTCAGTAGGAACGGATAACAAAATCATATGGCGCAGATATATGCCCATAAAGTTTTGAGAGAGAGGTAGTCTAAAACACAAGATGATGGGGAGATGGAAAAAAAAAAAACTAGAGAGGTGATTAAACAAATGCTTAGTTGAGCATGGGTGCCTGGTACAGACTAAATGAAAATATATCACACTATGAACTATACTAAAACGAGGTTGTAGTAGTTAAAGCCGTTTTAGTCTACATACCAAGAAACAAAGGGTAAAAGATAAGTTTTTAATTTTTTAAAAAGTACGCTCTGCCTAAATTACCCTTAAAACTGATCTGCCATGTTTTTGGTTTTTAAATAAAAATAAATAAATAAATAAAAAATTATATATATCTATCTATCTCTATATCTTATATAGGAAAGGAAAGACTCCTGGACCAGTGTTAATTTTGCCGACTAAAATTTTTGAGATCAAACACTAAAAGAATTCAGATGACTAAAATGAAAATGTTTTTGTTTTTTTAGTCAAAAGACTGACTAAAACAAAATTGAAATATGCCGCCAAATTAACACGGTCCTGGACTGGACGAATTTAGTGGCAATTATGGTAAGATATGGAAATATGGTCACCTCATCTATTAGTGATATTTAATCAGGCCAGTCAATCTGAGATTTTTCCCATAGATATAAACATAGCTAACATTATTAAAAAGGATACTGACCCAACTTCTGTGGGAAATTATAGATCCATCTCATTAATAAATGTAGATACCAAAATTTTGGCGAAAATGCAAGCAAAACTGACATGTCATGTGTCCTTAAGGGGTTAAGAACATTTTGGAGCCATATCCGGAGAGAAGATAAATGATTCCAAACCATGCGCAATACCCTTCCATATACCAGAAGTGATGAAACCAGGCAGAGTTTGTTATTTCTTTTGGACGATTCTTCCAATATCTAGGGATTCGAGTGAGATCTCACTTTATCCTGTTTTTCAAATAACTACATACCCCTTATTGACACACAAAAAAAGGCATGGTAGACATGGTAGACATGGTAGACTAAACCCATAGCCTGGATAGGAAGGATACACTGTAAAATAAACAAACATTCTACCCAGACTTCTATTTCAAGAATGACCTATTAAGGTCAACAAAGGGCATTTATATAGATTACAAAGAGCAATAGACTAGTTCATATGGATGAACAAACTCCATAGACTAGCTAGAAACCTTCTCTAAACACCAAGAAATTAGGGCGGTTTGGGTCTTATCATATACTATTATGCTGCACAACTATCCCAAATCATAATGTGGCATAACCCTACAGGATACAAACATTGGGTAAAATGGAAGACAGACCTCATGGAATCCAGTCTACCTTTGTTTTATTTGAGACTGGAAAAGCCCTTAAGAACCCCTTTACACATATCTTGCCCTTCCACCCTGAATTCCTTATATATCAGTGATGGGGTTGAGAACCAAATTTGAGCTAGCACATTTTCCATCTCCAATGACCCAAATCTTCTGCAACAAACTTTTTACCTCGGGCATGAGACCATTTGACCTTAGACATCTTGATGAGGCAGGTATCCTAAGATATATCCTTCTGTGGCCAGAAAGAAAAAATTATAGAATTTGAAAACTTGAGACAGATCACACATCTAACGACTAGTGACTTCTTCCACTACCTCCAGATAAGTGATTTTGCGCAATCTACATATATAAAAGTAGTAGCAATATCACTTTCCACATTCCTTGAATTGTGATGCAACTAAGGAAAATACAAAAAGGATCTCCCTCCTACATACACATCTAAGCAAAGAACCCTCAGTATGGGGACCACTAAGATATATGAACGAATGGGAAACAGATTTGGGCCAGACTCTAGAAGGGAGAGTGTGGGAAGAAATAGCTGCAAAAATCTGTGTCTTATCTCAAGAACAGATGTTTAACCCCTTAAGGACATGTGTTACATGTCATGATTCCAATTAATTCCAGAAGTTTGGTCCTTAAGGGGTTCAAATTCCATTCAGATTGCCCCAGTTTGGGTACATAGAAGAGGTAAAAATCCAAGATACCTCTGCTGGCGCCTTTGTGGTCACAAAACCAAATACCTACACATGTGGTGGGATTTCCTAAAATTACATGGCTTCTGGACGAGCATAAGGGATCAGGTAACAGAGGTCTTACAGAGAGCAACTGATCTCTCTTCTTGGACCTCCCTCTTGTCTAAGGGAGGCAATTCCAAAACATAATTAAAAACGTTTGAATTTAATTACACTAGCGGCCCATAGGGTCCTTGCAGCCGGATGGCTAAAAACAGACGTCCCGACATTACATGTTATTACAAAAATCTAAGACAATGCGGTAATGGATCCCAAAAAAGAATTTAACTCCAGTTTGTTTTGTTTTGTTTTTTAAATAGTTATAACGTAGTCTCTGGGTAAATTGCACACAGTGGTACCCTCCTCTTTTCTCCCCTCCTTTTCTTCCTTTTATTAGGACTTATTTCTCGCTCTACCTCTGTTCATTAACAATTATGAGAGCAGGACACTGATCTTGATAAAACAGGTACATAATGTCAATAATAGACACAGTAATGAAAATTAATCCATTCATTGTTAGCATAATATTACTCTTCTTTATGATACATAGTTAATATGACATGTTATGCTGTGTCTTTTTGTACACTGTATTTCTACATGTCTGCCTCTCTTAAATAAAAAAATAGAAATAATAAATTTTAAAAAACCCTAAGTGGAAACATGCCTATGATACCAATGCTTCTTATTTGTTGCAGATTTTAAAACACATGACTGAAATCCAGCACAAAAACTGATTTCTCACCGTTTCTTAAAGGATCACTATTGGGTCAGGAACACAAACATGTATTCCTGACCCTGTAGTGTTAATACCACCATCTAGCCCCCCTGGGCCCCTCATGCCTCCATAAATATAGCAAAATCTTACTGTATTCAAGCCAGAAGCTATAGCTCTGCATGCAGTTTGCCTAAAAAAGAGCAGTCTGCTGACATCAGAGGTGGTGGCCTGATCCAATCACAATGCTTCCCCATAGGATTGGCTGAGACTGACAAAGAGGCAGGGCCAGCATGATTCAAACACAGCCCTGGCCAATCAGCATTCCCTCATAGAGATGAATTGAATCAATGAATCTCTATGAGGAAAGTTCAGTGTCTGCATGCAGAGGGAGGAGATACTGAATGTTTGGATGCATTTTAGGCAGCCATGACCCAGGAAGGATCTCTAATAGCCATCTTAGGAGTGACCAGTGAAGTTATCACTAGGCTGTAATGTAAACAATGCATTTTCTCTGAAAAGACAGTGTTTACAGCAAAAGGCCTGAAGGTAATGATTCTATTCACCAGAACAAATTCAATAAGCTGTAGTTGTTCTGGTGACTATAGTGTCCCTTTAAGCAAGGTGGCAATATTCTTTATTTTGAAAAAAAGGTGTATTTCTTTTCCACTATTGTCTTGTTAAATATCAGGTAAAACAAAATAGAATCACGTTTAAAGGGAGACTGAGCACCAATAAATGTTTTGAGGAATGCTCCACCATAAGTCTGACCCTTTAGCCACAACCCCTTCCTCCAGAAAAAGACTTGCTTATCACAGCTCATATGTGGAATAAACCTGAAGAAACCATAAGTCAGATTGCATATTAGTACTTCTGGTTACCATTGACATGTATTAACCTGGCGAACTTTTAACAGAAGAAGATACAGTGAGGGGAAAAAAGTATTTGATCCCCTGCTGATTTTGAACGTTTGCCCACTGACAAAGAAATTATCAGTCTATAATTTTAATGGTAGGTGTATTTTAACAGTGAGACAGAATAAGAAAAAAAAAAAATCCAGAAAAACGCATGTCAAAAAGGTTTTAAATTGATTTGCATGTCAATGAGGGAAATAAGTATTTGACCCCTTCAACTTAGTACTTGGTGGCAAAACCCTTGTTGGCAATCACAGAGGTCAGACGTTTCTTGTAGTTGACCACCAGGTTTGCACACATCTCAGAAGGGATTTTGTCCCACTCCTCTTTGCAGATCCTCTCCAATTCATTAAGGTTTCAAGGCTGACATTTGGCAAATCGGACCTTCAGCTTCCACCACAGATTTTCTATGGGATTATGGTCTGGAGAATGGCTAGGCCACTCCAGGACCTTAATGTGCTTTTTCTTGAGCCACTACTTTGTTGCCTTGGCTGTGTGTTTTGGGTCATTGTCATGCTGAAATACCCATCCACGACCCATTTTCAATGCCCTGGCTGAGCGAAGGAGGTTCTCACCTAAGATTTGGCGGTACATGGCCCCGTCCATTGTCCCTTTTATGCGTTGCAGTTGTCCTGTCCCCTTAACAGAAAAACACCCCCAAAGCATAATGTTTCCACCTCAATGTTTGATGGTGGGAATGGTGTTCTTAGGGTCATAGGCAGCATTCCTCCTCCAAACACGGCGAGTTGATTTGATGCCAAAATTTAAAAAAAAAACAAGAACGATTTTGGTCTCATCTGACCACAACACTTTCACCCATCTCCTCTGAATCATTCAGATGTTTACTGGCAAACTTCAGACAGGCCTGTACATGTGCTTTCTTGAGCAGGGAGACCTTGTGGGCACTGCAGGATTTCAGTCCCTCACGGCGTGACTTGGTGACTATGGTCCCAGCTGCCCTCAGATCATTAACAAGATCCTCCTGTGTAGTTCTGGGCTAATTCCTCACCGTTCTCATGATCATTGAAACTTCACCAGGTGAGATCTTGCATGGAGCACCAGACCGAGGAACACAGTTATTTTGTGTTTCTTCCATTTGCGAATAATCACACTAACTGTTGTCACCTTTTCCCCAAGTTGCTTGGCGACGATCTTGTAGCCCATTCCAGACTTGTGTAGGTCTACAATCTTGTCCCTGACATCCTTGGACAGCTCTTTGGTCTTGGCCATGGTGGCGAGTTGCTTCTGTGGACAGGTGTCTTTTACACAGGTAATGAGCCGAGATTAGGAGCACTCCCTTTAAGAAAGTGCTCCTAATCTCAGCTCGTTACCTGTGTAAAAGACACCTGGGGGCCAGAAATCTTACTTTTTCCACTCATGGACATGCAAATCAATTTATAAATTTTACATTAGTTTTTCTGGATTCTTTTTTGCTATTCTGTCTCTCACTGTTAAAATACATCTACCATTAAAATTATAGACTGATCATTTCTGTCAGTGGACAAATGTTCAAAATCGGCAGGGGGTCAAATACTTTTTTTCCCCTCACTGTATATAGACATAAATTACTTATTTCAATCAATCAGGAAAACACACAGAAAGCAAATTTATTACATCAATCACTGACCGTACTGAATGATCTATCAACAAAACGATTTGCATTAGAAGGAGAGGACACTCAGGGAGGAATATAATAAATATTTCACTACCTGTCTACAGCCAAGTTGTGAATTAAAAACAGCTCACTCAGTGCTGTTGGTGTTGAGACTGTACATACTTTGATAAGGAAGTCTTTCTGGCATGAAGGTGTGTGACTGAGAAGGCAGGCTTATGGTGCAGCATGCTTCAAAAAACACCAAAACGTATTCGTGCCTGAATTGTCCCTTTAAGTGTACACTGCATGTGTGTGTGGAGTGGCATGCTTGCTCTACTATAAAAAGTGAGTGCACAGTTAAATATATTTATACAAGAACTACAATCCAAGGGATAGTCTACAGAAGCTGGTGTTTCCATCTAGTTTTTTTTCCCTATATATTTTATGAGCAAGGCCAGGTTTCATGTGTCTTGTGTACCATAGGTGGTCTCAGTTCCTGAACTACTTCAGATGGTACCAACTATAATTGGGTACACATCACTGTTAATTGTGACCTGGTCTTAAATGCACTCACCAATGAACCGCTCGAGGGAGATGGGAACGATACAACATAATGGACACACTGTTGCTATATATGCAGACATCCCAATCTCAGTCCTGACAGAGAAGAGGAAGCTGGCCCCGATAGCTAAGTGACAGAGAGCACCCCATAAAATACCGCTGGGGAATAGATTGGTCCCTATTTGTAGACAATGGAGACGAGACCACAATGTTGACGTCAGCGGATAATCCGAAGCCGCTCCTGCAAACATGGAGTCTTTCACCGCACCCGCGGAATGCAGAGACAGCATACAGTGACAGAGAACATATAGAAAGGGGCAACTGCGGGGTGGTGCAACCAATCAAGAACACACTAAGGAAACTGCAACCTCTATCAAGAGATCGAGACCCCAACTTCAGGACCACTCAACAGTCCATACAATGTCAGACGCCTCACATGAAGAGAGTCAGTCCTGTACAGAGTGAGGTCCGGCAACTCAACCGTATATCACTAAATGCCTAGATCTTTCTAAATGCGATCACCCAGAGGCCAAAACAAACACCATGTTACCTCATGTTATCATACCTGCAGAGACACTGTGATAGCCAATAATAATATGCCACATGTAGTAACGTTGTTAGGTACATTTAATGTTTTGTTAGCTCCAAGCATATGTTCAATTTTTTATTTTTATATACAATGGAAAAACTATTGATGAGGTACACTCAAAAATACAATTGAAAAAGCACTCACCAGTGTGAGGAGTTGATAAGCATCTATGATAATTGGTGTATAAGCAATATTACAATACATTGTATGTTTTTATGCATGCATTACAAGGAGGTGTTCCTTAAAGTGCAAGTCTGAATAAGCAGCAGTGGCATCAAATACATATGTCCACTTAGGGGTTCTTGTTTTCTATGCTTGTTATTTTTGAATGAAGATATTCACTAATTCTGTCTTGTGTTTTTGCATTGTATACCAGTGTAGTATTGCTTTTCCAGTCATTTTTTATGTTAGTTCATAGAGATGGCCTGACAACTGAATTTTCAAATATAAAAAAAAAAAAGTTACAATATATGGGAAAAATTTAATTTTGTAGACAAAAAAAGAAAAAAAAATACCTGATAAAGTACTGTGCTGTGAAAACCCAATAAAATAAAAATGTAAATGTTAACAGATTCCCTAATTAGGACAATCTATACGGACAGGAGTTTACCAAGACCAATAAAAATGTGATCACAACAGTCCACAGATATCTGTATGCAAGCACATCTGAACCATGGTAAACTACATTCTGCTACACTGAACACATAAGTTTAAAATCAATGGCACTGAAGTGAGTTTAACCCCTTAAGGACCAAACTTCTGGAATAAAAGGGAATCATGACATGTCACACGTCATGTGTCCTTAACCCCTTAAGTGTTTAAGGGGTTAAAGTGTTGACTTGCTGTGAACCCACATCCTGTATGCAGCTTAAGTTAATGTCATCACGTCATGAGTTAACCTGTAAGTAGCTATTTTTCTCTTAGGTCTGACACTGTACATTCCATAAGCTGCGTTGCTATCTATACATAGATAGCAACGCATTGCTATATATATAGCAATGTAACTTATGGAATGTACAGATACACATAAAAGTCAGGCAATTTACTTGTTTTGCATGCTTTCCTCACAACAGATACTCACGTGGAGGTGATGGTTCGAAATCGTTCCTGGCCTGCAGTGTCCCAGATTTGAAGTTTCACTTTCTCTCCATTAATTTCAACAGTCCGAATCTTAAAGTCCACTCCAATAGTAGTTATATAGCTGCCTGTGAAATAAAGGGATACAATCAACACATTTATGATGACTATCTGCCCTATCTGAATGATTTCTTAAGTATAAAGCTGCAATTAAAGAAACTCTCACTGAAGTGGTTATGGTGCCAGGAGTGTTCAGCGCCCCATTAAATAGTCAAACTGTAAATGGGTTTACATCTTACCTGGAGTCCACAAGTCTCCAATCATCTCCTCAATAAGAGCCAGAAGTTCTCTGCATTGATCCAAGCCAAGCAGTGCAGAGCTGAGAATGTTCAGCTGACACTCGCAGCAAATGAGCTGGTCCTGCACTGCAGGATTTAGCTCAAGAGAGCTAAAGGAAACTGTACAGTAGCTTCCAGCTCTAAATGGAGGATGTGACTGGCACCCAACACATCCCATGTAACTTGTCAAAACAGTCATAAATAAGATAGCGCACTTTAAAGGAACACTCCACGCACCATAACCTCTAAAGCAGACTCATGTTTTATTTCACAATTTCATATGGCATATTGTTAAAATGCCTTTTTTTTTTTTTTAAAGTGCAATTACTGATTTTAATCGAAAACTGTCATTTCCTAGGTTTACGGATATACATCTTAAATCTATATTCTCAGCCTCCATGTATGAATTATTGGGAGCTCAGTAATACTCCCTGTAATATATCCAATACTTGCTACACATTATATTTTAAGTTACTGGTCCCAAGTAGAGTGTGCATGCCGTGTTGTGATTCCACTACCTCACACCAGCACAGTTCCATAAATGGTAAACATAACATACATGCCAGGTCAACTGCCTGGGCTCAATTTTGAGATTTGCTAACCTCTTCCTGGCCTTGCCATTCCTTTAACTTAGTAGAAAACCACTGGCATTTTCTCAAGTATCACATGTCAAGTTGTATGTAAACGTCAATTTAAAGCGTTACTCTAACAACCACTTCTGCTTTTAGTGGTGGTCATGGAGCAAGCAATTTGCAGCTTGAAACACTTCCAATGCAGAGCTATCTGTACCTTTGTGCTGAGGTATAGCTAAAGTCCTAGCACACTACTTAGGCAGCCTGTAACTATGTTCCAGACTGCATAATGTGAGTTCTGTGCAAAAATTACATCTATTGTCAGCACACACTGCACACTGGTGATTAATGCAATCACTCTCTTCACTTGCAGGTAGCACTGTGAGAATACCTGCAAGGAGAAGTCAACTATATGGCGCTATATAAATACCAATATTTATGAACAACTAAATGTATCATGTTAAATTTGTCCCCTCCCAGCCTTCCTTGCCTCCCTATATGAGTTTGTTAGTTTATGGCTTTTTTTTGTCCCTCCCTCCATTCATAAAATCGAGCGAGTACAGCTTTCCCAACCTCCCTACCTGATTTTTCAAAATGTTTTGTGTTGTCCACAGTCCTAGTCCGTGTCACACCCTTACTCCCCTACTCAATTCTGAACAAAGCCTTGGAAGTTGGTGGGCTGGCTTTAGTATAGAGAAGAGCTGTCACACTGATCACCAGCGCTCAAACCGCAAACACACACACACACATTGTAATGTTTCATGCATCTCATAAGAAGGCATTGGATTGCCACTTATGTGCACAAGGTTTAACAATGCCTCACTGAGGAGCATGTGATTAGACTAAGGACCGGCAAACTATAAGATAAGGTTTACTTACTATTTTTACAAATTTATGTGGTGGAAAAAAAAGGAGTGGTGACTAAGTGATAATGTAAAATCTTAATATTAGGAAAAATAATTACAGGCTCCAACAAGGAAGGGTGCTGTAACAATTTAAAAGCCGTCTGAAAATAAAACTTTCAGATTGCTTAGTGTCAGTGCTTACTTTTAACTGGTTTATTGTTTTTAATTACCTGCAAAAGATTGCAGAAAAAAAGTGTGTTATTCCAGCTTTGAATATCTTTCACAGAATGTGTGACCAATGAGTAATTGCAATAGACTTCCACCACATCCTCTCAGCTAAATATACAAGAATACTTTTACACACATAAATGTCAATATCATCGAACAGAAACATTTCCTCCAGCTACAAGTGTATACCACTTGCTATACAGTGCCTTGCAAAAAGTATTCACATCCCTCAACTTTTTACCTATTTTGTTACATTATGGCCTTAAATTCAATGTTTTATTAATCTGAATTTTATGTGATGGATCAGAACACAATAGTCAAAGTTGGTGAAGTGAAATGAGAAAAATATATACATAAAACTATTTTTTAGAAATAGAAACAGAAAATTGGCATGTGCGTATGTATTCATCCCCTTTGTTATGATGCCCATAAAAAGCTCTGGTGCAACTTATTACCTTCAGAAGTCACATAATTAGTGAAATGATGTCCACCTGTGTGCAATCTAAGGGTCACATGATCTGTCATAACATATACGCACCTTTTTTGAAAGGCCACAAAGGCTGCAACACCTAAGAAAGAGGCACCACTAACCAAACACTGCCATGAACACCAAGGAACTCTCCAAATAAGTAAGGAACAATGTTGTTGAGAAGTACAAGTCAGGGTTAGGTTATAAAAAAAAATATCCAAATCTTTGATGATCCCCAGGAGCACCATCAAATCCATCATAACCAAAATAGAAAGAACATAGCACAACAGCAAACCTGCCAAGAGACGGCCGCCCACCAAAACTCACGGAGCGGGCTAGGAGGGCATTAATCAGAGAGGCAGCACAGAGACCTAAGGTAACCCTGGAAAAGCTGCAGAGTTCCACAGCAGAGACTGGAGTATCTGTACATAATAAGGACGATATGCCGTACGCTACATAGAGTTGGGCTTTATGGCAGAGTGGCCAGAAGAGAGCCATTACTTTCAGCAAAAAACAAAATGGCACGTTTTGAGTTTGCGAAAAGGCATGTGGGAGACTCCCAAAATGTATGGAGGAAGGTGCTTTGGTCTGATGAGACTAAAATTGAACTTTTCGGCCATCAAAGAAAATGCTATGTCTGGCGCAAACCCAACACATCACATCACCCAAAGAACACCATCCCCACAGCAAAACATTTTCAGCAGCCGGGACTGGGAAACTGGTCAGAGTTGAGGGAAAGATGGATGGTGCTAAATACAGAGATATTCTTGAGCAAAACCTGGACCACTCTGTGCATGATTTGAGGCTAGGATGGAGGCTCACCTTCCAGCAAGACAATGACCTCAAACACACTGCTAAAGCAACACTTGAGTGGTTTAAGGGGAAACATGTAAATGTGTTGGAATGGCCTAGTCAAAGCCCAGAGCTCAATCCAATAGAAAATCTGTGGTCAGACTTAAAGATTGCTGTTCACAAGCGCAAACCATCCAACTTGAAGGAGCTGGAGCAGTTTTGCAAGGAGGAATGGGCAAAAATCCCAGTGGTAAGATGTGGAAGCTCATAGAGACTTATCCAAAGCGACTTGGAGCTGTGATTGCCGCAAAAGGTGGCTCTACAAAGTATTGACTTTAGGGGGGTGAATAGTTCTGCACATTGACTTTTTCTATTACTTTGTCCTATTTGTGGTTTGCTTCACAATTAAAAAAAATAAAAATACATCTTCAAAGTTATGGGCATGTTCTGTAAATTAAATGATGCAAATCCTCAATCAATGTTAATTCCAGGTTGTGAGGCAACAAAACACGAAAAATGCCAAGGGGGTGAATACTTTTGCAAGGCACTGTATCAACTGCAGCTCTAGATTAATTCAACAAATGGCATCAATAAAAAAATAAATAAAAAAAAGTAACAGACCAAAACAAATCAATACAGTACATGCTGAGAAGAACATCCAATCAAGCTAAACACTATGCCACTGTGTTCAAATTCATGGTGAAAATGTAGTAAAAACCTTGCGACTCACATTCAGATATTAAAGCAGAGGGGTTACACACATTCTTGTTCTTTAGCAACTCAGCAGTGTTAGTGAAAATGCCAATCCAATACTCATTAATCTCAGGCTGTAATGGAATAATTAGAAAAAAAATGCAGATATTCTCAATAGTTATGTGCTAAAATGATTGGAGTTGTTGGGTTAAAGGAAAAATATAAGCTATCAGAATTGTGGTGCCAAGGTTTGCTGCTGTAGTCCAAGTAGATTCAGCAGAAAGCCCAACTACTATTGGAGTACAGGCTTTAATTTGATATACACTCCTCAAATATGAAAAGGCAGAGCCTCTTCCATTAACTACTACACAAATACTAGAATATTAGAACCATGCACACCATTACAACACTGTCACTGATTTATGTTAACTATTTTGATACTTTTATTCCTTTTACCCTAAAATAAAAAAATTAAATTTTTTTTTAAAAAAGCACATTCACCCCAATTGACAATAACTGTTCATTTCAACGCAACAGTTATCCTTTAATAAAACAACTCATTTAACGTGGCAGTCAAAGCACCACAACCAATACAACCAGCTGTAGCAGTTATGATGCCTGGTATCAGTAAAACCATCCGATGGTAAGTAGTCTAACCGTTTGACACTCACCTGGGATCTCTGGTAGTCGCAAGTATACATTTTTTTTGTAGACTGCAGTAGTTATGGCACCTAGACGGTCCCTTTAAAATACATTCTGTCTATACATTCATACCATATCACTGAAAATGCAGAGACCCAAAGAGGAAAGTATTTTCAAGCATTCACTTGTCTTGAGTGAATTAAAGTCCTACTTGTTGGAGTCAATTAGGTCTACATGTGCACCAAAAAACATAACATCAACTAACTATAGTAACAAACTGCTTGACACCAAGGATAGAGTGATGCAGTGTTCATGCACACTAAAAAGTGTACAATGGAGGTTTAGAGAATTGAAAGGGATACCTTTAACTTGTTTCATCAAAGAGTAAAACTACCAACACTGCAGATTTGGCAAACATATTGCACATGCAGCTAGTACCTTGCATTTCAGAAAAACTAAATTATGCGAGGACATTGGAAACTCACCTGAAAAGGTGTTGTCAGCAAATCTCAGAAGTAAACTGCTTTTTCCAACACCTGAAAAGGAAGCATTAGTAAATTAATAAGAATACTTCCAAAAGCTTAATATTTATCTATGGATTTATAAATCAAAAACAGAGCAAGCCCTGATTTTGTGCTCTATGAACCAGTGGGTAAACTTAGAAAAGAGACAAACAGTGAGACAGAACTGAAAATTATGAATTTTGAAAGAATATTTAGCGAGCCATTGCCTTCAAGATATACTTTCAGAATAAATCTTTAGATTTGACATACATTTCTTTACACATTTTTTTTCAATTAAAATATAGCCAGCCATTCTGCAACAATGCTGTGGAAGGGTTAGCTGTGTAAAACCGATCTGTCTAAACTAAGCCCAGCAGTGCAGGGCTTAGCTCATTGACTATAGCGATTATAGCCATAGCGATAGCAGTTTATATTTTTAGTAGTTTAACCCCTTCAGGACAGAGTCAATAGTTCTGATCAAAACAAAATGTAAACAAAAACTGGAATTTGTGCTATATATGTCTGTTCACCCATAGTTTACCTCATTCATATTATATGCACCCACACTTATTAGATATCAGTTTGTTCAGGAGAAACAGGTCTTTAATTTCATATCAAATATTTGTATATGAAACAATCTATTATGAATAAAATCAAAAAAACTGAGAAATTTAATTTATTTTTTAAATCTGTAGTTCTGCCTCACATTTTAGCTGTAAATGTCATAATACTGTTAGCTTTTACTGCACAAAAAGCACATATTTGGATTCAGCAAAGTCTCACGAGTACAACAGTAGCCCCCATTAACAGTTTTTACAGTGTTTTGGAAAGTTAAAGGGTCATATACAGCCCATTCCATTTTTCAGTTTTTTCACATTGAAATTTTCCAGATTAGTAATGTAACCTAAAACATATTAAAACAATAATATCGTCAGTAAAAGTGCCGTTCGTGTGTAAAAAATGCAAAAAACGTCACTTTCACTAACAATATCACTGTTGTAATACAAGTTACCATTTGGAAACACTAATATTTGTGTTCAGCGATGTCTCCCAAGTAAAATGGTACCCCCCATGTACAGGTTTTATGGTGTCCTGGAAAGTTACAGGGTTAAATATAGTGCTCGCAATTAAAATTCTCTGCACTTATTGCCTGTGTTGTTGGGCATGTCAATCAAATTTTAACTAATTAAATCACATAATTATGTTAAAATATTACCCTAATATACACGTAGAATTTTAATATATATATACACATACATATATGTATTTAAAGTATACACAAACACTTATGTAGTTATGTAAATAAATAAATAAATATATATATATATATAGATAGATAGAATGTCATTCTAAGTGTATTTTGTTACATATATATATACACATATATATATATATAATAAAATACAGTTAGAATGAAATTACATATGTATATATAATTTTTTTATATTTTATTTATTATTGTAATTATACGTGTATATATAAATAGAAAATATAATATATATATATCATATATATGTAACGTCATTCTAAGTGTATTTTAATACTAATATATGTACTTATATTAACATTAAAACACACACACACATTTCATTTATTTTAAAAACATGTCTAATGATTTTTTTTTTACTACTCCCCACCAGCAGGGGGACTGTGACATTCCAGACATTCCCCCTGTTGGCAGATCCTCAGCCAGCTGTAGGGGGCCATGTGATCGCTCTTTGAGAGCAATCACATGGCCCCCGGGGGCCCTTATTTGCCAGGGGGAGGGCTGCCAGGCAGCCCTCCAGAAGAGGATCGCGGCGGAGGTGAGTAAATCTCACCCCCTGGTGCTGCAAGCCATTACGGCATCCTATGCCGCCGCAACGGCTTTACAGCCCATTTAAATGGGGACGGCATAGAACGCCGTAACGGCATGAAGGGGTTAATGACAACTTGAAAATTCCTAAAATTGTTATGGCACTTAAATGGCCTTTATTTAGCTGTATGCTGGCTCGCCTGGAAAAAGAACACTCTAGGGTCAGCAACACTAATGTATTCCTGACCCTATAGTGTTAAAACCACCATCTACTCCCCCTTGCGTACCTCAATATTGTAAAATCATGGCTTCAAGTCTGCAGCCTCTGCCCCTGATCTGCCTGCTGTCATCATCAGAAGTGGTGGTGTGAGTCAATTACAATGCTTCCCCGTAGGATTGGCTGATACTATCAAGGAGGCAGATCAGGAGCAGAGCCAGCATGATTCAAACACAGCCCTGGCCAATCAGCATCTCCTCATAGAGATGAATTGAATCAATGCATCTCTGTGAGGAAAGTTCAGTGTCTGCATGCAGCACCTCTAGTAGCCATCTGAGGAGTGGCCAGTGAAGGTATCTCTAGGCTGTTATGTAAACACTGCATTTTCACTGAAATACAGTGTTTACTGCAAAAAGCCTGAAGGAAATTATTCTTATCACCAGAACAAATATAATAATCTTTAGTTGATCTGGCGACTATAAGTTAGTATTATCTATACATTTAGACTCCCTTACAAATCATTCCACCGGCAACATTTCCCAACTTTTCCCTGAAAAAAAAAAAAAAAAAAAAAGAGAATTGCCATGAATCCAAAATAAATGACCAAAACAGTCAAAAATTATCCAAGTCAATTCTGTTTTCAGTTTGTTAATTTGCCCATAAATCTGAAACAATCTTTTACAGTAGAAAATAAGATTGTAGTGCTAGTACTCACTGAAAACAATGCATCGTGCTAGATAGCAACAATCATGTCAGTTTTTTGAGTTTTTTTTTTACTAACAATTTATGTAGAACATTCCACGTAATGTTGTTTTGGTGACTATATTGTCCCTATAAGTAATACATACAAGATGTTAAGTGGAAGATAAAAGCAGTGTGTATGCAGAGCACAAAGGGTATTTAGGCTGCAAATGTATATTAATAAAATAAAACCAAATGTTTCAAAAAACAGTGGTAAAGTTTAGACTTGACAAACCTCATCTATAACTAGCCTATTGTATGTACTCTTAAGGACATTTATATGGTTGAATTTAAAGGGGCACTCCAGACCCCTAATGCACTTTTAGCTGAAAAGCTTTATATGTGAAGAGCGTGTCCTCCTTCATTTTGCAAAAAGTGCAGATTTCTATAGAAATTGACACTTTTATAAATCACAGATAACAGGTAATGTTACTTCCAG
Organism: Pelobates cultripes; assembly: GCA_933207985.1. Taxonomy (NCBI): domain Eukaryota; kingdom Metazoa; phylum Chordata; class Amphibia; order Anura; family Pelobatidae; genus Pelobates; species Pelobates cultripes. The sequence continues at coordinate 195,738,763 of OW240916.1, forward strand.
GCTTGGTTAGCTCTGTGGAGCTAAACTCAAGAGGCTGCAGATGCCCCCATCACCTGTCTTGCAAATACTTGCCATTGACCTGCATTGAGAAGTATGTGATTGGACAGCTGGGGAAGTCTGGGTGGGGTTAAAAGGGGATGGCTTGCAAAAGAGCAAACGCTAGAAATGCAGGTTTTAGAAATGTAACCCCAATGAAAAAATGAATAGCTAAATGCATGTATGTTCCCTTTTGAGGTATATCTAATAAACAGTGATTTTTTTAATATTGTGTTTGGACAGTGGAGTGTCCCTTTAAGTAGTGAGTTGCAGATTCTAAAAGATTAGATGGATTAAAATCATAGACAAAACATAGAGGGTAGCCATAGTGTACGGTCACTTAAACAATAGCAGTGCAAGCCGAACAATTATTAGATTGTTTCTTTAGTGTTGGCTTTTCTTGTAAAATGCTGCTATGCTACTGCTTGGTAACCTGTAAACATGGTTGTGGGAGTACAGAGTAAGTGTTTGGCTTGAAATTCTAAACAACTCTATGCCTAAAGGGCCCTGTTACAGTTATTGGAGTATGAGAATTGAGCTTGGCATCACTAGAAGACATGCTTATTTCTGCTTCCAGCAGCAGCCTACATTCTGAGAACACATTCAGATTCATAGATTGTACATGTTGCCCATCTAGCAACTGTACATTCTGCTCTTTAACGGTTTGATTGCCAGTCAAAGAAAGGCATAAATTAAAACATTTTTGAAAACACAAATTCCATCTAAGAAAAATAGTCACAATTAACAGCTGCTTTTGTAAGTTATGATCCACAAGACACTCATCAGTGGAACTACCGCCGGTATGAATGAAATAAAAATATTTAACCACGAATGCACCTATTGCAGAAGGATCTGCCAGTCCACTTGTCAGAAGTTACTAAAACCAAGTACGGAGATGGCTCTACCAATTCATTGGCTTGCAATGCTAACAACTGAAATATTTATTGATCATGTGTATTTAGATTTTGACAGAACGCAATTTCTATAATTTAGTTAGTAATTCAAATATAGCATTCAATAAAATGGCATTTCTCACAAACAAAAACATTGTTTTATATTTGACCAATTTTCAATGAGTTTTTTTTATTTAAAAAAAAAAAAAAAAGGTCTTTTAAATATTGAGGCAGTAAAAGTGGCACAATCCATTTAACCACTACCAAATTTGAGACCAATAAACCATAGCATTAAAAAGCTTTATAAAGAACACATTAACATCAGACCTCCAGCCTTAGATAGTCCTCATAGGAAAGCATTGAATAATGCTTTCCTATGAAGAGGTCTAATGCGTGTGCGCCCATTGCCGCGCATGAGGTCTCCCCCGACGGCTGATGGTGGAGCCTGACCCCTTCAGCCCCACAGGAGGGGGACCTTTTAAACCTGTAGTGCCAGGAAAATTGCTGTTTTCCTGTAACTATAGGATCCCTTTAAATTAATAAAATAACAGTCACAGTAAGTCACACAAGAAACATGGATGGAGTAATTTTGGAATCATATTGCCCAGAAAACTTGCCTTGCAAAAACATAAAGGGACACTATAGTCACCAGAGCAACTATAGCTTATTGAATTTGGTGAGTAGAATCATTACCTTCAGGCCTTTTGCTGTAAACACTGTCTTTTCAGAGAAAATGCAGTGTTTACATTACAGCCTAGTGATAACTTCACTAGCCACTCCTCAGATGTCTGTTAGAGATCCTTCCTGGGTCATGGCTGCGTAAAATGCACCCAAACATTCAGTGTCTCCACCCTCTGCATGCAGACACTGAACTTTCCTCATAGAGATTCATTGATTCAATTCATCTCTATGAGGAGATGCTGATTGGCCGGGGCTGTGTTTGAATTGTGCTGGATCTGCCCCTGATCTGCCTCTTTGTCAGTCTCAGCCAATCCTATGGGGAAACATTGTGATTGGATCAGGCTACCACTTCTAATGATGTCAACAGGCAGTGGACATGTCTAAAGGAAACAGGCACAAAGCATGCAGCTGCAGACTTGAATACAAGTAAGATTTATATTGAGGGGACCAGGGTGGCTAGATGGTGGTTTTAACCCTATAGGGTCGGGCATACGTTTGTGTTCCGGACCCTATAGTGCTCCTTTAACCCCTTAAGGACCAAATTTCTGGAATGAAAGGGAATCATGACATGTCACACATGTCATGTGTCCTTAAGTGGTTAAGCTATGAAAACAGCTTGTAAATCTTCAAGCTCATACTGCTATGGAACTTTTCAGTGTTGGGTAACGACTAGCTGCCTAATACCAGAAACATCCAAATTATACTATTTTATGCAGTAACACAAACAATAAAATAGCATGCAGAAAGTATATCTGAATCTGAAACATTTTTTCCCCAAATAAATACTACAGTGATATGTGCACAAAATATTCTCAATGGTCTTTGCTACTTTACCTATATGAACAAATTGTGTATATTCTACACTAAAACTGCAATAAATGTTATTGCTCTTGTAATCTTAACACAGTCACATTAGTACCAGAGCGCACACACACACAATCAGCAAAATGTAGTCATTTAATGCTACAATTAATTCCACTGTTTAGTTTAGGACCTGGAGATAAACACATCCAAATATAGAAAGATCACGATTAAAGAAGAATTAAGGAAGAGTTCCTAATACCAATAAGCACTAATTAAAGGGTTATTGCAACCACCATAACCTAGCATTCTGCAATGGTTTGTCCTCTTACCTGCATCATCACTGGGTGTCATGTCTCCTGTAAAGCAGGCTTGTGAAATCTGGCTTCTGCAGAAGCTGATCCTGACGCTCATTCACTGGCTAAGTGTGTCAGCCAATGAATGAGCATCTGTGCATAGCAATATGCACATAATTGACTTTAGCCAACCCAGAACCCTCGTTCCAGACTAGCTAATGAAACCCCAGAGGTGTGACGCTGCCAGTGTGACGCTGTCAATATGTCACTGCAAAACACTGCCATAGAGACATGAGGCACCATGACCACTTCAAAACACTGAGGTGGTCATTGTGAACCACTGTGGTAAAATGTACAGCAGAGGTAAGTATAAAAAACACCTTCCTCCGGGGGGCGGGGCTGGACCGCAGAGCTGAGCGGAAGCAATCCTTACCAGCTCCTGCGACCAGCTTCAGCAAAAGCGACATTAAGCTGCTGAAACGGCACCAAAACGCCAAGCTACAACCACCAAACGAAGGGGGAAGTCGGGGCAGACAGAATTATACCCCACAAGTGACACCCGACCCGATCGACGCCCGACGCAGCAATTAGGCCTACTAGCATGGCGGCCACGGGAAAGATGGCCGCTCTCCTGATGCCCAGAACAACGGAAAAGCAGACTCAGAGCCCTCGCTCCCCTCCCATGGACCGGCGGGGGATATCCCGGTCCTCCCTCACACGATCAGCCATACCCAAGAGTCAGGACCACGCATTCCAGAGGCCACATGCGGAGAAAACAAAATGGCGGCAGGCTCACACACCACTTCTAGGTGCGAGATCAGAAGGGACAGGGAGCTCAGGTACGAGCGCATGTTCAGGGCAGTCTGGGAGAGGCTGGAGGCCCTACTGCAGTCCCCACGCACAGAACCCTCAGCCGGCGGGAAGGCACACCCAGACAGCCCAAACAGACGGCAGAAGGTAAAGCCTAACCCGGCTGAAAGCGATACACCATCCCTACACCGATCCGCACAAGTCCCAGCCCGGGAATCCATACTACTCACCAGGCGACCCTGAAATAAACCTGTCACACCAAGACGCCGCAAAGACCCCTTAAGGCATCGGCTAACAACTTCGACAGTGGGACAGTAACCCCCTTAGGGGAGACGTACCACACATGATATGGCTGACCCATCACACACGCTCCTATTGCTTTGCGGCAGTAGCAAGCCTTAGCCCAATCACCTACACCCATTTAAGCAACGACCAGACAAAGGTACACACCACTCAGGGAAACCTTGGGGGACACAAGCATAGACACTGCAGACCACACGCACTCACATACACAAACTGAGAACGACTAACCATATCAATGACTAACTCGGCTAACGCCGAAATCTAAGCCAATTCACGTTGACCTCACATAGCCTGGGCTACCAAATTTCTTATCACTCAGTGCCCAACTATGCCAGAACTCAGAGCACCAGTTGACATTACTGTTTGAATTTACTCTCATGCCTGTGTTTAATTCGAATGCCAGCTAATTTAACATGCTTAAGCCTGTACTTTACGTTGTAGAAACACTAACGTAGCAAAACAGAGTTGCCATCAATAATAATATTGTAAAATGTGCCGTAACCTCAGTACCACATATGTGAACTTCTATGTTATTAACCTACTTACTAATGCTGTTGTGGCATCGTAAGATGTTACGTTACACGATAAAAATAAAGTTAAAAAAACAACAAAAAACACCTTCCACCACAGCACTTGTGTCCATGCACCATCTTTTTAAGATGCACTAGTCAGTCTAAAACATTTAAATATTATATTAGAGCATGCCAAGACATTAATTCTGAAATGGGTAATGCATGCACCCGGTTGATGGGGACCCTGGACATTGGCAACCTAAATAAGTGGTGTTTTTCTAACCTCATAATGCCCTATTGGTCATATCTAGATAGGTGTCACCACCACCCTCAAACAGGGTTGTTTTATTTCTTTTAAATAACTTACCTATAATCTAAGAGAAGCTCTCGGCGCTGATCTCCCTAATCCAACAAGCATAAAGGCAGCCCTTATTGTTCAATAACAGGCTTCTCGATTTTTTATTAAAAACCAAAAATCGGCTCTAACAGAGGGAGGCAGAGGGACGCACAGAGGGAAGTGGGTGAGCAATGCTGTGCGAACTAACTGCCGGCATAAAATATGCACAGAATTGACACTTGGCAGTCCATAACAGAGTTCCAGCCTGCCAAAGTCACATGTGCCTGGCACAAAAGGTAATATACATCTGGATGAATTACAGACTCCTACAACCATAATCACTTCAAATCACTGAAGGGGTCTTGGGGGTTAGAGTCACCATTTAAAACCATATGGAAAAACTGAGGCAAAAAAAGCTTATCTGGAACAAAAACTTCAAATCACAACTACATATTTCTGGCGGAATTTTAACATTCTGATTTAATTAGCAAAATTATGTATTTCTATCCTGAAATGTGTGTTGTGGGCATGGTTGGGGTGGAAAATTAGAAATCTGTGGTGGAAGAACAATACCTTCCAGTCCACTGTACATCTAAGAAGTTTCCTGTCTGGGCTGCGAGTTTGAGGTCTTTACCTCCGGCAGGTTCAAACCTCCGTAATCACTCCTCGTAGTTCCGGTGCTCAGTGAGAAAGTGCATGCTGGGAATCCCAGCAGCTGCGCTCTTACTCACTGGAAAGAGCCCGACTGCGAGGGAAAGAGCAATTGCTGAGGTATGAACCCGCAAAAGGTAAAGGCCTCCCACATTTGCAACCCTGACACATACTTCCCATAGCAGACCTGCCACTGGCATACAGCAGAGCTAAATGCCAAAAACACTGCCTGTCAGGAAAAACAAATTCAACATCCCTGCAATATGAATCAAAAAAATAAAAAATGGTATGTTTAAAAAAAAATAAAAATAAAAATTACCTGAGCAAATACACGATTATTCACAATATGTTGAACTGTGTGAATTAGATTCAAAAGGCAAAATCTAGGCTAAAACACCCAAGATGTGACTATAGCCAAGTTGGAGAATCTTTTTGATCAGCTATTTTAGCCTAAATTTGTTCATTTGCTTTCAATTTGCTAAAATTTAGAGTAGTGAATTAACCTCATAGCCTAAACTTTATTTTGCAATTAGGTCATCCACAAATCTGACAAAAAGCTCCATCTTAATCTAGATCAGGGGTAGGCAACCTTTTAGCAGCACTTTGCCGATATAGGATTGTGATGTCCCGTAGCATGCCGGTCCTATTTTTTTTAAATTGAGGTGTGTATGCTGCTCTATTCTGCTTGTGTTATTTATACTGTAACTGCTTTATATTGTTGTATTTGTGCGTATATGAGCTATTATATTGTATATGTTTACAAGTAGTTTGTGGTGTTGTGTCTGATACCCATGAATGTGTGCTATGTATGGGGGCTGCTTGTGGAATTGTGTGGATGGATATGTCACATTGTTTGTTTGGTAGTGTGTGTATGTGTGGGGGCTGTTTGGGGTATTGCATGTGAGATTGTGTGCATGTATGTGGATTGTTAGCGGGTTACGTCTGTGCAGATTGTGTTTTGTGTTTGTGTGTGGGCTGTTTGTGTTACTTGTATGAGGGGAGGCTTATTCTGCATTACTGTGTATATCTAGCAGTGTGGGTGGCTTCCCTGTGTTCCAGTGGGGACCAGGCTGGCCAGGTACAGGACAGGAGCTGCAACAGCAGCTGCGGGCTGCTCTACTACAGTGTGAATTCCCATTCATAAGTGCTGGGAGTAAGTGATCTGAAATCACTTACTCTATGTGCTGCAATGCATAAATTGAGGATTGCCCTTCACCACCTTTTCGTATTAGCAGATATCTGAAGTTTTACTGGGACTCCTGATAGGCCAGAGCCTGTTTGGCTCTAGCAGCCTTGAGTGCCGTGCAAACACACCTCGAGTGCCGTGCATGGCACTAGTGCCGTAGGTTGCCTACCCCTGATCTAGATATACCAGGTGTCCTTTTGTCAAATCTGCATGACCAAAAAAATGAAAGAAAAAAAAAAAAATTCAAAACTTTTTTCATGCACAGAATTAACATTAGGCAACCAGGAACAGAGCTCCAGGCTTCCTAAGTCATGTGTGCTGAAGGTGCAACTAGCCCCCGACACAACAGTGCAAATAACTATATGTGCAACGTTTCTAACAAAATTGCTGCATATACAGATTCACAACACCATCAGCATTTAACCTAGTAGAAACAAAGTTTGAGGAGTCTTTCAGGTGTTGCAGACGGGATATATCTTGGGCACTTTATAAATGATTAAAGGGACACTATAGTCACCTGAACAACTTTAGCTTAATGAAGCAGTTTTGGTGTATAGAACATGCCCCTGCAGCCTCACTGCTCAATCCTCTGCCATTTAGGAGTTAAATCCCTTTGTTTATGAACCCTAGTCACACCTCCCTGCATGTGACTTGCACAGCCTTCCATAAACACTTCCTGTAAAGAGTCCTATTTAGGCTTTCTTTATAGCAAGTTCTGTTTAAGATTTTCTTATCCCCTGCTATGTTAATAGCTTGCTAGACCCTGCAAGAGCCTCCTGTATGTGATTAAAGTTCAATTTAGAGATTGAGATACAATTATTTAAGGTAAATTATATCTGTTTGAAAGTGAAACCAGTTTTTCATGCAGGCTCTGTCAATCATAGCCAGGGGAGGTGTGGCTAGGGCTGCATAAACAGAAACAAAGTGATTTAACTCCTAAATGACAGTGAATTGAGCAGTGAAATTGCAGGGGAATGATCTATACACTAAAACTGCTTTATTTAGCTAAAGTAAATTTAGGTGACTATAGTGTTCCTTTAACCCCTTAAGGACCAAACTTCTGGAATAAAAGGGAATCATGACATGTCACGCATGTCATGTGTCCTTAAGGGGTTAAAGGGATAATATAGGCACCATGAACACTTCCGCTCATTGAAGTGATCTGGGTGCAGTGACCCGGTTACCTTAACCCTGAAATGTTAGTTTCTGAGAAACTGCAATAATTACATTTCAGTACCAAGACTGCTGCCAGACACTTCCCGCTTGCTAGGCCAGTTTTGGGTGCCTGATGATGGACATCCTCAGCAAGGGGAAGGGGGCAAAGGGAAGTATAGTGCTAGGAATACAACTTTCATCAATGTAAGTTGAGGACTTGGAGAAGTTTAATTGGGGAAATATAAGGTTCTAGTTTGCATGGGGTTAATTGCAGGGCAATGTGGGGATCTGTATTGAGTAGTAAAGGATTCATTTTCAGGGGACTGTATGTACGTAAATTGGGAGGAGGGGTCAACTGGCATATTCATGTTAGCACCATATCACTGAGAAAGAGGACATAACTATGGATCTGAACATGAGAATAGCAGGGTATATTTGTTTATAAGTACCCAAATCACTACAGAACATTGTAGTGGCTAGGGTGTCAAGAGACTCAAGGTGCATCCAACAGTAAAATGACACTTACCTGGATCTGTCAGGCACTGATCTGAGTTGAATTATATCACATTATCATACCAGCTCATACTAAATTGAGATATTACACACTGGTTGAGACCCATGAGCAGTTTTACTGTTTACCACTGACAGCGCCAGGTGACTCTTTGCACCATAAAAGGATGTGTGTGTGTAAGGGGGTAGATTTTGTTATCAGGGTCCCTCTTCAGGTTGCCTCAACTGCTCAAGCATTGAGACAAAAAGGAAGGTGAGAGACATTTATTAAATAAGAGTGGACAAAAGAGAGACTAATTTTCAATAGTAAATGTATCTATTCACAAAACTTATTACATTTTATCCTCAGTTTTAAAAGAAAAATAAATAATTCTGCTGATTTAGAATTCCTGAAAATATCTGCCTAAAATAAGCTGTGATAAAAGTGGAGGTTTCATTTTCACTTCCTCAGATGTTTCAAATGTATATATTTACATATTAAATGCTCTCCAGGATACAAAGAATTCCTAAATCTTAACAGAAACACTCAGCATTACATTATATCACAAACCAAATTCTAACTAGCAATTTAGCAAACCATTCAATTTGCTGTAAATGTAAATACTTACACAATATTTTAGTTATAACATTAGCACTATTACCACCACCACCACACACACACAGGGTCAGCATTTTTTAGAATTCCTTACTTGCTATACTTCGCAAACTGTAAATGCTAGTTAAAGTACATGTAAACATACTGAGTGACATAGCAAATCTAAATGGAAACATTCAGTAATGATACTGGTTGACATGGGTGTGCATAATCTCCCAAGTGCCTAACTTGGCAAAATACAGCTAAGGTTTAAGTGTAAAGAACAGTGAACAGCACAGGTTTTAAAGAGTATCTAATTAATTGAAGGAATAGCTGGCATAATTTACAGAAATGCTTTCCAAAGACTCAATCCAATGCGGTTTCCCCTTCTCCCTTGCAAAACCAGGAGTGCCATAATGTTGGATTATGGCTATAAAGGTGACACATAGTCCTATAGGACTCTTTTTGTTAATCTAGATTATTATAACTAGTTTTTGCAATATGTACCATGTCAGGCATGAAAAGTGCTGCCTAGTAGTATGTAGAACGCAAATGAATCAGGAAGGAACTTGTACATTAATACAGCGATTTAATTACTGCCCCACATGAAGTATACACACAGCGGGGCAGCATGCTTCCTGTACTGCACACAGAAAGAAGGCTTCAAGCAAACCAAAGTGGGTCTGACAACCCTAGCGGCAGGATATGCTAGAGTGCAAGCTCTTGGGGTCAGGTTTAGATAAGAAACTCTATTAGCCGGCTCACAGACGCAGTAGGGAGCTCCCACTGAGAGGGTGTCCAGGGACTGGTACAGAGACTGACAGTAATGGGCAGTAGCTGTCACGGACAGGCTGTCCAGGGGGGCCGGTACAGGGGCTATCAGATGGTAATGGGCAGTAGCTGTCACGGAAAGACTGTCCAGGGGGCCGATACAGAGGCTGACTGTAATAGGCAGTAGCTGTCACGGACAGGCCTGTCCAGGGGGCCGGTACAGGGGCTATCAGACGGTAATGGGCAGTGGCTGTCACGGACAGGCTGTCCAGGGGGCCGGTACAGGGGCTATCAGACGGTAATGGGCAGTGGCTGTCACGGACAGGCTGTCCAGGGGGGCGGTACAGGGGCTATCAGACGGTAATGGGCAGTGGCTGTCACTGACAGGCTGTCCAAGGAGGCGGTACAGGGGTTATCAGACAGCAATGGGCAGTGGCTGTCACGGACAGGCTGTCCAGGGGGCTGGTACAGGGGCTATCAGACGGTAATGGTCAGTGGCTGTCACGGACAGGCTGTCCAGGGGGCCGGTACAGGGGCTATCAGATGGTAATGGGCAGTGGCTGTCACAGACAGGCTGTCCAGGGGGCCGGTACAGGGGCTATCAGACGGTAATGGGCAGTGGCTGTCACAGACAGACTGTCCAGGGGGCCGGTACAGGGGCCATCAGACTGGGCAGTGGCTGTCACGGACAGGCTGTCCAGGGGGCCGGTACAGGGGCTATCAGACGGTAATGGGCAGTGGCTGTCACGGACAGGCTGTCCAGGGGGGGGCCGAACTGTCACGACAGGCTGTCCAAGGGGCTATCAGACTGGCAGTGGCTGTCACGGACAGGCTGTCCAGGGGCACAGTCTATCGGACTGGGCAGTGGCTGTCACTGTCCAGGGGCCGGTACAGGGGCTATCAGACGGTAATGGGCAGTGGCTGTCACGGACAGGCTGTCCAGGGGGCCGGTACAGGGGCTACAGGTGGCTACGGACAGGCTGTCCAGACGGTATCAGACGGTAATGGCAGCAGTGGCTGTCACGGACAGGCTGTCCACAGGCTGTCCAGGGGGCCGGTACAGGGGCTATCAGACGGTAATGGGCAGTGGCTGTCACGGACAGGCTGTCCAGGGGGCCGGTACAGGGGCTATCAGACGGTAATGGGCAGTGGCTGTCACGGACAGGCTGTCTGGCCATCCGGTACAGGGGCTATCAGACGGTAATGGGCAGTGGCTGTCACGGACTCCAGGGGGCTGGTACAGGGGCTATCAGACGGTAATGGCAGTGGCTGTCACGGACAGGCTGTCCAGTACAGGGGCTATCAGACGGTAATGGGCAGTGGCTGTCACTGACAGGCTGTCCAAGGAGGCGGTACAGGGGTTATCAGACAGCAATGGGCAGTGGCTGTCACGGACAGGCTGTCCAGGGGGCTGGTACAGGGGCTATCAGACGGTAATGGTCAGTGGCTGTCACGGACAGGCTGTCCAGGGGGCCGGTACAGGGGCTATCAGATGGTAATGGGCAGTGGCTGTCACAGACAGGCTGTCCAGGGGGCCGGTACAGGGGCTATCAGACGGTAATGGGCAGTGGCTGTCACGGACAGGCTGTCCAGGGGGCCGGTACAGGGGCCATCAGACTGGGCAGTGGCTGTCACGGACAGGCTGTCCAGGGGGCCGGTACAGGGGCTATCAGACGGTAATGGGCAGTGGCTGTCACGGACAGGCTGTCCAGGGGGCCGTTACAGGGGCTATCAGACGGTAATGGGCAGTGGCTGTCACGGACAGGCCTGGCCATTTATACCGCTGTGATTTGTGTGGGAGAAGCCGGACGGACTTGTGGCGCTGCCGATGCTGTGCAGCCCACTCCCATTGTCCTCCTTTCCGGTACTGACCCAGAGGACTCTCCCCGTCCGGCCTGGCCCCCCGCCCTGCACCCCGCTCTCACCGCTGTCTCCGATGATGAGCAGTTTGAAGAGATGGTCGTAGTCCCGGGCCATGGCGGCGGCCTGGTGTACAGCTGGTGGGCCGGGTCCCCGGGGTCCGCGCGCTCAGCTCCGAACGAATCCGCTTCCCGGACAAACAGCCGGAAGTGACAGCGAAAGCCGCGCGGAGCACGCATGCGCAGTCTCCGCCCCCAGCGGCCCCACCTGTGTGCGCGCCTCCCGGGGCTGGGATCGGAAGCGCGCGCACGCCGCTAGGCCCGCCATCTTGTGTCACTTTCTGTGACCAGGGGCGGGGTGTGAATGGCTGGTGCCATATAATAGCTATTTGCTAACACATCGCCAGGAAGGCCGGACACGGAACTGGATAGGATAATAATCTTTACAAACCAACAAAGTCTAATAAATCTGGGCTGGGTCAGCTCAGATAGTCATAACCCCTTGTTATGGGAGTATTAACAGGGGCTGGGTATCATTGTATAATATAGGCAGAGCTTTCTGTTTCTTACCCTTAATTCCGCAGCTCGCGTTTTAAAGGAACAATGCAGGCACCCAATGTAACTATTTCATGTAATTGAAGTGGTTATGGTACCTAGAGACCCTGGCTCTGCCCCACAGAGCTATTTACTAGTTATTAAAAGTGAATTTCACATTTTAAGGCCATAGTAGCCAAACCGAAAGCATTGCTGACTTTTTTCAGTTCAGCTATTTTAACCTTACATTTGAAATTCCCAACAATTACCAGATTTTACTATTTACATGATGTAAAGTCATAATTTGATTAGCGACACGGAGGCAAGTATTATGCTGCACTCTTTCTTTATTTCACTCAGCAGCAAAGAAAAACTTTACCAATGAAATGAACACAGGAAACCATAACATATATCTTCCATGGCAACCAACAGTCAATCGGGTTCCACTCTCCAGCATAATAAGAAATGGTCACTAAACTATTTCTTGCGATCCCGAACACGGACAACCATCCAACCGAAAAAGGATCTCCAATAAGAGAATAATGCCAACCGCAAATGGGTTTCCAAGTCAAGCTGTAAGAGAGAGTAAAATATGGTAATATCCAAGTATAAAACTGGATTTATGCATAAAATAACCGTGTAAATGAATAGGCAATATCTGATTTAAAATTGTATTCAGGGGGCGGGGCCAAGCCAGCAAGCTGAGCAGTCGCATGAAAGCTGGACTCCCGCTTTACTTGCAGATTTCCTACAGACACTCGCCGAACTCGCGACAAAAAGCAAACCGGGATGCGCTACCTACTTCAGGGGTGACCTGGTGACAAGCCTGATACTCTTCCCTAGCGTTTTGGAGATCGGGAGCCCATGGTGGATAGACGCGGCCTACAGATGGTGGGACTGGGGAGAGGCAGCCGCTCTCCTTGCCCATACATTGGAGGTACATACCCACCGACGCCCTTCTCCCCCGCCGCTGGACCGGTGGGGGATATCCTGGTCAAATCCTGAGAGGCAACCCTCCTGCAAAGGCCTCAAAGGTGGAACTCTGCGAGCAGCAGGAAGAAGCCAAGCAAAATGGCTGCTACCACGTGTGCCCGGAACGCAGAGAAGCCTGATCTCATGGCCAAGCTGGACTACCTATTCGCCAAGTTCTGGAGGACAATAACATCCAGGGAGTAACATGCAAAGGCACGCAAACCTGTCACACACATACCCACAGCGTTGACGGTGACCTCCCAACACAGGCGCACACCTCCTCGAGCAAACAGAGCCCAAAAATGGCGCCAAAGATGGACAAGACGAAGGGCCTGAAAACCCACGCGACTGATGCTCACGATGGCGGTGCTCCGCTGCAACAAACACCCAGCAAAATCCAACCTACCAGCAAGGCATGAAACAGGAACTCTGCAGCATCTACACCTTGCTCCACGCTGGGACCTGGCCAAGGGGGCCCGGGCGGACCGCATCGAGTCTCTTTTGCCGTCATCATCCAGAGGCAAATCCCCACTCAGGCATACACCTGGGCATAGCCCTGAAACTATCACGGACTCTGTAATCCCCCAATGGGCTGATATTGGTGCAGAGTTGAGGGACTTACCACTCCTGGCTGTGCAGTGTCCCCTTGATAACCAAAGACGCTGCAAGTTGTGGGGGCAGAAATGTTTAATCAGCTGTATGGTAGGGGTTTATCGCCTAAATGTTGCAAGTAGCCTCTTGGGATATCTCATGTGCAGTGAAACCAGTGTTTACCTTTTTGAAGATTCCACAGCATGACATAGTTTAACCTACTAAGTTCTTAGCAAAAGTCAAAATAGCTTACTCTTGCAATAGTTAATTGCTGGTTATTAACCCTTTAAAAAATTTACAAGTGCTATCAAATGTCCTAAATGTGTTTATATGCTTTGTAAGATCTCCTGCTTGTTACTTGCTTTTGGGGCATGACAAGCATGTATGTAACAATATGCACACCAAAAATAAAAAAATTTTTGTAAAAAAATGGAATTCAGTCAACATATTGTTGGAGATGGATACAGATATGAGATGTTTGAACCTAAATCACCTTAATACTGAACAAGCCCAAATTAAAGAAACTTACCCAGATTACACTACCATCTAGGGAAGGGTGGGAGGGATAATACTCGCCTCCGTGTTGTTAAAATCATGACTTTATGTTATGTAAATAGTAAAATCTGGTAATTTTATTAAGATATGGAGGCTCCTATTATGCTGGTTTAAAGCTGTGAAATAACCGTTCCAGCAAAATGTTGAATCGGCTTAAAATAAAAGTCTCGAAATGTAGTTTCCGATATCCAATCGGCATTTCGTAAAATATCGTCTTCCGCAGAAACTTTGGAGGCCATAGCTCCTCGTACAGAATGTGGAGAGAAAACGGAAGTATCAACGTTGGCCAATGTCATAATCCGTTTGACCGGCGTGATTTGCCGAAAGAGATGAATAATTGAGGTCTCATAGGATTCCGGAGCGAAGCCGTAGTGAGTTTGTGTTCCCCCACTGTGCAAAGGAGAGACTTCTCTGGAAATGCCAGGTAGAGTACAGACTTTGGTGAGGTCATTCCTGTTGTTTTAGCCTGCCTTCTACTGTCAGCACCTCCTCTGCGATGCCAGGGATCTTCATGTTGTTTGCCCTGCGTGTATCCTCCAGGGCTGCAAATCGGTGGTCGTGTTCGTCGTTGCGCCAGCGTAGCTCTTGCATCTCCTGTTGGAGAGAGGTTATATGTGCGAAGTTGGTGTCAGAGGTTGTCTCCAGGGTGCCCAGCAGGCCCGTTATCCCTTGTATGTGCGGAGGTTGGCCACGTCCGAATGTATAGTCGTTTGGAGGTCTGCCAGGAGGCTTTTCAGCACCTCGATTGTCACCGGTGCGGTGTCTGGGTGTGTGAGTTTTGTTGCCTGTGCCACCCTGACAGGCAACATTGGTACCTCTTCTTCCAGAGAGTAGTTGGCTGAGAGCTCAGAGTATGTGTCCAGGTGGTCGGCCATCTTGGACCTAGCCGCCTCGTGTGCCTTGCGGAGGAGATCGTCAATGTTTGCTCCCAGCCGCGGTTTATCAGGCTTTTGTCGCTTTGTCTTACGACCCATGTTGCTCAGCCACTATCTGTCCGGTGTTCTCCGCTTTTTGGGTGTCAGTGGCCTCAGGAAAAGCCTATTGTAGTTATCAGGAGCTCCACAGATCTGCGACTGCTCGATTCGGTTGTTCGGCTCCACCCCCCCCTTTCCTCTGTTTTTTAGCTTTGCTTTTACTTGGAATTCTTTTATTGTTTAATTAAATGATTTTTTAAAACTATTTTTTGTGTGTGTGTTTTCTTCTTGCCCTTCTTCTGTGAATGACAAATATGGACTAATGCCCTTTTGTAAAATGGCGCCTGCTGGTGGGGCATAAGAGACATATATGGATGCCAAAATTTGCCAAAGGAGATTGGCCTGTGTGAAGACATCACAGGAAGTGATGTTACAGACCTGACACATCAACGGAAATGAAGAAACGGAAGAGATGCAGCAGATAGGATTTTTCCAAAAAGGATTTTGACAAGATATGTATTGTGGAAGAGATAGAATAAACTTGCTGTTATTTGTTATGTGTGTTATAATGTATATCGTATTTACACATTATCGAAAAGTCTACCAATATGGTTGAAAGACCGGAAGTGGGTGTCTGAACCGGAAACTGCGCCATCTTGGAGGTGGCATGATACGTATCCGGTCCGGATCATATTTGGAAATGGGTGTGTCCCTTACAACATGTGTGATTTAATTGTTTGTAATATGTGTGTATATATAAAGAATGTGTATACTGACAGAACTTTCATTAGCACCTGAGGAAGACCCATTTGTGGGGTTGAAACGCATTGTGCACTTATTTTAATGTTATGTTTTTACCTATGTAATAAATCTTTTTGAAATCCTGTTTCCAGCAATTCAGCACTTTTTGGGACCTTAACTGCTAGAGGAATCCATTCTATGTCTATAAGGAGATATATATGCTCCATAAGCCCAGAGCCAACTTTAATTGGCGCAGAAAATTGTGAATGTTCTGAATTCTAAATCCTACTCACAACTTATTTTTACAGATTACACTATGTTGTGTATTATTTTTGTTTCTGTATAGGATTTCTATGTGTAACTTTAAGATAAGACGAATTCTATGTGAGGTAACTAATCCTTTTTATATGTGTGCGCTTATCACTTTGTTTGAGTTTACACTGTTTTGCACTTTTAAATATATCTAGTGACAAATATACTTGGGTGAATTAGCTGCACCGCTTTTTCTACTCTTGAGTGCCACCTATATTCTGTCTGTAACGGGTAATATTGTCCGTCCAGATCCTGGAGGAGAAAATCGTACGATGTGAGAAGGCAGGGAAAGTCTATCGCCATTTCAAACCCTGTTGGCGACACACTTGCAGAAGGCAACGGGGAAACAGTGCAAACGGTGGGAATGCATAGTTCGTCTCCGTGGCCCAATCTTGAGAGAAGGCGTTCGTTGTTAGAGCTGTAGGATCTGGTTTCCAGCTGAAAAAACTAGGGAGTTGAGCTTTCAAACGAGAGGCAAAAAGATCTATTCCCAGAGAGGTCCCCAAGTGTCCGTCATTTTCTTGAATGTCAAGTGGTCCAGACGCCAATCGCTGAAGTCCTTGAGATGTCTGGAACACCAATCCGGTGTGGTGTTGGAGAGGCTGGTAATATATTCCGCTGTCACCGAGATGTTGTGCATAAGGCCAAATTGCCAGAAATCGCGTGCCATGTTCGCCAGAACTTTGAATTTCGTGCCTCCTAGATGGTTGATGTATCTGACTGCGGAAACATTGTCCATCTTCAATAGAATTATGCATTGAGAATGAGTCGGAGATAGGCTGCGTACAGAAAAGGATCCGGACAGAAGTTCCAGGAAATTGATATGTATCATCACTTCTAGGTCTGACTATCTGCCCCCTGTGGAGGTATCTCCACAACGCGCACCCCAACCGTGTAAGCTCGCATCTAATTCTATGATCAGGTCTGGGGTTGTTCCGATGATAGCGCGTCCATTCCACGCTTCCATGTGGAGAAACCACCAATGAAGCTCGTCTTTCGCCTCTTTTGTCTAAGGTCACCATGTCTTCGTAGGATGCCCCGCCTCTGAGGTAAGAGGCTTGTAACCGTTGAAGAGCTCGGTAGTGGAGCTGGCCTGGGATTATAGCTTGGATGGAAGCTGCTAGGAGTCTGATGACTCGTGCCAAGTGTTTGCGGGAGAGCTGTGGAACAGCCAATGTATGTCTGATTTATTTTTTGATATTTAGCAATTTTGATGCTGGGAGATGTAACGTCTGAGAGGTTGAATCGATCACTTATCCCAGGAATTCGATATGTTGAGCCGGTGTCATAATGGATTTTTCCCAATTGATAAGGAAACCCAGGCTATGTAGTAACGCCAGAGTACATCAGATGATGTATGTTGAGAAGTTCATATGACTGGACTAGAAGGAGGATATCGTCCAGC
Organism: Pelobates cultripes; assembly: GCA_933207985.1. Classification (NCBI taxonomy): domain Eukaryota; kingdom Metazoa; phylum Chordata; class Amphibia; order Anura; family Pelobatidae; genus Pelobates; species Pelobates cultripes. The sequence goes on from OW240916.1 coordinate 195,756,162, forward strand.
TAGATGATTAGCCAAACGCCTCAACTTCGTAGCTGAGCAATCACGGGTTTGATGATCTTGGTGAAACACCACGGGTCTGATGACAGGCCAAACAGAAGATGTGAATCTGTTCTTGCCATGTAAATTGGAGAAAATTTTGATGTCGTTCTGTTATAGGGACCAAGAGATATGCGTCCTGTAAGTCTAATTTGGCCATTCTACAATTCTAATTTGGCCATCCAGTCTGCTGGTTGACGTAACTCGCGTAGACAGTATACGCCTTCCATTTTGAAATGGTGATAGGACACATAACCGTTCAATTGTTTTAAATTTATGACTGTCTCACCCCCCGCCTTTTTTGGGTACCAGGAAGAGATTGCTGACATAACCCAGTGTATGGTTTGGGATCTCTGTGATGGCTTGTTTGCACGTCAATTCGTGAATTTCCTTGCATACAAGGAGAGTATCTTGCTGGGAAAAAACAATCTCTCTGGGAGGAGAGATTTGGATCGGGTGCGACACAAAATCTATACCATAACATGTTACAGCTTGAAGGACCCAAGCATCTGACATCAGATGTGATCACTAGTGATGTCCCGAACGGTTCGCTGAACGGTTCGCGAATTGTTCGCCACGAACGGTTCGCCGCAGACTCATCATTGAGTAAACTTTGACCCTGTACCTCACAGTCAGCAGACACATTCCAGCCAATCAGCAGCAGACCCTCCCTCCCAGACCCTCCCACCTCCTGGACAGCTCACTAAGAATGCAGCTTCACAATGAATGTAAAATGGATGCTGTCCAGGAGGTGGGAGGGTCTGGGAGGAGGGTCTGCTGCTGATTGGCTGGAATGTGTCTGCTGACTGTGAGGTACAGGGTCAAAGTTTACTCAATGACGAGTTCGTGGCGAACCGTTCGTGAACCGTTCGGCAAACCGTTCAATACATCACTAGTGATCACACATGATAAAAATGTATGAGTCTGCCCCCCACAACCCGAAGGAAAAAAAGATAGAGAAGGCATTTTTCATAAGGTCGTCGTCCAGAAGGAGCTCCGTGGATGCCCCTAGCGACCCAGGGTCTGCCTCTTTGTGGGAAGAACACTGGTGCTGTTTTTTTGCTCCTGAAAGCCAGCTCATCCCGAATAGGAGCCTCGGTTTTGCCTATACGAACCTCTCTGTATACGCCCGGACAGACGGTTCCTTCCTCTTCCGGCCCCCGGCAAAAATCTTTTGGTGAAAGATTTTGCGCATGTTGCATTGGGGTTTATCAGTAGCCAGCACTGAGTTTATGCTGCCCACTAGGCACATTATTCTTTGGATACAACCACAGATGAACTCTCAATCCAGATTCCAGTTGTCTTTGACCGCATCGAAGTTTTTTTCTGCAGGGCCCAAAATGTCCACGACTTCCATGACAGTTAGTTAGAGCAAAATCTAGACATGTGCAATTCTTTTGTTCCAAATGTCAATTCACACAAATTTCGGGCAATTCGGACATTCGGATACTTCCAAATGTCAGAATAGCTGAATTGCTGAAGTTCCGAAGTGCGAAGTTCAGAAGCACAGAATTGCCGAAGTACTAATATACCCAGTGGAAGAATGAAGAATGTTACTGTAACGGTTTACCTAAGCTGGAAGTCCAGTAGGCAGAGATATATGCTCACCCTTGCAATTAAACACAGGCCAAGGTGGTCAGGTAAGAATTCCCCTGGCCTGTGAGACTGTGTACGGGGACTGTGTAGGATATTGCTCCAAGTCACAGTACAGGCAAGGACACAAGCAGGAGAAACGTCAGGGATAAGCAAAAAGTCAGAGGATGCCAGAAGTCAGGATACACGATAAGAAAGCCAAGGTCAGGGGCCGACTGGAGAACACTGGATCACGAATACAAACACAGGAACCAGAGTCAATGAACAAAGTTCCCAGGGCGAGGAATTGCTTCTATACCAAGCTGATTAATATCTGCTTTAGGTGGGCTACATAGACTGGAGCAGCCATGGGTAAAGAATGGCCCCCAGTGCTGGAGACAAGGTGAGGATAAACATAGGCTAAAACAAGAGCTGGAGTGTGGCTCCGAGGCAAGACAGCAGGACTACGGCACAGAAGGACCACAGTTCAAATTCCCTGTTTGGCACAACTGGGGTGACCTCGTCTGGATGTCACAGTGAGAACTGTGACAGTTACACTGTATACCAGTTTAAATAACAAGTATACAAACATAGCCAGGATTCAGCTGTAAGCATTTGCAACACTTACAACAATCAAGTAACACATTCATAAAAAATGTAAGTTACTTAGCCAGTCAATGGATGGGAATGAGTAAGTAGATAACTCCCTAATTCCCATGGTATTAGGGAGCTATCTACCAAAAGGCTGAAAGACCTAAATTGGTCTTGCAGCCAAATTTATTAATACTAAGTAAAAATTAGTAAATTCTGCCCCTACTCGCTATACTGCCCCTATTGCCCCTGAGCGGCAGGTGGGGGCCCTAAATAGAAATGTTACCCCTAGTCACCCCCCTCCCCAAAAAAATGAATAAACCCCTCACCCTAAAAATAGTGAGGGGGGAACTATAACCTATAATAATAAGTACCTGTAAAAACATTTTTTTATTTAGGGCCCCCACCCGCCGCTCAGGGGTGGGGGACAATATTTAAGATCCCCACCCGCCGCTCAGGGGGGAGGACAATAGGTCCCCCCCTTATTCTAATTTAGGGCCCACACCCGCCGCTCAGGTGTGGGGGCCACAGGGGAGGACAATAGGTCCCCCTCCCATATTGGTATTTAAGGCCCCTATCTGCTGCTCAGGGGTGCGGGCCGGGGGGGAGGACAATAGGTGTCTCCCCCATATTGGTATTTGGACCCACCACCTTTATTCTGATTTAGGGCCCCCAGCCGCTGCTCAGGGGTGCGGGCTGGGGGGAGGACAATAGGTCCCTCCCCATATTGGTATTTAGGGTCCCCACCCACCGCTAAGGATTTCACAAGCATGGAGTTCACTCCTTTTAAGTTCAGGATGAGACGCCACTTTCCTTGGGGTTTTGGAGCCAAGAACACTGTGGAGTAAACCCTTTGGAACCTTTCCTCTTTTGGAACTTCTTCTATAACCTTTTGTTCCAGAAGAGTATAAATGCAGTTCCTCATGGCCCTTCGTTTGATGCCTGTCAACACCTTCGATTTCCTGAAGAGAGCAGATTTTGGGTAAGAGGTCTGTAGGAGGTCTGAAGACCTTCAGAAGTTTTTCTCAGAGGTTCTAGCTCCTCTCCCTCTGGAAGCCTTATTGGTCGACGAATGGGATAAGCTTTTCCAAGAGGAATTTCTAGAATACTCCCTTCCTGGTTTATAGCTTCTGCTATCCTGAAAGGACCGATCCTTGAAGCGTTTAGTCTTCCAGGAAGAGGAAAAAGTATTTCTGCTAACTTGCGGCAAAAAAAGCTTTTTTGACATCTGCAGCCTTTTGTATGGCATCCTCCAGAATCTTACCGAATAATAGCTCCCCCTGGAACGGAAGGCCACACAAGGATGCCTTGGAGGCATAGTCGGCTCCCCATGAATGAAGCCATAAAGCCCTTCTAGAGGCCACAGACAGGGCCATACTTTTAGCAATCAAACGAGTGATGTCTAGGAAGGCTTCTGAGCAGAATTCAGTGGCAAGGCTAAAGTCTCTCCAAGAGATGTTCCCTACGGACTCCCCCATCAATGTCCTCCTCCAAATTAGCGAACCATACTCTTAAGGCCCTTGAGAGAGTGGTTAGGGCCACTGCAGGATGGAGGGCGGAGCCCAGGGCCAAATAGGATTTTACAAGATCCCCATCCATACGTTTTTCCATAGGCTCTCTAAGGTAGGCCATGGAGTAATGTGGATTGTAGTTTTCTTTGCCATATGAATCACAGCAGCATCTATTTTAGGAACTGAGTTCCATAGTTTGCAGTCAATGTCAGAGTAAGGATATATCCTTGTGAACTTATTTTTCAAGGTGGATTTCCTTTTTGGCTCATTCCATTCTTGAAGGACCGTGTCCCTGATTGAAGAATGTACTGGGAAAGTTGGTCTATTAGGCTTTAGGTCCTCAAAGAACCTGTCAGCCTCTCTCAACTCCGACTTCTCTTCCGTGAGACTAAGAGTGTACCTGATAAGGGAAATTAGTCTATCAATAGACTTAGAGTCAAGAGACCTGGAGGTATATTCAACTTACTCCTCACAATCATCTGAGACCTCCCACACATCATGGTCTTCTTCAGAGCTGGAAGACTGAGGTTCCGCTCTGCGTCTCTTACTCAGACCACCTTTCTCTGTGGTAGGCTTAAAGCCCTCAACAAAGCTTGGGAAATCCAGAGTTTAAGGTCGTCCTGTGGGGAACTCCTATTAGGAGCATCCGCTATTTCCAATAAGCATTCTCTGCAGAGGTTCCTTCCCTGGGGTGCAGAAGACAAACAGTTAATGCATTTATTGTTTTTTTCCCTTGATTTTCTTGCGGGAGAATCCAAACGTTTGCTGGGGCTAAAAGAAAGCCATTTATAAACATATATTACAGGCTCAATCTGGCACTCTTTTTAAAAAAAAAACAGAGTATTAAAAATTATGGCTCAACTATGTTTTCTAGAGAGGGATCTTGCAGAGGCAGAGGGGGAATCCATACTAAAAGCAGGGCCAGATTAACCCCTTAAGGACGAGTGACGGACAAGGTCCGTCACAGAGGGGAGACCCTTAACGACGAGTGACGGACCTTGTCCGTCACGCAGTAAAATTAACCCCGGATTCGCCGCTATCGCGGCGATCACGGGGTTAATTGTGCTCCGGTATGCCTCTGTATTAGAGGCATACCGGGAGCACCCGGTCAGGCTGCCCAGCACATGTGCTCGCTCTGACCGCAAGTCAGAGCGAGCACATGTGCTCTGTATACTCACCTACCGGCTCCCTGCACTTCCGGGTTCTGTGTGAAGTGCAGAAGTGCAGGGAGCCGGATCAGTGATGATCCTGCCCCCTGCTGTTAAAAAAAAATAAAGTTAATTTAAAGTCCCCCCCCTTACCCATTTTATTAAAAAATTTACCCCTTCCCTGCCAATTGATCACTGACTACAGTGATCAATTGGCAGGGATTACATTTTACTATGATCTGATTTTTTTTTTTAACCCCTGAGGGTTAATTCTTTTTTTTTAAACCCTCAGGGGTTAAATTTATTTAATTAATTAATTAAAATATATTTAAATTATATATTTAGCTAGCTGGGGTGGGTGGAAGTTAGTGGGGAATTGGGGAATTTGGCGTTAGGCTAACTAGGGGTTAACGTTAAAAAAAGTTTTAAAATAAACTTTAAAAAGTTAAAAATGACGCTTAAAAAAATGTTTTAATAACGTTTAAGTAAAAAATAAAAAAAAACCTTTACCTAGTCCAAATAAAAATTAACCCCTTCCCTGCCAGTCGATCACTGCCTACAGCGATCAAATAGAGATCACAGTATTATACTGTGATCTAATTTTTTTTTAACCCCTGAGGATTAACTTTTTATTTATTTTTTAACCCTCAGGGGTTCAATTTATTTGATTAATTAATTTAAATATTTTATAATAATAATTTTATTTTGAATCACCCCAGGGTGTATTCTTTAATAAATAGTATGTGTTTGTGGGGAAGTTTCAATAACCAACCGTCTAAACTACTCCAAATTGGAACATGGACACAGCGTAAAACTTCAAAGTTAGAAAAAAACTGGCTGCGTCTCAAATGCGCCCCTTCAACATCCACATATACCTGGCAAAGGTACATACAGGGGTATTGCTGTACTCAGCTGACATAGCTGAGCAACATATGAAGTATTATACAGTCATAGCACACATAAGGTTTGCAAAATATGCTGCGCAAACTCACTTTGTATGTCAAAAAGGCAGAAAAAATGCTTATTACCACTACACTTGGTACAAGCTAGCGGAAAAATGATCCCACGCTAAGGTTCAAAATATGCCTTTTGAAATACCCTGGGATGTCTTCTTTAAGAAATGGTATGGCTTTATGGGGTATTTGGATTATATAGCCTGGTAAAATACTCTAAAATGGGACATAGGCACAGCATAAAAATTCAAAGTTTGAAAAAAACTGGAATGGCTGTGTCCCAAATGTGCCCCTCCGATGTCCACACATACCTGGCAAAGGTACATACGGGGGTATTGCTGTACTCAGCCGACATAGCTGAGCAACATATGAAGTATTATACAGTCGTAGCACACATAAGGTTTGCAAAATATACTGTGCAAACTCACTTTGTATGTCAAAAAGGCCGAAAAAACACTTATTACCACTACATCTGGTATAAGCTAGCGGAAAAATGATTGCACGCTAAGGTTCAAAATATACCTTTTGAAACACCCTGGGGTGTCTACTTTAAGAAATGGTAGGCCTTTGTGGGGTAGTTTGAATTTAAAACCTGTGAAGATGCTTGGAAATTGCACATAGGCCCAGCGTCAAAATTCAAAGTTTGGTAAAAACGGATATGGCTTGGTCTCCTATATGGCACTGTAGCTTCACGAAATAGTGCCAAAGACATTCATTGGGGTTGTCTTTTTACTCAGAAGACTTAGCTGAGCATAATTTGGGAGGTTTGAACTTAGTGGCACATATGAAATATACAAAACACCCAGCAAAAATGCAATCCATATGTAAAAAATGCACAAAATAATTTTTTACTACATACTTTGGCATATATTGGTGAAAAAATGGGGGTATGTTAAGGCACAATATGCACCTTATAAGATACCCTGGAGTGTCTCCTTTTACAAATGGTAGGCCTTTGTGGGGGTTTTTTGAACAGTCAAACTGTTATAATACCCCAAATGGAAGCTAAGGCTCATTAAATCCATCTCTCAAAATTCTACTGTGAATACTGTAAAGGACAGGTCTCCTATATGGCACTGTAGCTTCACGAAATAGTGCCAAAGACATTCATATGGGGTGTCATTTTACTCAGAAGACTTAGCTGAGCATAATTTGGGGGTTTGAACTTAGTGGCACATATGAAATATACAAAACGCCCAGCAAAAATGCAATCCGTATGTAAAAAATGCACAAAATTATTTTTTACCACATACTTTGGCATATATTGGTGAAAAAATGGGGGCATGTTAAGGCACAATATGCATCTTATGAGATACCCTGGAGGGTCTACTTTTACAAATGGTAGGCCTTTGTGGGGGTTTTTTGAACAGTCAAACTGTCATAATACCCCAAATGGAAGCTAAGGCTCATTAAATCCATCTCTCAAAATTCTACTGTGAATACTGAAAAGGACAGGTATCCTGTGTGGCACTGTAACTTCACAAAATAGTGGCAAAGACATACAATGGGGGTGTCGTTTTACTCAGCAGATGTAACTGAACACAAAATAAAACTTTGTACAGGAATAGCACACACCAACTTTACAAAATATACACGAGAATTTCTTTGTTATAAGTTTGTGTGCCAAAAACCAAAAAGAACACAATTTTACTCCAATATTTAGCAGAGGTTGGCGGTGAAATGGCTACGTAGAAAGTGTCAAAACAACCTTAGGTAAATAGCCCGTGATGTCTACTTTATATAAATATATACTTTTGTGTGGCAATTTTGTTTTCTTTTATGGCTATTAGGCTTACAAGACAAACATACCAAATTCTAAAATCGCTCCACATTAAAAGTCTATTTTACTCCTTGTGCTTTGTGACCTGTAACTACCAAAAAAAACTTTAAATCCCAGACACATTGTATATTCTGTAAATCAGAACAACTAAATTAATTTATTTTTAATTACTTTTCTTAACCTGCACTAATTATGCACACATTATTATTGCAAAAACTGTAAAAAAAAACACAAAATTTTAATTTTTTTTTTACATTTTTCTGTATTTTTTTTATAATAAATTAGCATTTATATATATGTGTGTTACATCAAATTAAAGACCTTTCTGTCCTTTAAAAAACAATGTATAATATGTGTTGGTGCAACAAATTAGTAAAATGCAAATTGCAGTTGAACGCAAACAGCAAAAAATGAAAAAAATGCCGTTTTCATTAAGTGAAAGACAAGCTTTTGAAGCTCTGTCCTTAAGCGGCTAAGAGCCCAGTTGGCCTGGTGCTGACAGTTATGAGTACAGAATCTTATTGACCAAAAACACTAAATCAGTCATACCTCTCAAGTATTATGTATCTGGTGGAGATGTTGCCAGAGGGAAACTCATAGGATGCAGCTATAAAAAAAAAAAAACTCAGATTCTCTTAAAATATGCTAATCTCTCTCTAATTCATGCTTTCATCTTTCAAGTAAATCCATACCATCCAACAGCAGTCTCCAATGAAACAGGAAGTCAATGGGCGGTGTAAAAGGGTGGGCCAATGACGTGGATCATGTAACCAGAACTTCCGAAAGGGACGAGCATGCCCAAAAAGGAGGAGTGTCTGCCCAAAGAATTGGAAGGCTAACCTGGCATGAATTTATGTCAGGCTGCCTGCCAATCATGAAGGCTATCCAAATAAGGGCATACTATGCAGACAGGACCCTGAACTTGGCGTAAATGCGTCTAATGATGTGCTCGCCCCATGTTTTCTAAGGACTGTCCTCTAGCACTCACATGTCCACTTGTCTCCTTACCTTCTTCCTAGCAGACAGAAGCTCCTGGTATACAGTCTGAGACAGAGAAAAGATGGCTGTAGTGAGTATAGAAGAAAGGGAATATGCTAGAGTGTTAGACAGACCAAAGTCAGCATTACCTTAACTGATTAATTTCAGCTAGTTCACACAAGGTTTGTTTCCAGATATCCCTCTTAAATTTCCATACTTAAGCAAGAGTATGTGAAGAGTAGTTAGGGTTGCAACTTTTCTTCGAAAAAAAATACAGGCCTTACTAATTTGCATAACCAATTATGTATAAGTGACATCACATGATGTAAATCACAAGGAGTGACAGAGAAAATTATGTGAAATCACCAAAAAACTACTTATTTTGATTCCGATGTATAGATGGATTGCTCCCAGTGTCTCCCTGTCTCCCAGTGTATCCCTGTCACCCAGTGTCCGCTAGTGGCTGTGTCCCCATGTCTCCCAGTGTCCCTATGTCACTAGGGGACACTGTGAGACATGGGGACACATGTCTGGGGGACACAGTGTCTCAGTCCCCTATGTCTCCCAGTATCCCCATGTCTCCCGGGGACACTGAGAGACAGGGGGACTCTGAGAGACATGGAGACATTGAGACATTAGGGAGAAATAGACACTGAAACACTAGCAACACTGGGGGACATGGGCACACAGACTCTAGGGACACTGGGAAACATGGGAACACTGGGACACTGGGAGACATGGGCACACTGAGACACCAGGGACACTGGCTGGGAGACATGGGGACAATGAGACACTAGTGTCCGTGTCCCCAAGTCTCAGTGTCCACATGTGTGTCTGATTCCCCATGTCTCAATGTCCTCTCAGTGTCCCCTAGTGTCTCAGTGTCCCCATGTGTATCTGTGTCCTGTATCTCCAAGTGTCTCAGCATCCCCATAGGTCTCCATGTGTCCCCAAGTCTCATAGTGTCCCCCATGTCTCCCTGCAGCCTTAACCTATCCCTCACTTCTCTGAGCTGTAGGCTGTCTCTGCAGGCTGGGAGCTGCTGTCTGGACTCTGTGCTGTGTAGCTGCTCCCCCATGGATCAGTGAGTAGAGCGATGCAGGTTAATGCTGTATTTTCCTATGCCTGCCTCTCTCCACACACAAAGCGACCCCTACTGGCTGGTAATGGTATTGCAGAGCAATCTCTGTTTATACTGAGAAAAATACCGGCATTTGTATTGCCGGTATTACTGCCAGGCAGCCTCAAATAAATACTGGCCAGGTGAACAACCCTAAGAAGAGTGTGTAAAAAATATATTTTTTTTAAAAAAAAGTAAAAAAGAAAATTCAACGGGCCTATTCCATGGGCTTGGGCTTGGAGCTGCAGCTCCATCAGCCCCTATGTTAATCCGGTCCTGACTAAAAGGGAAATCAAAAGAAAGTAAAACCACATCCCAACAAACTTCAGAGACAAAACTGACAAGTAAATGTCAAGCAAATTATAAAAATCACAAGGAGAAAAGGAAGCCTGCCTTCTGATAACAGAGACCCACTTCAAGCAGCCAAATGCAATGCACAGACTAATGGACGTGAAGCAAAGCGCTCAGGATCGCTATCTGCCAATGCAGCATGCACAGAGAGCCTAAGAACCCACAGGATTTAAATAGTGCTGGGGAAAAACGGCAGTTCCGCGCATGTGCTGACCGCTGGAATGCACGCTATGCGTTCCAGACACTCGCGTCATAACTGCGCGATCCTCACATCACTTCCGGTCACTTCCGGTCAGGCTGTAACCGGCCTTTGACCCCAAAGTCAGTTACCAGGTTTCATTTGCATAATTGCTGCTCAGCATTAACCCTTCTGTGGATTAGGTTGCTGCTCGGCACAACTTTTCCTGTGTGGACCTTACGGCCCGCATGCAGGTCAGGAGCCGAAACCCAAGAACGATCAGCAGGACTGTAACCTTTCCAAACAACCAAGTACTGTAAAGTGCCCCGAGAAAACCTAGAATCCACGATAGAAGATACCTCAAACTCTTCCTGACCACCCACCACCACCGGAGGGGGAGGAACACAAGGAACAGTATATCTTGCGGAACACTGATATTTATTGTTAAATTCCCCTTTATAATACTTTAATGCACTGCAGAATAAGTTATATAAATGGCAATAATTATAATCCTGATATTCTATAGGCAGCAGAAAGCCTCATCGACTGAGTATTATACACCTGTTGAAGCTCTCCAACAAGGAAGCTAAAGAATTTCAATATTCAATATGTAAGCAGTTTTTGAGATGTCTACCATATGTGTGTTAAATACATTTTGGATGGTTGGGTGTATATTATTAGAGATTGTACCCCTTTTAGAACTAATGATAATAAGTAATTCCATTATATAAAAAGATGTGACTATCCACAGCTGTTGCACAACTACTACAGCCTTACCACTGCCAGATCATCATGGCAACAGCCAAGGACCTACCTTTTGGATACTCCTGATTTATAGCAAGGTCTTCAGGGCCAAATTGTGAGGATTGTAAAAACTATCATTGGTCATTAAGGGGGTTCTGCATATGATAAAACAAGAGATGTATTACCTCACCAATACTTTGGCACATGATGTGACGCACATGGGTTATGTTTACCTGCACAATAATGCAACACCAGTTAAGTTTCAGCTCTCACAAGAGCATCTCTCAAACCTTCTCAATAGTTTGAAAAAGACCATTGTAAGAGCAGAAGCCTTGCTTGAAACATATTAAATTACCATAAAACGTAACCCACCTGGCTGGTTCTTCTTTATTCATTACCTTTGGGGGAATGTGGCTGTCTCAGATGTATGACTCCAACAGGGTTATTCACTGAACTCCAAATTTTAGCAAACTGAATCTAAATGGCGCAACTGAGGGAAAAATAGCGGTTACATCTGTGGCATTGGAATTTTTTTTTACAGATCAGCTATTTTTGTATTTTTAAAATGCCACTTGGATTGGGGGATGTGGCCTGACATCCAAGATGGCCGCACATGTCCATTTGTAGCTGTCACCTCATTGAGCTAAATTTATTCATATCATTATTATTGTTATTTATATAGCGCCAGCTTATTCAGCAGTGCTTTAAATTTAGGTATTTAAAGTTGTTAATCTAACTGCCACGGAGTCCTAAGCTATTGCAAGACCAATCTAGTGCTTCATCTTGAGTCTGGACTGAACCATCTTGCCAGACAGTAATCCTGTTCTTTCTTGCTGCCTATCGACCCTGCTTTGCCAGCAGAGTTGAAACGTGTATGATCTCCCAACGTTGTGCCGCACCTCAATGCCTATTACTTTTCCTTAATTATAAAGCAAAATTAACATATGTGAGGAAAGCTGAACTTTAACCAGCATGTGTACTTTAAACTTTTTTTCAGTTTGTAAAAGTTTTTGGTTTTTTTCAAATGTAACTTTTTTGCATTTGAAATTGACAATAGTCTTATATTCCACGAGAACATACATTCACAGAAAAGGTGTCTTTAAAAATGGGTGTAGTAGTGGACTAATTTATGAAAAACTTTTTACAGTTTTTGAACTTGGCAATGAAGTCTACAAGGAACAAAAGTGCAAACAACGACTGAAAATTACTGTGCTGGTTTCCTCAGTAAACTCACCTTCAGTCCAAACCTCTCTGGCTCTTTGCTTTTTATATGATTAGAATTACATGTTACATCTTCAAAGAAAAATACACGATTTTATATCTTCAGATATTCAAAACCAATTGGCAACACATAAAAACCTGTCGTAATTATTTGCCACAATAATCTTGGTGTTGAAAGTTCCAAAGGGAGCAACCAACTGTACCAGTAGGCTCAGACATTTTAAATATTGTTCAAATACATCATATGTGAAAAATTTAATAATAAAAACGAAACAGGGGCCTGTTTATCTCAGGGAAGTGTTCTGAGATTCATGAGGCAAAATCATTGGTTGAATGATCAGTAGTGGTAGTCATGGATAGGTACGCCATAGAGACAGGAGACACAGATGAGTCAGTCTGAATAACTGGTTCAGTAGCAGCAACAGTGATTGACTGCATCATGCAATGGTTGCTAGGCAATGGCTGCTGCAGTATCTCTCCAGGATATTTTGCAGGATTCCTCTCGTTCTTGCAGAATATTGGAGACGCATGTTCACGGTTGATCTGCACACGCATGTCTGCTTTATGCACAGTACAAATGTGTTTCTTCATGTTACTGGGGTGTCTGCAGCCTTTACCACAGATTTTACACTGATATGGTAGCTCCCAGCAGGGCCGGTGCAAGTATTTTGCCCCCCACCCCCATATGTCCTGCCCACCACGTGACATTACAATGCTCTGCCATATGGGCCAACGCCAGTTCTGCATAAAGTGTCTTTTATCTGAAAAGGCAGTGTGTTTACATTAAAAAGCCTCAGGGACAGGCTAAAAACACCAGAACCACTACATCGAGCTTCTGGTGACTATAGTGGCCCTTTAATGTGAGGTAAATTAGAGATTAGTGCCACTAATAATATATTGGATTGCCTATTTATCACCAGATGAGGACAAGAGGATGATGATGGGCTCAGGCTGCAGTCTGGCTCCACAGGTCTGGTGCAGAACACGCTCGCTGGAGGCTCTTTGTAACAGTGCTCACAAAAATTAACTAACAGGAAGCAGCTCAATTTTTGTGCATTGAGTGTGTGTAAGAGATTCATTTTGTTTCTGTGTGTGTAAGAGAAGCAAAGTGTGTGTGTGCTCGTGTGAATGTGCGTAAGTGGTGCATTGTGTGTTCTGGTGTGTGTGTGTGTGTGTGTGTGAGAAGAGATGCATTGTATGTGTGTGTGTGTGTGTATGTGTAGGGATGCATTATGTGTTTCTGTCTATATGTAAGGATGCATTGTGTATGTGTGTAGTGTAAAAGAGAGGGTTTGTGGGGTTGAATAGGGACTAAGAGGGGAGCAGCGCTTTAATTTTCTTTTTATAGTGTTCTCCCCTCCTCTCCTTTGGCCACCTGCCCCTCTTACTCCCCACTCTCCCCCCTTAGTGGTCCTCCCTTTCCCTCCCTTATTGTAACGCTGTGCGCTTCCCTCCTGCCGGTCACTGAAATCTAGCCCCCCCCCAAGGCTGGTGCGCCCTAGGCGACAGCCTAAGTCGCCTATAGGACTTGCTGGCCCTGCTCCCTACTATGGGTCCATGTGTGCCTCTTTAATTCAGACATCTAGTGAAATGACTGTACACAGAAGTTTCACTTAAATTTCTTTACTCCACTGCAAAATATTTTGTGGCTCTTGTAATGTTTCACAGCCTGGCCACAAAATTCACAGAGTTGAAGCAATGGCGGTTTTCCATTGGCTGCTTCTATGTGTTTCACTAAGACATGCTGGGTGAGGTCATTTTCACCTTGTAGGCTTTATCACAAAGTTGGAATTTGTGGGGTCTGGCATCTGAGTGGTACACAATGTGATCATGCAATTTCTTGAGGGTACTTAGCTCCTTCCTACATTGGTAGAACTTCTTGTCAAGGTGGCTGGACTGGTGCAGAGCAAGCTGGCAACTGTAATTCAAGGATTTTACAATTATCATGACGGAAAGTCATGATTTTATTAAAGACACGGAGGCGAGTATTATGCTGCACTCTTTCTTTATTTCCCTCAGCAGCAAAGAAACATTATTGAAAAAAAAAACATTCAAAGCAGGTTTAAACATCCCATAGGCAATGTCCACCTAGCAACATGACCATCCAATCAGTGACATCCTTCCCATATAGTAGGCAGAGCGTTGATGACCATTTCCTCTTTCTTGCGTCTCCCGAAGAAACTCAAATCGGAACAGGGACAACCAAGTAAACCAAACGAGCCCTAACACGGCATGTGATTCCAGGAGCACTTTCAATCAGGTCACGCTAAAGAAACAAGAAAAAATATGATAATTTCTTGAAAGTTTGGGTTGTCCGCATATACATAGGCCCCAATGGCTGACTAAACAGTGTAAACCTTACACAACAGTAGTAAGAGGCAATCACTGATTTGAGGACAACAGTGACAAAGTCCCATCATTAGCTAATGTCCTAGATCGATGTAGGTATGTGATGGTACCACTACCGCCAAATTGGACTTACCTTGGAGAGGTCTGAGAAACTTACCTCGACCCACCTCCGGGCCGCCCGCGGGCGGGTGGGTGGGATAATACTCGCCTCCGTGTCTTTAATAAAATCATGACTTTCCATCATGATAATTGTAAAATCCTTGAATTTTATTAAAGACCCGGAGGCTCCTATTATGCTATTTCAAAGCTGTGCTATCACGGCTTCTGCGAAATGCTGGATTGGTTTGAAATAGAAATTACGGAAAGTAGATTCTGTGGACCAATCAGCCGCCTTCAATATATCTTCCAAGCGACAACCCGCAAAGGAGGCTTTAGAGGCCATGGCGCCCCGGACCGAATGAGGAGAGAATATGGAGGTATCAATACCTGCTAAGGACATGAGCCATTTGACCCAGCGTGCCAAGGTAGGAGAGGATACCGGAGCATGTGGTTTACGGAAGGAGATGAAGAGTTGGGGATCTGACCCAGACCGAAGGGAAGCAGTACGAGCTTCTGGGCAAAGGAGTGGCTTCATGGGAAAAGCTGGGTACAGGACCGACTTGGAGGACGATTTCATCCTACGTGTTATGTCAAAAACGACTCCTTCTGGGGTGAAGGATCGGGCATTGACGTCGAGGGCTCTAACGTCCGACACTCTTTTGCATGAGATTAGGCACAACAGCATAACTAGCTTAGCTGAGAGTTGTTTTAAGGATAAAGACTCATTGTCTGGCCACCTAGTCAGGAATTGTAATACCAGGGAGACGTCCCATAGGGAGGAATAGCGAGGTAGGGGTGGCCTCGCAAAGCGAATGCCTCGGAGAAGACGACAAACCAGTGGATGTCGTCCTATCGGGGTTCCATCGATGCCGGTATGGCCGGCTGAGATAGCTGATCAGTAGAGGTTTATCGTCCTGTAAGCTTTCCCAGTATCATACAGGGAGGTTAAGAATTGTAGGACTTTTGTCACAGTAGTTGATAGGGGATCCACACACCGTGCCACGCACCAACCATCCCATGTGTGCCAAGCAGACTTGTAAGACTGTCTAGTGGCGGGTGCCCATGCGCCCTCGAGAAGTCAGAGAGTCGATTGCGAAACTCCTGCGATTGACCAGGGTCCCCGGAGATCAACCATGCCATGAGGTGGAGGAGGCCCTGAAGGATCAGGGGGTGGGGGGGTCCCATCGGGGTCCCGTAGGAGAGATTGGGCATCCGAGAGGAGGGGTTATTATAACTAGGCAGCCCCATTGGCGTCGCAGATGGAGGAGGCAACGAGGGATAAGGGCGAATGGAGGAAATGCATAGTTCCTGGTGGTTGACCAGTCTTGGGAGAATGCATCCGTGGCTGAAGCCGCAGGATCTGGCCTCCAACTGAAGAAGGTCAGAAGTTGGGTATTCAAGCGGGAGGCAAATAAGTCTACCGCCAGAGGACCCCACAGGTCCCCAATGCGCTGGAAGACTTGGGGATCGAGGTGCCAGTCGCTGGAATCCCGCAGGTGACGGGAGTACCAATCTGCTGTGGTGTTGGACAAACCCGGTAAATACTCCGCCCTGACAGCCATGTTGTGGTGCAGGCAAAACTGCCAAAAGTCTCGAGCCAGATTCGCTAGAATTTTGGATCTCGTACCACCGAGGTGGTTGATATAACGGACAGCCGATATGTTGTCCATCTTCAGTAGGATCGAACACTGGGACAGTGTCGGGGAAAGGCTGCGAACCGCAAAGGACCCTGCTAGGAGTTCCAGGCAATTTATATGTAGCATGGATTCTGCTTCCGACCATCGTCCGCCTGTGGAGATATCTCCACAGCGCGCACCCCAACCGTAAGAGCTGGCGTCTGACTCTATGACTACGTCTGGGGCTGAGCCGAAGATGGCTCTGCCATTCCACGCCTCCATGTGTAGGAGCCACCATTGGAGTTCTTTTTTCGCTTCTGTGTCCAGAGTCAGAGTATCCTCGTATGAGGCGCCGCCTCTGAGGTATGACGCCTGCAGGCGTTGGAGGGCTCTGTAATGAAGGGGACCCGGAAAAATGGCCTGTATGGAGGCCGCTAGGAGCCCGATCACGCGGGCCAGATGTCTGAGATATATGTGTTGAGAGGTAAGAACTGTCACGATTCGGAGAACCCAACACGCTGGCACACACACACACACACAAAAGGTGCCGTACCGGACCTTAGAGTGGCCGGGCTAAGCACACACAGAATAGTCAGGAGACAAGCCGAGTAAGGGGAACCAGAAGACAGAATAACGCGAAATAAGCCGAGGTCAAAGGGTAGGAGAAAGTCACAGAGTCAGATAAACAAGCCAGAGAGTACGTAACCAGAAGCACAAGGTAAGTAGCAATACTAGAAAGCAAAGACCACAACAGGGCAGGGAGGAACAGGAAAGGTAAGTATTTAAACCATAAGGTTAATTCTGATTGGATAATTTCCAATCAGAATTAACAATCACACGTGGGAGATATCTAGACCTCCCACTGTGATTAAGGCACTGTGCCTTTAATGCCGGGTCAGGTGACTGACCCCGGCGTGTATAAACCTGGGCGGTCTCCCAGCGTGCAGCGTCATGTATGCTGCCGCTGGGGGACGTGGAGGGAACGGCGGGCGGCATCCGAGGCTGGAAGGATGCCGCTCGCCGGACCCACGAGGAGGAGGGGACCGCGGACGGCTGGAGGGTGAGTACCGCGAGCGGAGTGCAGCCTCCCCTCGCAGCCGCCCGCGGGATCCCGACATTACCCCCCCCTCGAAGACCGCCCAGGAGGGCGGGAAGCGGAAGGCTTCAAAGGAAAGCGGGCATGAAAGGAGCGGACCAAAGAGGGAGCGTGCACATCAGAGCTCGAAACCCAGGACCGCTCCTCAGGGCCGTACCCCTTCCAGTCCACCAAATATTGCAGCCGACCCCTAGAAACACGAGAGTCGAGAAGGGCAGCCACCTCGTACACGTCGTCAGAGACAGCGCGAGGGGAAACGGGCCGCCCGAGGGGACGAGAGAACCGGTTACACAGCAAGGGCTTCAAAAGCGAGACGTGAAACGTGTTCGGGACACGCATGGAAGGAGGCAGATCAAGGGAGTAGGAAACGGGGTTAACCCTACGTAACACCTTGAAGGGACCAAGAAACCTGGGGGCAAATTTCATCGAGGGAACCTTGAGACGGAGGTTCCTGGAGGACAACCATACCCTATCACCCGGAACATAAGAAGGGGCCGCAACCCTACGGCGATCAGCAAACTTTTTCTGAGCAGCTGCTGAACGAGACAGCGCAACATGGACCTGATCCCACGTCTTCCGCAAAGAGGCGAGGTGCTGGTCCAAGGCGGGCATTCCCTTGTCGGAGAACGCACCGGGAAGGACAGAAGGACGAAACCCATAAGCAACCTCAAAAGGACTTAAGCCAGTAGACGAATGAGACACCGTATTCCTGGCAAATTCAGCCCACGGAAGAAGGCGAGACCAGTCATCCTGGTGCGCATTAGTGAAGCAGCGCAAATACAATTCCACAGACTGATTAGCACGTTCGGCCGCACCATTAGATTGCGGGTGATAGGAGGAAGAGAACGACAAGGAGACCCCCATCTCAGCACAAAAGCCCCTCCAGAACCGAGAGACAAATTGAGGGCCCCTGTCAGATACGATATCCTGAGGTACCCCATGCAATTGGAACACTTCTTTGGCAAACACCTGAGCTAACTGAACCGCAGAAGGCAGTTTCTTAAGCGGAATAAAGTGCGCCATTTTAGAGAACCTATCCGTCACAGTCAGTATCACCGTCTGACCATCAGAAAGAGGCAGGTCTACAATGAAATCCATGGATAAGTGGGTCCATGGTTTCTTGGGTATAGATAGAGGCATCAGAAAACCCTGGGGTCTCACATTAAGGGACTTACACTGCGTGCAGACCTTACAAGCCTGAACAAAATCCACTACGTCTCGCTTGAGTGAAGGCCACCAGAACTGTTGAAGGAGGCCCTTGTAGGTTTTGGTAACCCCCGGATGACCAGCAGTTTTGGCTGTGTGAAATAAAGTTAACAACTTTTTTCTGTCATTTGCTTCAACGTATAGTTTACCAACTGGCGTCTCAGGGGGTGCCTGGGTTTGGTATGTCTTAATTCTATCAAGGAAAGGTGAAGAAACAACCAAACGGGTAGCATCTATTATCTGAGACGCAGGTACAATAGGTTCAGGAGTCGGATTAACAAATTCTACTGGTTCATGCTGCCGAGAGATAGCGTCAGCTTTGGCATTACGGCAACCAGGTGTCACGATTCGGGGAACCCAACACGCTGGCACACACACACACACACACACACACACAAAAGGTGCCGTACCGGACCTTAGAGTGGCCGGGCTAAGCACACACAGAATAGTCAGGAAACAAGCCGAGTAAGGGGAACCAGAAGACAGAATAACGTGAAACGAGCCGAGGTCAAAGGGTAGGAGAAAGTCACAGAGTCAGATAAACAAGCCAGAGAGTACGTAACCAGAAGCACAAGGTAAGTAGCAATACTACCAAGCAAAGACCACAACAGGGCAGGGAGGAACAGGAAAGGTAAGTATTTAAACCATCAGGTTAATTCTGATTGGATAATTTCCAATCAGAATTAACAATCACACGTGGGAGATATCTAGACCTCCCACTTTGATTGAGGCACTGTGTCTTTAACGCCGGGTCAGGTGACTGACCCCGGCGTGTATAAACCTGGGCGGTCTCCCAGCGTGCAGCGTCATGCATGCTGCCGCTGGAGGACGTGGAGGGAACGGCGGGCGGCATCCGAGGCTGGAAGGATGCCGCTCGCCGTACCCACGAGGCGGAGGGGACCGCGGACGGCTGGAGGGTGAGTACTGCGAGCGGAGTGCAGCCTCCCCTCGCAGCCGCCCGCGGGTGCCTGACACCAGGTCTATAGGTAATAACATATTGGAAGCGTGAGAGAAATAGAGACCATCTAGCCTGCCGGGCAGATAACCTTCTAGCATCAGCTATATAGGATAGGTTCTTATGATCTGTTATAACCATAATTTTGTGTCTAGAACCCTCTAATAAGTACCTCCATTCCTTAAAATCTAACACAATAGCTAATAGTTCCCTGTTCCCAACATCGCAATTCTTCTCTGAATCAGACAACCTTTTAG
Source organism: Pelobates cultripes (assembly GCA_933207985.1). NCBI lineage: Eukaryota > Metazoa > Chordata > Amphibia > Anura > Pelobatidae > Pelobates > Pelobates cultripes. The sequence goes on from OW240916.1 coordinate 195,775,923, forward strand.
AAAAATAACAACAGGGATGGAGGGGTTTGTCATACGACAACCTCTGTGACAGTACGGCTCCCACACCTGACTCTGAAGCGTCTACTTCCATAACAAAGGGTGGTGCAGCACTGGAGCAGAGGCAAATGCCTTCTTGAGGGTTTCGAAGGCCTTAAGGGCTTCAGGAGTCCAAACCCTAGGGTGTAGACCTTTTTTTGTCAGCTTCGTTATAGGAGAGATAAGTGGTGAAAAGTTTTTTATAAATTTCCTATAATAGTTGGCAAATCCTATAAAACGCTGGATAGCCTTCAGTCCTTGGGGAAGTGGCCAGGACAGTATAGCTTCCAATTTAGCAGGATCCATACTGAAACCCTGTTCAGTAATGATATATCCTAGGAATTGCACAGAGGTCTGATCGAATAAACATTTTTCTAACTTACAGTAGAGTCCGTTCTGCAATAGCCTTTTGAGCACCATCCTAACATGGTTATGGTGTGACTTCAAATCAGGAGAATACACAAGTATGTCGTCAAGGTACACCACAGCACAGACATGCAATAGATCCCTAAGGACATCATTTATGAGGTCCTGAAACACGGCAGGAGCATTACACAGTCCAAAAGGCATGACCAGATATTCGTAATGCCCACTGCGTGTGTTGAACGCTGTCTTCCACTCGTCATTCTCCTTTATACGGACAAGGTTATAAGCCCCCCTGAGGTCTAATTTGGTGAAGAATTTAGAACCTTTAACACGATCAAACAACTCAGTGATGAGGGGGATAGGGTAGGCGTTTTTAACTGTAATATTGTTTAGACCCCTGTAGTCTATACATGGCCTCAAATCGCCCTCCTTCTTTGCCACAAAAAAGAAACCAGCACCAGCAGGAGAGGAGGACCTTCTAATAAAACCTTTTCTTAGGGATTCCCGTATGTACTCCTCCATGATCTGGTTTTCTTTTTCAGAAAGAGGGTAGACCTTTCCCCTAGGAGGCATAGTACCCGGTAAGAGGTTTATGGCACAATCATACTCACGATGTGGAGGTAGCTTATCTGCCTCCCTCTTTTCAAAAACCAAGGCAAGGTCTGCATAAACAGAAGGAACAGAAACCGAGAGTGGTTTAGCCGTGGGCACGTTAAGTAAACAAACAGGACGTACATGAGCCATACAGTCTCGTTGACAAGATTCCCCCAGGAGATTACAGGGAGTGCAGAATTATTAGGCAAGTTGTATTTTTGAGGATTAATTTTATTATTGAACAACAACCATGTTCACTTACAGTCTTCTGAAGCTGAAGAAATACATTTCTCTGAGGTGAAAATCTGTTTCTTCTCATCCCCCAGTATTTGCCAGAAGGTGACAAGTTTTGCCTCTACAAGAAATAAAGACAAGTAAAAAGAAAATGGAATATTTACTTACACTGAAAAGTAAAAATGTTTGTTAAATGGTCAAATGTTACTATTTTACTCAGAACAATACATTATTTTTAAAAAGTTTTTATAACCACTTCAAGGAAAACTGCTTTTTTGTTTTGTTAAATAAAGAAATGGGGAAAACGTCATTTAATTTAGCCACTGCGTGCATTATCCTGTAATGAATATACAGGGAGTGCAGAATTATTAGGCAAGTTGTATTTTTGAGGATTAATTTTATTATTGAACAACAACCATGTTCTCAATGAACCCAAAAAACTCATTAATATCAAAGCTGAATATTTTTGGAAGTAGTTTTTAGTTTGTTTTTAGTTATAGCTATGTTAGGGGGATATCTGTGTGTGCAGGTGACTATTACTGTGCATAATTATTAGGCAACTTAACAAAAAACAAATATATACTCATTTCAATTATTTATTATTACCAGTGAAACCAATATAACATCTCAACATTCACAAATATACATTTCTGACATTCAAAAACAAAACAAAAACAAATCAGTGACCAATATAGCCACCTTTCTTTGCAAGGACACTCAAAAGCCTGCCATCCATGGATTCTGTCAGTGTTTTGATCTGTTCACCATCAACATTGCGTGCAGCAGCAACCACAGCCTCCCAGACACTGTTCAGAGAGGTGTACTGTTTTCCCTCCTTGTAAATCTCACATTTGATGATGGACCACAGGTTCTCAATGGGGTTCAGATCAGGTGAACAAGGAGGCCATGTCATTAGATTTTCTTCTTTTATACCCTTTCTTGCCAGCCACGCTGTGGAGTACTTGGACGCGTGTGATGGAGCATTGTCCTGCATGAAAATCATGTTTTTCTTGAAGGATGCAGACTTCTTCCTGTACCACTGCTTGAAGAAGGTGTCTTCCAGGAACTGGCAGTAGGACTGGGAGTTGAGCTTGACTCCATCCTCAACCCGAAAAGGCCCCACAAGCTCATCTTTGATGATACCAGCCCAAACCAGTACTCCACCTCCACCTTGCTGGCGTCTGAGTCGGACTGGAGCTCTCTGCCCTTTACCAATCCAGCCACGGGCCCATCCATCTGGCCCATCAAGGCTCACTCTCATTTCATCAGTCCATAAAACCTTAGAAAAATCAGTCTTGAGATATTTCTTGACCCAGTCTTGACGTTTCAGCTTGTGTGTCTTGTTCAGTGGTGGTCGTCTTTCAGCCTTTCTTACCTTGGCCATGTCTCTGAGTATTGCACACCTTGTGCTTTTGGGCACTCCAGTGATGTTGCAGCTCTGAAATATGGCCAAACTGGTGGCAAGTGGCATCGTGGCAGCTGCACGCTTGACTTTTCTCAGTTCATGGGCAGTTATTTTGCGCCTTGGTTTTTCCACACGCTTCTTGCGACCCTGTTGACTATTTTGAATGAAACGCTTGATTGTTCGATGATCACGCTTCAGAAGCTTTGCAATTTTAAGAGTGCTGCATCCCTCTGCAAGATATCTCACTATTTTTGACTTTTCTGAGCCTGTCAAGTCCTTCTTTTGACCCATTTTGCCAAAGGAAAGGAAGTTGCCTAATAATTATGCACACCTGATATAGGGTGTTGATGTCATTAGACCACACCCCTTCTCATTACAGAGATGCACATCACCTAATATGCTTAATTGGTAGTAGGCTTTCGAGCCTATACAGCTTGGAGTAAGACAACATGCATAAAGAGGATGATGTGGTCAAAATACTCATTTGCCTAATAATTCTGCACTCCCTGTATATCTAAACAACCCCAATCAAGAACAGGGTTGTGTTTAACTAACCAGGGAAAACCCAGAATGATGGAGGCTGTAGGGGAGTCAATTATTTGGAAGGTTAACTTCTCCTTGTGCAAAACACCCACAGACATAACTATTTCCTGGGTTTCATGAGTCACCAGAGGTTTCTCCAGTGGTCTACCATCTATGGCCTCAACGGCCAAGGGTGTCTCCTTTCGGATCAAATTCAGGGCTGCGGTTTTGGCAAAGGTCTCATCCATAAGGTTGTCTGCCGCACCCGAATCGATCAGGGCTTTTGTTGTTATAGTGGTTTTATTGACCAAAAGAGAAACCGTAATAAACGGTCTGGAGATGGACATATGAGGGGACAAAGTCATAACACCCGAGGCCGACCCCTCTCTAGGCCTTAGGTGCTGCATTTTCACTGTACTTTAGGGCAGGCTTTACAGTGATGCCCCCTCTTCCCACAATAAAGGCATAAGCCCTCCCTTCTACGGTACGCTCTTTCGGCCTCAGTTAACCCCGTAGCACCCAACTGCATGGGTTCAGGGGATGGTTGCCTAGGAGCGGGTAACGCTAGCAGTGAAGTACTGTGTAGAGCAGGTAACACCCGTGTATCCAAACGTCTTTGGCTACGCCTCTCTCTAATACGGTTATCGATAAGAATCACATAGTCTATAACATCATCTAGAAGAGCAGGCAATTCCCTGGATGCTATTTCATCCAGTATATAAGTGGCCAGACCCTCCTGAAAGGCTGTTACGAGGGCGTCATTATTCCAAACCACTTCAGCTGCTAGAGTACGGAATTCGATAGTGTAATCTGCTACAGATCTGTTACCCTGTCAGACCCTAAGCAGAGCCTTGCCAGCACAAGCAACCCTACCGGGTTGATCAAACGTGCGTCTGAAAGCTGTCAGAAAATCTGCAAATGACAAAGGAGACGTATTTTCCCAAATGGGGTTGGCCCATGCTAAAGCTCTCCCGGACAAATGGTTTATCAAAAAGGCAATTTTAGATCTGTCAGTGGGATAGGAACGTGGATTCATCACCAAATGGATGTCAATTTGGTTGAGGAAACCACGACACAATGCTGGGTCACCGTAGCGCTGTGGCGGCGTCATGTGAACTACATGAGCGGGAACAGGTACTGGAGTGGGAATGGGTTCGGGCACAGCAGCAGCAGCCTCCTGAACGGCAGGTTGCAAGTGTGCAGTACGAGCCAGTATGGTTTGCAGAGCTTGAGCAAACTGATCCATACGGTGGTCCAAGCCATCCATTCTAGCCTCTTGATTAACTAGGAGCTGTGGTATGTCAGCAGGTTCCATTATGGCCCTGTTGTAATGTCACGATTCGGGGAACCCAACACGCTGGCACACACACACACACACACAAAAGGTGCTGTACCAGACCTTAGAGTGGCCGGGCTAAGCACACACAGAATAGTCAGGAGACAAGCCGAGTAAGGGGAACCAGAAGACAGAATAACGTGAAACAAGCCGAGGTCAAAGGGTAGGAGAAAGTCACAGAGTCAGATAAACAAGCCAGAGAGTACGTAACCAGAAGCACAAGGTAAGTAGCAATACTAGAAAGCAAAGACCACAACAGGGCAGGGAGGAACAGGAAAGGTAAGTATTTAAACCATAAGGTTAATTCTGATTGGATAATTTCCAATCAGAATTAACAATCACACGTGGGAGATATCTAGACCTCCCACTGTGATTAAGGCACTGTGCCTTTAATGCCGGGTCAGGTGACTGACCCCGGCGTGTATAAACCTGGGCGGTCTCCCAGCGTGCAGCGTCATGTATGTTGCCGCTGGGGGACTTGGAGGGAACGGCGGGCGGCATCCGAGGCTGGAAGGATGCCGCTCGCCGGACCCACGAGGAGGAGACCAACGCGGACGGCTGGAGGGTGAGTACCGCGAGCGGAGTGCAGCCTCCCCTCGCAGCCGCCCGCGGGATCCCGACAAGAACTCGTCTTATCTCTTTCTTGATACTTCTCATTTTGGATGCTGGTAAGTACAGGGTTTGCGTGTCTGAATCCACCAAGAGTCCTAGGAACTCTATTTGTTGAGTGGGGATTAGAATGGATTTTTCCCAATTTATAATGAAGCCCAAGTTCTGTAGATTGGGATAGCAGCAGGATGTCGTCTAAGTATATGATTAGACGAACTCCCCGACTGCGTAAGAGACCGATGACGGGCTTCATGAGCTTGGTGAAACACCAAGGTGCGGAAGAGAGCCCGAAGGGAAGGCAGCGGAATCGCCATTTCCTCCCTTGCCATGTGAATTGCAGGAAGTTCTGGTGCACCTGCGCAACGGGTACCATGAGGTAGGCGTCTCTTAGGTCGAGTTTGACCATCCAGTCCCCTGGCTGGAGCAAATCTCGTAGGCAGTGAATGACTTCCATCTTGAAGTGATGGTAGGTTACGTAAGTGTTTAAGTGTTTGAGGTTGATAACTGGGCGGGATCCGCCCCCTTTTTTGGGGACAATAAATAGGTTGCTCACAAAACCCGGGGTATCTATCGGGATTTCTTGGCCCAGGCACAACCGACACACCCCGTGCGCACGCCTATGGAAGTGAGGGATGGGGGAGACAGCCTACATGAAGAGTCAACAAGGAGCAAGAAGGTAAAGTAAGAAAAGGAGAAGGAACAGAAATGAGCAGGAAGGGACATCAAGGAGCTGGAAGGGACAGCAAGGAGCACAAAAGGTAAAGTAGGAGAAGGAGCACAAAGGAACAGAAATGAACAGGAAGGGTCAGCAAGGAGCTGGAAGGTAAAGCAGCACAAAGGTAAAGTAGAAGGAGCAGAAAGGGTCAGAAATGAGCTGGAAGGGGCAGAAGGAGCACAAAGGTAAAATAGGAGAATGAGCAGGAAGGGCCTGAAAGGAGCAGGAAGGAGCTCAAAGGTAAAGGAGCAGAAAGAATCAGAAGGAGCACAAAGGTAAAGTAGAAAAGGGAGCAGAAAGGGTCTGCAAGGAGCAGAAAGGGATCAGAATGAGAAAAGAGCAGAAGGGCGCTAAATAAGCAGAAAGGTAAAAGAGCAGAAGGGGCCAAGGATAGAAAACAGTGTCAGAAGAAAAAAAAAAGACTGCCAAATGAAGGAGAGGAAAAGGAGATTGGAGCAGGAAGAACAAATGAAGTGAACCCTCCACTTTATTCTGGACACCATATCATAAGGCTTTGGTACCTGGGCCAGGCAGGGAAACGCTGGACCTTCTCATCTCCAAAGGTAAAAAAATATCAGTATTAATGTGTTCACTTTTATTTACTGAGTGTCAGGAAGCAAAGAGTGCCGTTGGGTAGTGTTGCTGATTGGCTAGAGCGGTGAGCTGGCACTCTAAGCCAATCAGTAGCTTCCCATTCATAAAAAAGTAAAAATATTTTATGAACCGGGAACTAGCGATTGGCTTAGAGCGTCAACTGTCCACTCTAGCCAATCAGCAGCACCCATGCCTGACGTCAGTCTGCACTTCCTGACACTCTGTTTCAGAAGCCGAATACCACTGAGCGACCTGGAGCTGGAGGAAGCCTTTGGGGTTAAACCATTTGAGAGCGTTTTAATCCCTTAAAGGAAAGAGCACCCAGGGGCTTCCTGGCATCATAGCATTTTCATTTAGCTGAAGTTATTATGGTGACCAGAATGGTCCTTTAATTTGCTTAAAGGAACACTAGTGTCAGGAATACAAACATATATTCCTGACACCATAGTTGTGAAAACGCTATTCACCCTGGCTTTGTGAGACAATGGCTATGCCCCTTCCCTTTCATGACACTGTCAAAAAGGTACCAAGCATGGATGTCATTACAATTATGCCCCCCCCCCCCTGGAAAAATTCCTGCAGACGCCCATGACAAAGGTAGTGTTTCAAGCTGAGACAATGCACCTATAGATTACTTGCAACACTAATAAAAGCAGAAGTGGTCATAATGGTTGGAGTAACCCTCTAAACCATTCAGAGCAAACAATATAACTTGGATTGGCATTACAGTAGTTTTCCTATATGGACTTCTGGCAACAGAACAAGATGTAAATATAAAAAGTAATCTTTGTAATACAAACAGATGCTCTAAACCATAGCTGCCATACATTCAGCCCGGGAGTTCAAAGTAATTCACAACGAACCAGAACTCCTGGCACCCATAGGTTTATGTTGTAACATGGCTAAGCTTCCAGCAGAGCACTTGTGTTTGTTTAGTTTAAAACTCCACCTGACAAGCCTTAGTATAGTGAAATAGAAGAATTTAATGTAATCTTATGCACTGCCTCATCCACTCAGAGACAACGAGAAGTGCTGCATAGTTTGCTCAGCCATGGTACAGGAAGTGAAGTGGGCAGGTGACATACACATCAATACTGCTACAAATACACAGGAACACCAACAATGTTTGCACAAACACGGAGAGCACCAATTATCCATGCACGGGCAGTGTTTAGACAACTACTGACCTTGCATACACAGGAACACCAAAACATTCACACATACTTGTGAAACACTAACATTCTCAAACGGGTTTTGCACACATTACTACTGTTTTACCCATGTGTTATAAGAATGAGCACTTGAAGTCCTTGGTTTGTCCCTTCTTGTTTATGAATATATTTATACAATTGTCCCTTGAAAACAAATGAGCTTGAAAACCCCTACCTTAAGCAACAAAATCCCTAATGCAAAAACTTACTTTTAACCAATAGATAATGACCTAAATTGATATGCTAATGAAATCTGAACTACCATTTTTGCATATCACTGAAGACAAGGAGGATAAAAGACACCTTTAACAAGCCCATGTAGTGTTAAACTGTTCATTAACTGTATGACAGCTTACCATGAGACAGCACCAGGGTATTCCTGAAACCATAACCACTATGATGATTAGAATATTCCTTTAACTGTACCTTTTCAGCCAAAGCAGCATACGTTAGGAGCTAGTCTTTAACATAAAGATAGTGCTAGAACAGACATCAAACATCATAATTGTAAGAAAAATATTGAAGACGGAGACTGTAGTGGAAATCTTTGCCAAGTGTAATCAGTCAATTCTCTGCTTTGTATAGTACACTATCAGCCTGATATGTTTGCAATCCTGTTTTAAAGTACGTAATACGGGTGTGTAATCCTGTTTGTAAAACTTAAAGGACCACTATAGGCACGCAGACCACTTAAGCTTAATGAAGTGGTCTGGGTGCCAGGTCCAGCTAGGGTTAACCCCTTTTTTCTATAAACATAGCAGTTTCAGAGAAACTGCTATGTTTATATTAGGGTTAATCCAGCCTCTAGTGGCTGTCTCATTGACAGCCGCTATAGGGCTTCCGCTCTTCTCACTGTGATTTTCACAGTGAGAAGACACCAGCGTCCATAAGAAAGCATTGTGAATGCTTTCCTATGGACTGGCTGAATGCGCATTCAGCCGAGGAGGAGGAGAGGAGGCGGAGTGCTCCCCGCCCGGCGCTGGAGAAAGAGGTAAGTTTAACCCCTTCCTCACCCTAGAGCCCAGCGGGAGGGGGACGAGTATGTTTTCCTGGCACTATAGTGGTCCTTTAAAGGAACACTATAGTCACCTAAATTACTTTAGCTAAATAAAGCAGTTTTAGTGTATAGATCACTCCCCTGCAATTTCACTGTCATTTAGGAGTTAAATCACTTTGTTTCTGTTTATGCAGCCCTAGCCTCACCTCCCCTGGCTATGATTGACAGAGCCTGCATGAAAAGAAAAAAAAAAAACTGGTTTCACTTTCAAACAGATGTAATTTACCTTTAATAATTGTATCTCAATCTCTAAATTGAACTTTAATCACATACAGGAGGCTCTTGCAGGGTCTAGCAAGCTATTAACATAGCAGGAGATAAGAAAATCTTAATTAAACAGAACTTGCAATAAAGAAAGCCTAAATAGGGCTCTCTTTACAGGAAGCGTTTATTGAAGGCTGTGCAAGTCACATGCAGGGAGGTGTGACTAGGATTCATAAACAAAGGGATTTAACTCCTAAATGGCAGAGGATTGAGCAGTGAGGCTGCAGGGGCATGTTCTATACACCAAAATTGCTTCATTAAGCTAAAGTTGTTCAGGTGACTATAGTGTCCCTTTAAAGGGATAATATTTAAGGTTGACACCCAAAACCCTAATTGCAGAGATATCTCAAACTTTAAGTTTAAAGTAACAATCTTTGGATTACAGATCACTTTAAGCACTTTAACAACTTTGTATCATTGCAAGAGTTATGTAGAGAGAATCCTGCACCCGATCTTCCATCCCAGGGCAATTTACAAGTGCAGCGAAAAACGTGAACTGCTTTTATTGACTGAAATCGCCCTACTACTGAGAGAGCGAGCTCTGGACTGTGGCTCCGCCAGTAGTGATTCATAAATGTAATTTCACAACAAAGTGAACTGAGCTATGTATATACAGCAGATATCTATTTACAGAGCAGTTTCACTCATCCTAATTAAATGAGTGAACCTGCTCAAGGATCAACTACTTATACCATTAACCCATTTTCTGTATATATTTTTTTTTATATACATCAGGTATGGTATGGAGGTGTGCCTGCCACTGAACAGTGAACCAAGAATAAAATGAAAAGTATCTTTTTTTTTTTAGGGTTTTTGTTTACTTTCTTGAACACATTACCTTTAGAACGTAGAAGTAATTTTTACCGAATACTTTTTACCGCTGCAGTGAAAAAGAAATGGTTTGTACTTTTGTAAAATTCAACACAAACATGTCCTGTATATGTATATTCAAATCATGAACCTGCAAACCATGTGTAATTGAGTTGGTAGGGTTGTTGTTTTTTTATTGTTGAATTGTTGATCATAAGCAGCTTGTTTTTAGTATATCATTCATTTTCCTTTAAAAGATATTTTACTTGGTATGTGAATTTGGAGAGAAAAAAAAAATAACTCATGATACACAGAAGAAACGTTTTAGGTGTTTCTGAGCAAGATTTATAGAAATTGACTAACAGATTTTTTTTTTTAATTTAAAACCCAAAAAAACCAATATCTTTCAGACTGTAATGCACTACCCAATTAGTGCATTTTCAAAAGCAAAAACCATCGATGATCAGAGGTGAATTGTCAGCAAAGGTTCCTTATCACGTCAAAATAGTTTCATCAATCTGTTCGCTGGAATCAGCCTGAGATGCAAGCTTCTTTAAAGAGCGACGGCAGCTTTCATTCAACATTTCTATACTAGCCGCATCCAGTATCTTCATAATACTCTGAGAGCACAAGATAAAACTATATTAGTGGTGTATGATGGAGCCAAAGAGAAAACTAATAACATAATAAAACAAGCCAATAGATGCAGACATATTTATAATTCAAATTAAAGGCAATGTTCTCTATGACCCTTTCATTGGCCCAAATATGAAATTATATAATTTTTAACCGATTAATCTTGGTGGATCCTTGGTAAACTGGAAGTCTAGTGCAGCGGTCACATACTTGCTTGTAACCGCTCATACATATTACCTAATATTTTATTTAAATGCATTTTATCTATGCTACCAGATCATATTTACATGACAGCCCACATTCCCTGTCTGTTCACGTGAAATGCGGATATGCGCTACAACATAGGTTCCTCATGTCCTATACACATACCTGAAAGAGGTCATTGTTTGTCCTCATTTTTAAAAGGTTCACTATAGCCTGATCACTGTACGCTCGAACACTTGTATTTTTGTCCTTTGTATTGTCTAAAAGCGCCTTAAGTAGTGGTTTGATGGTCTGTGGGTCCATTGGTGGCAAATGATCTTTGTTTGCCCACCAGATCATCTTCTCAGCCACAAGTTTGATATCACTTGACGGATTCTGGAGACACTGTCAGGAATTCAGAATAGGAAAACATTAGATACATAATAATGATAATTTAAAGGAACACTTCAATTCTCAGAATCACTATAGCCCACTGAAGAGGTTATGGTGCCATTATAAAGAATTTAATCCAACAATGCTAAATGAACTACAGGTGCCAGATATAAACAGTTTTCACGCCTACCTTTATAAGGAGAGTTGTCAGTTTTGGAGGTAGAGTCCCACCTTCTGCCTCAATGTAATATTTCATCAGATATCCCAGCGCTCTTATGCCACTCATAGCTATTGGGATCTGCGGAACATTATTTCATTAGCAATGAACATGGTTTTTTCCTCTAGAACACACACCCTATTAACAATGAAGTACTAGAGTAAATTAAACATTGTGTAATTTAAACATTGTAAGAGATTAAACTGTGAAATATGTAAAAAAAAGCCCTTACAAATTAATTTGACATTCCCAGCCACGCAGTTTTGAATCTTACCCTGTCTGCTGTAGCATGGCTGATTACCACAGACTCAAGATTACTGGAAAACTTGGGAGTGCAGAACTTGGAGGAGGCCACATTTATAGCTACCGAGAGTGCCAAGCTTCTCCCATGCCTGACCATCCAGTCGATTCCGGTAAAATCAGCTGTGAATGATAAACAGCAAGAACATTAATCCAATAGACTAATACAAAGAAAACTATCAATAGCAAAACATTTAAACAGAAGAAGAGAGAGAATGCCTTTATAGTGTATGTATCTACCAACACTCACTATAAAGAAAAGTATACTCCTTAACTTTTCTACTATAGAGTGACGCTGAAAAGGTCATATTGTAGACTGAAACATTCTTGAAATCAATTCAAAATCCATTACCTATAAAGTACAACCTACATATCCACCCTGATAAATATCTCATTCCAACCACTCTGCTCTGCCGATGGCATACACCTTCACTCTGTACCCACCCGCACCGTCAAATCCTGTTTTGAAGACATCGCTAAGGTTGCCCTTTTATTTTGGAATTCCTATCCCCCCTCCAGTTCATTAAGCTTTTCCTACGTTTCAACTGTTTAAGAAAGCATTAAAATACATCACTTTACGAAAGCATATAAACAGACCAGTAAAGGAACACTACTGAACTTTCTGTAAGTCAAACACATAAATTGAATTTATTCTTAATTATTAATAAAGGAATTATAGTGGCATTTCATGTTTTAACTAAGACATGTACTGATTAAATACAGGATGGACAAAAATTCAGAGTAGGATTTGACAGGTAAATAACTTATTTGTTAGTAGTTCTATTTTTTTTTTTATTGCAGGTACAGATTATAACCGAATCTTGGGAGCATTATCATTTCACAAGGGAACAACAAGTAAAAATAGTGGAATTTTATTTTCAAAATGACAACTGTTCAGCGAGCGGATAATTTCAAGAAATTCACAGATTAACTGTCCGCCACGTTCGCCCGTTTCAGCTCCTGAATACTTCCTGTGGAGAAATCTGAAGGAGCAGGTGAACGCGAACAAACTGCGTACACTTGAGCAGCTCAAGGAGAGTATCCGTGCAGAAATTCAAGTGCTAGAGCCTCAAACCTTAACTGAGGTTATGAACAATTTAATCAAAAGAGCCTGACTTTTCAAAGTGGCAGATAGAGCTCCGTTAAAAGATACTCTTCTGTATCTAGTCAAACTAAATCTCCTTACGTTACACACTCATGGTATGCAATATCATTGAAATTGGTTCATTAATAAAAAATAAAAAGATATTGACTCCTCAAACAGCACTCTGAATTTTGACCAACCCTGTTCATCCATGGAAAGATGCATATTTATAGCTTGACTCATAAATAAACATTATCTGCCTATACTACTATGTAAAAAAAAAAAAAAAGGGGGGTATTCTATAGATTACAATATAGTAAAAAACCTTAATCCCTTAATTTCAAATACATTTTCATAACTAGTAAAATGTCAGGCTACCTTTAAAGATGAACAAGTAACACACAAAATAAATAGAATTAATTGATAAGACAGACCCAGCAGATGCAGCTCTAGGAGTGCATTGAGTTCTTCTTCAGGAAGACAGGCACAGAGTTCCCCAAGGCAGCCAGCAGAAGCCATGCGTGTAGCATCCTGAAAGAAACAAAGTGTGGGGGGGGGGGAATGTAAATGCTAAAAACGTGAACACCCAACATTAGTAAAACTGTGTGAATGGAAACAGGCTTTTGGAGTGTCGATGGCGGCTGTTACCGGATTATTTTTAAAAAGGAAGTTTATTTTTTAGCATCTTATGTTAACTGTTTACACAAAGTATTTGCAACACTGTGCACAATATGTCATAGATATACTTTTTGTCTCTTTAACGCCTGATGTACAAAATGAAATGTATGTTATCTGTCTCTCCAACTAATTGCCCATTCAAAAATAAAGAATAAAAAAACAAAACAAAAAAAAAAAAACATTTTTTTTAAATTTAACCAGCCAGTGGCAAATTATTAGTAACTATCAGTTGAAGGTCTGACTATGTGAAGTTGGTTATCATGGAATCACTTCAGCATTTTTAAACTCCCTTTGAAAAGTACTAGGTGAAAAATGATTTTAAGAGTCTTTTCTAATGCCACTGGCAAACCAGGATCACACCTAAACTGGTTAGCTCCCTGCATCCAAGGTGCTAAGAACAGAAATAGATACTCCCAGCTATGTAAAAGATGCAGATGTTCCTCTGTGCCCAAGGAAACCCATGTTAACTGGAATTCCATGTCTTCATTGTGTTTGTGTTGTTCAAATGTTATTTCCATAAGAGTCCCCTAGACCTAAAGAGCAAACCAAGTACCGTATATACTCGAGTATAAGACGAGTTTTTCGGCACATTTTTTGTGCTGAAAAAAACCCACTCGTCTTATACTCGAGTCACTATCTGTATTACGGCAACTTACATTGCCATAATACCGACCAGGACCGCCGGGCTCATTACAAGCCCGGCGGTCCTGTTGGGGGCTGGCAGGAAGCATTTACTTACCTTTCCTGCAGCTCCTATCAGCTCCCTTCACCTCCGTGCCGGTCAGCTCCCTTCTCCTCCACTGTAAGTCTCGCGAGAGCCGTGGGGTAAGAGGTAACCCGTGGCAATGCTCCGCGTGGCACTCAGACTGCAAGACTTACAGTGGAGGAGAAGGGAGCTGACTGGCACGAAGGTGAAGGTAGCTGACAGGAGCTGCAGGAAAGGTAAGTAACAGCTCTCTGCCAGCCCCCTCCTACACAGCCTATGCCACTGGACCACCAGGGAATGAGAGCCCCCTCCCTGGCCATGTATCAAGCAGGGCGGGGGGACAAAAAATATAAATACAAATTTAAATAATAATATAATTTAAAAAAAATTAAAATAAAAAAAAAAAAAAAAAAAAAAAAAAAAAAAAAAAAAAAAATTAAAATAATAATATTAAAAAAAATAATAAAAATGCCTACCCCCCCACCAAGGTTACACACACTTCATTCACACACACACTGCATTTATACACACACACAAACGCGATATTCATTATATATACAAAATAAATATTCAATTAATGTAATTTTTTTGGGATCTAATTTTATTTAGAAATTTACCAGTAGCTGCTGCATTTCCCACCCTAGTCTTATACTCGAGTCAATAAGTTTTCCCAGTTTTGGGGGGTAAAATTAGGGGTCTCGACTTATACGAGAGTATATACAGTAATCACAAAGAAATACCTCATCATGTCCCAGCATCTGAATCAACAACGTGACAAAATTCTTCCGGATTGTTGCGTCCATCTTTCCTCCTCCACCCTGAATAAGGAATCTAACAGCTTGAAGCATGGTTTCCCTGCAAGTGTACACAGCAATCATTATATGGGTAACGGCAAGTTATTTAAAAAGATCAGTAGGTACTTTGGTTGGTGGGACAGAACTAAAAAGTACCTGACTCCAGAATCTTCGCACGTGCGGATATTGTTCAGCAATTCTGTGAAGAGTGGGTCAACTTTAGTGTGGATAACGATGAGTTTACCCAAGGCATCGGCTGCCTTTAAACGTACAGCACGGTTAGAATCCTGCAGGGCTTTTGTAAATGTGGTTTGTAGTTGTGGAAGGAAAGGTTTTAAAGCAATATGAACCTGAAGTGGGGGTATAAAAACAAAAACAAATCAGGCTAAATGTTTGAAATAAATCAACAGATAGTAAACAAAACAAAAAAATTATATAAGTTTGGATATAATAGCCATAAAAAAGTAGTATTTTCACTGCACATAAAATAATACAGGATATTAAAGCACCTAGTCACATTATTAGCAGCAACTACAACAACATATGTTCCTCTATATGCATAAAAAAAAGATGTAGCCGCATATCTTTTGACCCATTGTATTTGTATTGTATTTACCCAGTGATTTTGTGACTGTATAAGAGGAATTACATCTTTCCTTTTTGCTCTTCCCCGGTCTATCCTGTACAGCATTACACTTCTTATAATGAGCAAGCAGATTCAATTCTAATGAATGGTGGCTGTGACACAGTCCTTAACACGCTGCTTGTTAATCGTCACCATATTGATTCACATATATGAAAAACATTCAAGAATACCAGTATTTACCAGGCTGCTGTGTGCATGTCTCACTTTACCTTTCCTAGGAGGAGGCTCAGGGTTTCAAGCAGGGCCACTTTCACAGTCCAATTGAAGCGGTCTCCCAGTATACGGATTAAAGGTCCTGTGATATTAATTACTGAAGGCTTTAAAGCTTCGGCAGACGTTAACTGAATCACCAGACCTAAAGCTTTAGCTGCCTCTTCTTTCTGTTCCGGACTTCCTGTAAGTACTCCTTCCCTCAGTACTGGCAAAATGGAGGTCACCCCCTATAATGGAAGTTCAACACAGCACTTAAAACACAAGTTTGTTAAAGTGTCCCTCCATGATTGGAGATTGTTCCAGGATTTGAAGAAAAAAAAAAAAAAAAAAACTTTCTTGAAAGGCAAAATTTTAATTGTTCATGGGTTAGTTTTAAAAATGTTACAGAATATAACCAAACGTAAATTTAGCAGATGAACTTAAACCAACCAGCTAAGTTTCTAATTTCCATTTTTATTTAAATAAATTATTAAAGGACCACTCCAAAGACCATAACCTCTACAGCTCTATGTTTGCCAAGTACCCTGTGCCCTCCCAGCATTAGTAGCCAAACTGTTTAAGAATGGTTTGCCAACTTCCTGGGTCCTGCTGCACCCATGAAACTTACCTGGGTCCTGTGGCTGAGTGAAGCGTGGCCATACAGGGTCGCATTAATTGCCCAAAGAGTCTGTTAGGACCCAGGTACGTTGTCAAACAGTTTGACTAATTACTGTGGGAGGGCACCAAACACTCTGGCACTAGAGATACTACACGAATAGTTGGCTGTATTGGTTATGTTGCATAGAGTGTTCCGTAACAATAATAAGATATTAAAATACTAACAAAATAAAGAAATAAAAATTTAGATAATTTCTAAATAGTAAATATGAATAGAAAATGTAACATTGCGTTGAAGCTGTGAACATGTGAGCTCCTCCAAAATGGCTGCAAGTTGGGGAGAATATGACTTGAATGGTATGAGTAGCACTCCTGCTGCCCAGGAGTAGTGGGAATTTGAAAGCAGGGCTTAATTCTGTATGTTTGGATTTGCTTTTGGCATTACACAGCTATGTTACAGTGCTAAGTGTTAAGGGGTTCAGAAAAACACCTCTCTCTGTCTCAGGTGAATTGTTCGCGTAGGACTCACCTGTTGAGTTTTGCCTTGACTTTAGTGGCCATACTAAAAATCTCCAGTTATTTAAATGTGCATACGGATTTGGGATAGTGCACATAAAGCTTTTTACATTTTTTTTTTCTCTATTATATGTATTTGACGCTGATGTGCACTATAATCATTGCGGCCACAATGTAGTGGGAGTTTGCGAGCAGGGGAATTCATTTTGATTGTGGGTGCAAATACTAAGACAGCACAATGGTGAAGCACCTTAAACACTGCAGGAAGCTGTAAAGCAGCACACTACATTTTAAATTCACATTCTAGCACTACCACTGCATGCATTTTTTTAAGTTTATGAGATGCTAAAATGTTTTGGTTTTTCCCCCCAACTGTCCTCTCATGAGCATCTTGTGTGTTTTGGGTCTGGAGCAGCTGTTCCATCAGCCACTAATTGAACAGAGAGAAAGAAAGAATTCTAAAAACCAGATCCCATTGTTGGGTTGAACTTATGAGCCTAGGATTTGTGGGGCACTGTGTGTTATTTAATTACCTTCTTTGGAATACAGAACCCGGGAACATGCTCTCCTTTCGCGTCATTCCCCACCATACGGATATCTCTGTGCAAGTCATCAATCAACATCAACTGGCTTCCAGCATCCAGTTTCTACACAAACATAGAATTTCAGTTACAAACCATACTTTCCAATTTTTTAACGACTTGAATTGAAAAAAACATTTAAAAAAAATAAATATTACAGCAGCTATTAATAAATTATGTAAACAGACCTAGCTGCCTTACATCAGCACGGAACCCTCAATCCAAGCACCAAATGTACTTGTATATACCTCTCAATATTCTAACAGTTGTGATCAATTAATCACACATACAACAGCGCAACTGAAAGCACTCAGAGGAGCAAGGAAAATGTTGCATTTAGATCAGGCTTTAGATTCTGTTTTCATATGTTTCATTAGTTATACAGTTTCATTTATTTTTGCAATGTTGTATTTACAATTTTAGGTGCTATAGTTTAAAAAGAGCAGTAGAGCAAAATTCTGCATTACGTGCGCATGCATCTGCTAATGTACACACACACACATACTATTATGCATCACTGCATATTTCACACTGGATTTTGCCAAGTCCTTCTTGAGCATAGGAACTTGAGAAATCCACAACTAACCCAGACTTCATACTGGACTTCTGCAGACACCCTTAACCTGCCTGAGCTCATTTGCATGTCAAGCTGTGAACTCTGGGGTAGTTGTGGAAACGTGATTTCTCAAGTTAATTTGCTCAATAAGGATTTTTCAAAGTCCAGCTTGAGATATGAACATTACAGTAATTTTTGTATTTGCACTGTGGGGAGTTTTGTCATGATTTTGTTACATGCCATATTTCTTATCTCGTGTAGTGTTCACCTATAATCACTGTGAAGGGAAATAACACCAGCAATGGCAGATCTGTCACTTATTTGCTGTGTGATCCAATGCATTTATACCACAGACGGGGCGAAAGGAAACAGAGTTTGACACTCACGTGATGGTGTCAGACTTGGATAAAATGTCCTATTAGTTTCATCCTACTTCAGACAACCGACTTGTTACTACACACATATTATAGGGTGTGCCAGGCATGAGAAGGGGAGAGCAGTAATACAAAGCATCCCTTGTCAGAAAACACAGTGGATGGTTGTAAAAATGAATGCCAGGGATGGCAGGACTTCTATGAACTACAATACTTACTTTGGTAATGGAATTAAGGGCATCCCAGCTTTCATTTAGAACCACACTATTATTGTCGTTGAAGAGTCGAAGCAGTCCAGAAACCAGGCTCCTTAGGTGTGGGGTGTAATCAGCCTTTGTCTTTGCACAGTACATATTCAGTATAATTGCAGCTGCCTGTCGCATGCCTACATCAGGACTGCGAGTGGCCTCCAGCAAATCCTCAATCACAATTCTCTGACCGACATCATCTTCCACGGACAGGATGACAGCCTGGCAATTTGCCAGCTCCTGCAACAAAGATGGACATTTGCAAATGTAAAAAAACAGGAACCCATTGCAGAGAAAAAAAGTGTAGTGCCACAAGAGAAAGGGTTTTGGAGTGTAAAGTACACTAAGCACAACTTGGTGTTGGACTGGGATAGTGTGTCAAACTTAAACACTGATAAATCGCAGTTGCAAATAAATTTGAAAAATATAAAAGGCAGTTGAGGCCAAAATGCACACCACAAGATGCTGCAGAATTACAACTTCCACGTTGATTTTACAGCCTTAAGGAAATGCACCAAAGGAACTTTAGTACTACCTTTTAGTTATAGGAATACATGATAAATAACCAGTTCTAAAACACTAAAATATCATCTGTGGCTGATAATAGGCAGTGAACAATGTCACGATTAGTTTATTTTTTACACATGTTCAGTAGAAGAAAATAAAAGGGTTAAGGACTTGCCAATAAAGTTTGTATTAACTTTGCCCTAAAAAGAGTTAAGTAGTAAAATGCTTCTTTGCATTAGCCCAGCAAAGAGGTAGATTTCTTGTAAAGTAAATTGTAGCCACTATTTTATGAATCTTTTATTCCCAGAATTCTGTTTTCTTTCGAACAGACAAGGCTTTGTAGAAAATAAAATACACAATGACAGGTCATTCTGGTTCAATTTAAATGAGAAAACTGTACAGAGCAGTGATTTTTGTTCTGTCTAAACCTCTGGATTAACAAACTCGCATTTAAGAAAACAGTGCACATCAAAGTCACATTTGCTTACCGCCTGCTCATCATCTGTTCCTAAATGTGCTTTCAAAGCAGACATGAGAGCGGGAAGGATAACATTCAAGTGTCTAGTCAGAGCATCCCCAGCTACTGATGAAAGGAAGGCCAGAACACGGGTGTTTACAGGAGGGCTGATCAGCTGCAAAGGGTAAAACAGGGTAGAAATAATCGAAATGTCCCTACTGGGATAGGTAGGTCATCAGCTGCTAACTAAAGCGCAGTCTCAATCGTAACTAAACATACCTTAGGCACCAGATAAGGAAGCACAACTCGACTCTTCACTGCCATAACCTGCTTCAGCCCATCAAGGGCAAACTCTGACATTTCTTCATCATCCTGGGGAGACATATGTAGATCGATTGGTTACCTGAATTTAGTGTGCAAACATTAAGCTAAAGGAACAATCGAATGTCCATATAAGAAAACAATTATTAAAATAACTGTTTAGTAGATACGCGCATGTATTCATTGGGGATACATCTTAAAACAGTTTCAAAAACAGCAGTTCTTGTGAACTGACACGTTTGCAAGTCCTCCCCTTTTCCTCCAGAAGAGACAAAGTCTGTTTTCAGGGAAAATCAGAAGGGCTTCTTCAGTGCATGTGGGCAAGCAGCATACTGATGTGAGGTCTGGACGCTGGTCGGAGGAAAGCAAATTTCAAGTAATGCACCTGCAACTTCCGTTAGCTCAGGGGAGCCATTGGAAGCTGGCAGAAACGTCCTTGGATGTCAAACAAACAGGAGGATTTGTTACTGCTTCCATTAACTCCTCAGAGGGGTTCCATGAATTATTTATAGAAGTGCTTTATTCTAATAGAAACGGTCATTATTATGGGATACTCCTCACCCATAAAGAACGTCAGCAAACTGCAGGGCTTTATGGGTGTGGAGTGGTCCTTTAAATTAAAACCTTGCAACCTTGTGATGATCAGGAGCTCTATTTTCTGAGTGCAGTACTCTTTCTTTTTAAGTGTATTCTGTTGGCTCAGTTCCCCATAGGACTGAGTGACTTCTAACTAAGTGCAAATTATTCCAGCTGCTTTTATAATTATTGATAAAAAAAAAAAAAAAAAATTATCAAAAAAACCCCAAAAGAACATTTCTTAGGAATCCGTATATGCGAATGATAAATATGTTGGATTAAAAGGACAAAAGACAAGGTGTACTCTTACTATATTATGGCATTTGCTGCCAGCAGTGGCTGTTAATGATTTGGCATTGCCAGCAATAGTTTCTGCACAATCAGTGCCTAACTACATGTTCTAATGTGCAGTCTCTACAGGGGAAAAAAATAATTTGTGTCTTCTAAACACTGCCAATTTTTAAATCGCAGTCATATTAGACTTACTCTCTCCGGAGGCTTACCTACTGCACACTACCCCAATGCCAATCATGAGATACAAGAAGACCGTGATACCTCACTTGATCAATGCGACACACAGCCTTATACCCTGCCACTGGAAACAGAAGATGGTCCCCCTTCCACTATAGACTAGATACAGCAAGTGGAGGAGATATTAGGGATTGAGGAGCTCATTCTCAAGTCGGCTGGAAAGGCCCAACTATACCATGGGCTTTGGTATCACTGGACAGAACGGCTATCCAAAGAGCCAAAACAACAGTCCAGAGGGCAACAATTGAGACTAGATGTCGAATACCTCATTCTGCCAATGTTGCTATCTTGCTCAGCAAGGGGGGAGTAAGACAGAGCGGGGTGACAGCCCTGATGAGGGCGCTATTACTGTACACTCTCTCTACCTCCCAAAATCTACATACCCCCTTTTCTTTCTTTCTTTCTTTGTACCCCCTAGATTTTTTTTTTTCGCCTTCTCTTTCTCTTCTACTACCCCCTCTTTCCCTTGCTTCCTGCTTCCGATCCCACTGACCGCCAACCTCTGCTTCCACCCCCTCGGGGAGTGGGTCGGGGTGGAGGGGGCCCAGCCAGCTTGGCATTGCGGCTTCTTCCTATAAGTCCCGGGAACACGTGGGGTACCGGGGAGGGGGCCATTGAGTGCGGTCGGGGGGAGGGAGGGATAGGGGAGACGCTGCCTACTAGTCAGTTTCTAAACCAAATGGAAGAGACTGAAAATGCACACACAGAACATGACAAAAAAAAAAACACCACAGTAACTAGACAATTAGACGGGATTAGATTAGTATATCGAGCACTATTGCAATGATGGGATGGCAACAGGAAGGGAATGGAGGAGACACAAGATGTTATGGTCAGGCTTGTGCAGTATGGCACATTTGGCATTTAGGATAAAAACAATCTTGTAACATTCACTTCTTGTATGTTGATGTCATGTTATAAGTCTACCCTGTATATAACACTTGCTGATGTGAAGATATCCATCTGCGGGCATGTTGCCCCAACTACATGTGACACAATGTAATTGTTTTACAATACAACCTTGAATAAAAATAAATATATATTTTAAAATTAGTGCGCAAATTTTTTTTTTTTAAATAAAACATTAGACAGAGTTCAATGAAACTCCAGCACATTGAAAAACTACCAGAAGCTGATGTATGGACTACTTTGTCTTGTGTACCACTGCCATGGTTGAGAAAAAAAAAAAAAAAAAAGCTAACCAATCATGGAGTTTCCACCTTCAACTCTTTTCCTAACAGCCATCACTAGTGACGACTATGGGGAAAAACACATCTTCTCATAAGACATTCCATAGACCTACAACACTGGTTGTTGGTAGACTGAGCTCGAAGAGCTGAAGACTGACCTCTAAAAAAGATGGCAGTACTCAAGCATATTATTTTTATTTATATAGTGCCACAATCTTACTTTAAGCTTATCAATTGTTCAATGGATTATTATTATTTTTTTTTGAATATTTAATCTTTATTTTATATATTTATTTTTTTTAAACCTTATTAAATACATATATCATACAAATATACATTTACAATTGTTCAATGGATTATTTAAGAGATGTTAAGAGACAAAAAGGGTGAAGAAGGTCCAGCTTCGTCACGGTCCTCTACCCTAGATAGTTTACTATCTAGGGTAGGGGTAGGCAAACTTTGGCAGTCCAGATGTTATTGAACACAACTCCCCTTTATGGCTGTCAGAGAATTAAGGGATATGTAGTCCATTACACCTAGAGTGCAGAAGGTTGCCTACTTTTATTGTAGTTAAAATTCCATTCGCTTCTCTTAGCCAAATAAACAGACTCTAAAAGTGACAATGCTACCTTCAGAATAAAGAGACCATGTTTTGAAAAATCCTATAAAATACATTATATATGGATTGTTACTCCAGATAAACATTAGAATGGAATCCTACTTTGCATACATAGCAAATGTAACAATTCCCACTTCCCCCCCCAAAAAAAACAGTAGAGGCAGCTTCTTGCCCACTTGTTAATGTAATTACCAGCTGCAGAAGAAGGAAAGGCAGAATGTCTTCAAGAGCCTGGTACCCAACAGTAGAATGCAGCTGTTCAAAGGTTTTGGCTGCAGCTTCTCTGACTTTCTCTAGGGGGTCACACAGGGCCTTCCTCACAGTGGGAACAAGAGACTCGGAGAAAAAGAGAATCTGCAAAATAAAAATTAAATAAAGAAATCAATATAGAAGACACAAGGTGATTGAAATAAAATAGCCAAAAAGGTGTAGGCTTTAATATGCATAGTTTCACTTCCAGTATCGTACCGCATCTCGACTTGTCGATTTCATGATTTCACTAAGGCCAATGCACACACCCTGCCTTTCATCACTTTTATCAGATCTCAAACTTTCTTCCAAAATCGGAATGATTTCAGGGAGGATTTTCTCCCCAAGTTTCCTGACAAGGTCTCCAAGTGTTCTTGCAGCAATCTAGGAAAAGAAAAAGAAGTGAGTGCTGCATCAGAGAACAACTAAAAAGGAAAGTATTAGGAAGTCCACTTACTATCCTCTTATCTGAACACGTGCTGGCCAGGAAGCCCAAAAGTAGAGCAAACAGAGTCGGCAGAATTTCTCTCAGCGTGCGAGGAGTGTTTGAAACCACAATCTTCCAAACATGCAGAGAAGCCTGTCGCACCATGAGCTGTGTGTCTGAGCGTCCCATGTACAGACCGGCTAACACTCTGTTCCTTCTCTCAGGCCCCAGAGCAGATATGATCGCCTGAAACAGCAAGGAGTTGAAAGAGACATTAGTATCCATTAAGAAATCAACAAGCCTAACTGTGAGCTAAAGCATGAGCCATCAGTTCGTGAAATGAAACAAAGCGTACATGGTGTAGAAACAGCGTGGATCTGCAATAAGTAATCATTCCCAGAAAAGGTTTTTGAGCAGGAGAAATAACTCACATTCCATATTGGAGACTGTAGTTTACCTACGAAGTGTTTTCCCGTTCTATATACATGTAATTAATTATACCTTCATGCACACCCACACAAAAATACATGTAACTCAAGGATCTGCTGCATTATCATTGGTGCATTTTCCCTTACACCCTTAACAGAAATGCCTGCGTAACAAAGCCGGATGAACAGTTCATGTCTGTATTTCAGACATCTTTAAGCCAATATAAAAAACCTGCTGCCAAAAAATATTTTTGACGCTAAAGAGCAACTAATTAACCCTTCAGGGTAAGGCACCCTTAGATTTAAATAAAACCAAAGTAAAATCTGAAATTAAATATAAAGCAGCATTCACCTTGGTGGACTGTAGAGTTCCAAAGTTGTCATCTTCAGAAGCTGTTTCTGTTGTCATTTTACCAGTGACCCCTGAAATATGGAACAGCAGATCTCCAAGGAGCTGCACAGAGCTAAACCTACACATAGAGAGACATAATAATTAATACCAACATTCACGTCTGCTAAGGTGCAATAGAGAATGGGATTATAATAAGCGCCAAATCAAGCACTTTACCGTATTCTCCAAAGATCATCAAACAGGCCTTGCTCAAGCTGTGGTAGAAGAAGTGCAATGGCAGTCTCTGCATACATGGTGATTATCCTTTGCCCTGCACGTAGTGCTGTATCTCTTACAAACTCATTTTCATCTGCTAGGGCCTACAATCATGCAAAGAGGGAAAGAAATTAACTTTGGACATCGGAAAAAGCGCTCTCCACTTTAGTCCGATAATAATTGAAGGCTGTTTTATACACTTACTTTTAGAATGCATGGAATTATGGGTCCAACATAAGGAGTAAATTTGTCACCAAAGGTGATTGGCAGATAAATGAACATCATAATATAACCGTCACGCACGTTGGGAGCAATATCCACTTTACTTGCGGTTGCTACAATTTCTGGCATGAGTTTATCCAGTTTCTCAACTCCTAACCCAGCCATAACTTCAGACAGACCTGAGCGATAGAGAATTAAGGGAAATAGGTTACCTTATTTTCCTAGCTTTTCACTTTAATGCAAAACAAAATGTAATTGTTTCTACCTTGAGCAGCACCAGACCGATCCACAGAGCTACAGTCAGAGGCTAATGTGTCCATAAGCCATGGCAATAAGTCCTGGAAGCAGGATTCTCCTGTCCCCTTTACCATGGCCCCCAGAGCTTTTGCGGATACAGTCCGCACCTATTAAAAAAAAAATAAAAAAAATTAAAAAAGGTAATTCATTGGTAAATTATGGAATCTAATAACTTATAAATGAAATGTAGCTAACAGCACAAATTGGATTCTTACTTCAGGAACAGGGTCTGTCAGTGAAGCTTTAAGTCCAGGCACGACACTTGGAAGGTAAGGGGCCAGGTCCTGGAATAAATTAATGGGTTTTATAGTAAATATTTTGCCAAAACCAGTTCACTCTGTACAGAAACAAACAAACAAAACAAAAAGACACTGCCAAAAGACAGGCCATTTTTAGTGTCAGTGATTTATTTCTATATCTTATTTATTAAAATAAAACAGTACCCCGTAAAGATCATAAACATGTTGGGGAAATTGACAAATAATGTAAATCGGAGAGTTCTACAGCTTAGCAAAAAGTCCTTCAAAGAGATGTGCAAATGCATCTATTTGTCCCCAATAAACCAGAATATAAACACTTGTTCTGCACAAATTACCGATTTATTTTTTTATTTTAAATCCACTGCAGCATAGGAAGCTTTACCCAGAGATTTTGGTTTGATATGTCAAATATGTAGTGCATGGCATCTAAACAGAACTTAAATGTATACTTCCTCAACACTGCTTTCCTGAGATTCCATTTATATATTATATACACCACCATTATACTGAGTAACAAAATGTTTAAAAAAAAAAAAAAAAAAACAGATAAAAAAAAATTATATTATATTATATTTATATATATATATATATATATATATATATATATAGAATATACCTTCTTTTATTATTCATACCTTCTGGTCTGTGAGGGAGTACATGTTTCCAATGATCTGAGCAGCCATTTTCCTAGTATCAGTGGACCGGTCCTGGAAAGCCCTTTGCACAATGGGCATGATTAAGGCTAGAGAGGGAGCATCTATGAAATGCACAAACTTTGTGTCCAGCAGCGTTTGCAGACACTTCTGTGTCATTCTTGATGGATCCGTAAGAGCATCCAGCAAAATGGGAGAGATTGCTAAAGGCAGAACAGAAATTCAGCTTTTATTACCTGGGTTTGTGTGGCACATGGATTCTAGCAAAGTCACATTATTATAACTAGTAACTGAAAAACTCACCCAAGATCTCTGGATTGCGGATTACTGCACCAATTTGGCGTAGCGCCTGTTGGCCAGCTTTCTGAACTTTCACATGGGAGTCAGTCAGTACTTCAGTGAGCTTAGGCACAATATTTGGGAGACAAGAGGACAGCTGTTTCGGGGCACAGTAAGCCATGGCACCCAATAATTCAATGGATCCTGTTTGAAACACATTACAATAACAAAATGACTGCACCATCATTAGGGAAGAACATCATAAGCCAGCTACAGTGAATCATAGCTTTGACATATTAAAAAGAAACATATTCAGAGAGAGCAGATGGCAGTAGATACTAAATCTGGCAAAGACACATTACTGAAAAGGACAGATATATAAATACCAGCTTTGGTTCTCCAAGATTCCTCTTCTAGAGCTACCAGCAATGATGGAAGAACAAGCTTCACTCCGTGGGCACTCAAATTACTCATAACTGCCTTGGCACATTCATCTGCTGCCTGGGAAAAATATCAATGGAATTAACCATTTAATGCTACACTGGTGGGAGGAAAAGCTGGAACATTGTGTATTCTACTAACCTCTCTCACATACTGATTGCCATCTCCAAAGCACAGCAGAAGGTGAGGTAAGACATGGACCACATAGGGCTCAAAAAGCTTTCCGAGCATGTTACATAGCATCTCAAATGCAAACAAAGCACCTGGAAGAAGGGAAACAGCTGTACAGATCTATCCACAATCAAGCCTGAAGCAATGTGAATAACGTATACTACATACCCTCCCTGCGTCGGAAATTCTTTTTGTCTTGGATGGCTTCAGTAAGCGTGGTCATCATATCCTGCTGCTTCAGGGACAGGATTCCTAAGCCTTTAACCAGCCCTGCCAAACCATATGCTGCGCCTTTACGTTCTGCGTACTTATCAGATTCCAGAAGGAGGGCCAAGAGCTTCTGAATCATTCCACCGGCATCTTCTTTAATGGCTGGCACAAGAGGTGGCAGGCAGCCAGCTACCGATTCTTGAACCTTTCAGAAAGCAGGCAAGTGTTATTGAGATATGTCATTCATAAAATGGAAATTACACCTGTACATTATGCATTGTAGGTTTGAAAAGGCTCACCTGCTGCGATGGGGTAGAGAGCGCAGCAATCAGTTTGGCAACAATTGGTTTAACCTTCGGATCGCTTTTATCCAAGTGTTTTGCCAACGATCCCATAAGAATGACGACACTTTGTCTCACTGCATCATAATTGGCATCATTTGGTGCATTCTTTAAGAATTCTTCAAACACTGGTAATAAGGAATTTACACTCTCCTGCAACACAAGATTTAATAATACCCTGAATGGGAAGACTAAGGCTGTAAAAAACATTGTATGCATTTTGAGGTGACCCACATTTTGAGGGAAGATCAACATTGATCCCACCACAAAGCCTAAAGAAAATGTACAACAAATGGATTACATATTTGAACATTAATACTGACCTTTCCATGTGTATTTAGTGCAGATAAAGCAGCATCTAACATACATTTTCTGACTTCAGGGTTTCGATCATTAAGTGCATCAGGAACAAAGAACTGGAAGAGTGGAGTGACCTCAGCGCTGTCTAAATACTGAGCCAGCTTGTTTAGTGCCAGAGCTATGCCACACCTGAAAACAAAGATCTTAACCTCAGTATACCTCAATACCAATAGACACATTACATCAAAGAATTATGGTTTAATTTACTTTGAATTGTCAACGAAAGGTCCTACTAGGTCACTGGTGTAAAAACAAAACAAAAACACTTACCTAGCTTCAAACTGATCAGGAGGAGACTCGGAAATAACTCGACCTAAAGCATCTAGAATAGGAGGTGGACGCTGAAATAAAAAGTGGAAACTTATGAAAAAGATGTTTTGTAAAAGTGCAAAGATTACAATTACAGTTATTTTTTGTGCAAGTGGTGAATACACTCACTGACCAAATGCTTCTCTTCCATTAGCACACAAACTTAAAAGACGAAGGCAATGTTTAGTCCTGAACACTTATGTACATGCACACAACCCTTCATTTTCTTAATGGAGAGGGTTCACTCACAAAATCCATGATCTTAGAAAAAACCTCACTCATGGCAGATGAAGCCAATTAATATAATAATTTTTTTTGTGGACTTACATAGAGCTTCTCATGATATAATTCAATCAGTTTCTTCATGACCTCAGTGGCCTGATCACAATATTCCTCTACTGCATGTGACAAGGCCTCTGCTCCAGCCTGTCTCACTGCTTCCTCGTGATAAATAACATCATCAATCAGCAGCGAGCAGAGTTCAGGCTGTAACTCCAAGCCCATGGACTCCCAAAATCTTTATTGGAAAAAAATATATAAATATGTGTTAAATGAAGTCTAATCAGAGGTTTTTGTGATCAGAAGTAAAACCAACATTCGAAAACAAGGATCATGACAGATTTCTCACCTTTCACCTTGTGCTTTTATTTCTTCTTCCACATCAAACTTCATCACCCAGAGTCTGTGCAGCAACTTCAACCCATTCTTCTCATCACTGTCTGGAGTCGGTAAAACCAGCTCAAGCTCCACCAGTCCCTAACAAAAACAAACATCAGTTAAATAGCCTGCACACAGGAGTAAAATATAATGAAAAGATGTAATCACCATGGGCTTACATCAAAGGAATGAAAGGAAAATGACTATTAAAAAGAATAAAAAGCTAAATGAAATGAGAATCGGCTCACCCGTAGAGAGGCATCCCGCACATTTGAGCAGGAGGACTGTAAAGCCTGGAGTAAAACATCAATCTCCTCCTGTTCGGCATAGGTACACCCTTCACCTCCCCCACAGCTTGTACATAATGTTGTCAGTGTGTTAGATGCTAGAACCTGTGAAGAGCATAATGATGGGTAGAATTGTGTAATCCAAACAGAGCTAGAAACTTGAAAAAAAACAAAAGTTAATAAATTCCCTTTTACAATAAGGAGCAGCACGCACTTGTAATCTTGGGGAAGCTGTCCCGATTATTCTTGTTAGAAGGAGAAGCATATCTGTGCGAGGAAGCAACTCTGGCCCATTCTGTAGAAAGAACATTTTGAAAAAGGTGCTGTGAAAGCTGTGCATCTTGCAGCTTGTGTAACAAATAAATTATATTAGTTATTGATTTATTAAGTTTCCAGGTCTCTCCATGCTTCACACTCACCTCATCAAGAAGTTCAGTTTCGTTCTTTGAGGATCTCAGCTGCGAATGTACGGTAAGGATCTGCAGAGATTTAATCAGAAGTTCCTCCTTTTCTTCACAATCGTTGGTCGTTTCCATCAGAACCATTTTTATGAGTGGGAAGACAAAGGAGAATGCTGGTGCTGACAAGGAAGAAACATCTGGACAGGGAAGGAAGAAATTAAAAATGTTCTTGATATCAGAATGGGTTTAAATGTAGAAAAGCCTAAAAGACAACTTCAAAGTTGAAATTAATTTTCTCATCATGCAACCAGTGTGATGCATGGATAAAGCTACATGACTTGAAAGATCTTTCTTACCTGGATCCTCTTTACGTTTAGGGACTGTGTATGAATGTAAGAGAGTCACGGCTCTCTTAACAGCCACTGGTAGTTCTTCTTCACACCAAGCAGCATCTATATTACATTCTGGGTTTAACAAACGGAGGGTTATGTGAGCAACCAAAGACCCTATGGAAACAAAAGGAGATTGCATTAGCCAGTTCTGGGAAAAAATAAATAAATATGTAGGTAAAATAATAAAAAGAAAATATATATATATAAAAAAATGATAATCATTAAAATCATTAAATTAGAAATCAAACTGAAAAGAAAATTGCCTACCAAATGTTTTCAAATGAGCTGGCATAACACATCCAGCGAGTGCAACATAAAGTTCCTGAATTCGAGGCGCAGCTAAAGGAGACTTTAACAGTGGTAGGAAGCAGCTGATCAGAGTCGGGATATGGTAAGATAGACTAGATGGTCTTTGCTGTATAATGCATGACAAAAGCTTTGTAATGTTTTCCAAGTCCATGTCCATCTAGAAGAAAAATAAAAACAAAAAACAAGTAAGAATCGGGCTGAAATCTTCTGAAGGCTTATCAGAAAACACTTTTTAAATGACTTCCGACAATAAGACACAAAAGGCAATGTTTCACAACTGCTTAAAGACAACATAAAACTAATAATATATAACTGTCCAAGTACTAGACACTCCAAAATATTGTTAAAACATTTGCTCTATCTAGAGCATAAAAAATATTTAGATTGACAAATAACTTATTTTTTGGAGAGACACACCGTTTATGAAATGGGGTGTCCAAAAACAAAGGAAATGATATCTTCAAACCAACCGATCATTATCAAATAGTGGTGCAAGATCATCACTATTTAAATATTTCAGAAGGATTTTAGTACACATCCACACGAGTGACAAATCTTAGTAAATACCCCTTTTGCAAGTCAATGCCATTAAGTCCTCACCTGGAGCAGTCTCTTGCGTATCTGGCTCTCTTTCTCCAGTTGTACTTGAACCATTTCCTTCTGTTTGCTTGTTAGTTGCAATTCTTCTTTTATTCCTTTCTTCTTCTTTATCTCCTGCAATAAAGAGTTAACGATTACAGCAATAGACACAATATATGAATAGTAAACTCTGCAAGAGGATGTCACTAGTGTGATGCTGACACGTTTTCAATAAGCAGATAAAATATATACCTCTTTTAGTTCCAGTTCAATGATCTGCTCTTTAAAAGAATATGCCTTATTCTCTCTCTTCATGTTGGCTTTTTTCAAACTATCTTGTTGAGCACTAAAAGAAAAAAGCAGAGACTCTAATATTTATATAATATATATGGTTAGAATAGGACACTAGTATGCGATGACAAAGTTTCTCACCTTAATATAATAGATTTATCATACAGCTCCCCCTCGGGTGTTTGCATTATGGCAAATTCTTCACGAGTAACGAGACCGAGTGCTGGGTTTTCCAGGGATTCAGTGATGATTCCAATCAGTCGCGGCAGAACTTTACCAGGAGAAAGACGAGACAGCAAACCAGCAGCATTAAGAGATGCCTAGAAATAAAATGTATTTTTATTGGGATAATAAGGACTGAAAATCAAATAAATGCAAACTTCAATTTATTAAAAATAAATGTAAAAATTTTATTTTATGCCATTAAATTTTGACATTTATTGTACACATCTATGTTAACATCACATGCAATCACCTGGTCTGCAGCAGCCTGTGGCATGATTATAAGAATAATATCATCAAAGTGTTTGTCAATGAATTCAGCTGGTTCAATCTTCATCTTATGTAAAAGATCTACCCAAAGGTCAGCATATACAGTGCCTGTTTAACGACAGAGACTGAAAGATCAAGCAAACAGCGAAGTGTGACCAAGTTGTATTAGAAGGCTTTTTATATACATTATTTACCAACGGATGGATGATTTGCCAGAATCAATAACTCAAGAGCGAGCTTTTCTGCTTCCACTACGTCAACCTCCAACCCAGGCAAAGAGATGAGCACATATAACGCTTCTTGAAGGAACCGTGGAAATAGATGAGACTTCCCTAATTCTGCCCCTTCTTCAGACTCCGTATGAGGAGTATCCACTGATATTAAATTCTGTAAGGCAGATATAGAGTATGTACAGCCAATAATAGATCCAATAAAGAAGTTGCTTTATAAAAAGATAAGACATGGCCAATGGATAGTGTTGGGCTTCTTAAAGGTTTTTAATGTGGAGAAAACTACAGCATGAAAAAGAGGACAAAATCAATCAAATGAACTTGAGTTTGGTTGGTGCCCAGAGAAGTATTGTGTGATCCTTAAAAAATTAACCACATGGTCATGAAAATTGGTAATCAAATAAACTCACCTTGTTTGAATTCAGTACAACTTTTAATTCTGCCAAAAGACCATACACTAGCTTTGGTCCCCCAAGGGATGCCAGAAGCTTTTTGACCGTCTGCTGGGCCTGTTTCCGTACTTTCCATGAGCGATTCAGCAGGATACTGACCAGAGCACGATAATAAGGGCTACATGAGAACATGTATAACAGAGACAATAAGCAATCTGGACATTGAATAAGGTCACAATATAAAAGATTTTTGTAGAGTTTGCATTTTTAGGTTAAAAAATAAACTTACAATGCTTTGCTGTCGGGTATCCAATGCGCATGATCAAGGAGGAGTCTCTCAATCAGCTGTAGCAATATGCAAAGAGCTAGAGAACAAATACATATTACAACAAGAATGTGTAAATAAAAAAAAAATCCACAATCAACCTTGAAGTGTATATTTTCCAAAGTTACAAATAAACAAAGGCAAATCTTATCCAAATAAAATGAACAGCAGCATGTTTGATCACTAGACAGTTACAATTGTCAATTACTATGCCTGCTAAATATAATTATTGATTTGCAAAACATTTCAAGTATGTAACCAGGAAATGTATATTTAACTTTCACTAGTTTTCAAGTACATTCAAGGAACCAGATACTACACAACTCAATGAAACTCACTGTATCAATCCTGAAAGGATGAGAGGCTGGGTTAAACTTGCCAGGAATGAAACTTGCCACTTTGAGGCACTGCAGCTCAGGTTCTATCCACTGAGCTAAGCCATTCTATGTAGTCCCTGGCTATACGTCTTACCATATCCATCTCAATAATCAGTTTAACAGGCATACAAGATTACAGTTTTGAATCAACCAATCACACAGGTTACATTGTTAGTGTTAGTGTGCTGAATATGAATTAGCTGGCCTGCCTGACAGTGCACGACCTCGTCTACTGCCTCACTGAACAGAGTCATTGTGAGAATTCAAAGTGAATTTCAAATCAAGATAAAACAGCTGAGCTAGAAACTTTTTCTTTGCTGTGCTTCAAAATCAGCAACTTTGGTCTTAAACATGAAATGCACTTTAAATGTCTAAAGCAGTTAAAGCAGTGTTATAATTAAAATGTCCACAGAAGTCAACGTTTATATTATATTCGTAGAGACAAAAAAATCCTTGATTCCTTGCACAGGCAGTGAGCTTAGTTAGTACTCCTGCAAATGCAATCTATGCAGCCAGTTAAGTTAAACAGTAGTATGTTGAGCCTGCTGGCAGTGACAGTTACAATAGTGAATAGGGATCTGAGCTCACTTACAGTCTTCTGAAGCTGAAGAAATACATTTCTCTGAGGTGAAAATCTGTTTCTTCTCATCCCCCAGTATTTGCCAGAAGGTGCCAAGTTTTGCCTCTACAAGAAATAAAGACAAGTAAAAAGAAAATGGAATATTTACTTACACTGAAAAGTAAAAATGTTTGTTAAATGGTCAAATGTTACTATTTTACTCAGAACAATACATTATTTTTAAAAAGTTTTTATAACCACTTCAAGGAAAACTGCTTTTTTGTTTTGTTAAATAAAGAAATGGGGAAAATGTCATTTAATTTAGCCACTGCGTGCATTATCCTGTAATGAATATAAAGTGAATCCAAAATAATAGAGAGATTATAATACACATAATCCTTTACTTTAAATAATACAAATTAAGAGTTTCTCTGTAAAAGAACAGACTGAATTTCCAAAAATGTGGAAATTGTTTTTAAATACTTTTGCTTTCCACCTTTTACTCTGCCAAGCTGGACTTGCCAGAGAATCCTAGCTGGCTTCCATTTTAGAATCTGGTTTATGACCAGTCAGTATGAAGTCCATGGTGATAAGAACTATGTACATCATACTGTCAATACATTACATTAACAATAAAATGGCATTTCAGTGTGCAATGCTATTTGTACTAACTGTAACTGCAATGCCAGTTAGTATTAGAAATTATGTACCTATACTAAATGGCATTTTTCAGCCCAGTGTACTCAACATTCCACTTTGAATTTAGTACCATTGCACTGCAAATGGAAATGCTGGAAGACCAGCACAACAGAAGACCTACCCCATCCAAGTACACCCACACTGGACCCACTGACTACCTCAACAACACACATATACAAGTAATCACTAAATCCCCTCCACAGATAAGGAGAAACAAACCATCTCCTTCCGCTTCCCCAGAGACACGGATCACAAGGCCACACCTCCTCTCTCCTGCTGCAGACCATCACGATTAGTTGACAGACAGGAAAGGGGCAGGGAAGCTATGAAAACGTAGCAGAGGTAATAACCTGGTGCGCACACATACAAAGAATTCAATGAGTTGTAAAAAGATGGTAATGAAAGGTAAACAGAAGAGCAGACATGTAGAGATATAGGTACAGAATGCCTGCCATCTGTCCTCTCCTTGCCATGCCAGTTTCTGGTCTGCAGCTCAAATCACTACTCCATGTTGTCAGTGGCTGAGCTACGTAGATACTGGGCTAAGCCAGAATGAATGTTATAATGGGGAGCGGGGCCACAGACGCAGGTTTATAGTACAGAAACCTGCCAAAGTTGACTTTATTTTTGCAAAAGGTAACCATATTTATTCACACAAAACTAACAGCATGTTAAAGAGACTAAAACTTCAATCACACTAATAGTTGTTTTAGTGCCCAGAGTGTCCCATCAAATTTTCACTTCTTGTTTTTAAATGTTTATTATAGTTAATGAAATGTAATATGTTTTTAAATTATATATATATATATATATAAAAAATATATTTTTTTTCATCTAGCTGATCAGCCATGTTGTGTCAGACTCCAATGTTATTGAACCGGACTTGCCTGTGGCTGCAGGATAACACACAGAAATTACAGAAACAGACAAGTCAGGCTGAGCAGTAGTTGGCCAGAAAACAGAAAAGTCTGGCCCAACATGGCTGCTCAGCTATTTAAAAAATAAAAATAAAACAATACACACACATTTTTTAAATTTTATTTATCCCGAAGTTTCATTAAATGTAATAAACTTTTAAAAAACAAGGAGGGAAAATGTGATAAACAATGGAAATAGAATGAAATAGAATGGTCAGCATGTCCCACAATGCACTTGTTTAGACACTTACCAGTTTGAGGTTCTGCTACTGAAATTCTGCATATCAGAACAGCGGCTGCCAGAGCTTCTGCCAACATAAATATTTGTGTTGTTTGTGATGTGGTCTTCTCCACAGTTTGAATGAGTGTGGGTAATAACGCTAAAGCCTGCAGTAGTGTATCACCTATGGAACAAAAACAGATGTTGTACAGAGAATAGATATACCAAAGGCAGGTCTCAACTTTTTACATTAAAAAGGTAACTATTAACGAACATTATAGTTCACATTAAATAACTTAATTCTTTAGTATAATATTTTACTTGAGATTATTAGCAGCAATAGGAAAGGTTTGCCTTGGTGGTACATACAAAAGGCTATTTCTGGTGAGTGTGTGTATGTAGATAGATAGATACTTGTTCTGCATATGTTTACCTCCTCACACGACATAAGGCAAAAAAAAGAAAAAAGCACTACTATACTAGGTAGATATTTATGCAAACCAGGTCATCATTTAATTAGCCAATGCAAATAAATGAACTTACCTTTGAATGTCACCAGCATACACTGCAAATAGGAATGTCTTACTCCAGATGTGCTAGTCTTTAGAACAAAGGCTTTTTGAAACCATTCTATTAGCTTCTTGGGGACCTCAGTTGTAAACCTTTGACACCACAGAGCAAGCACCGACACAGCATGTATTAGAGTTCCTTCATGAACTTAGATATATAGAAAGGAAAAAAAAAAATAAGTAAAAAATGCATTGCATAAAAGTTCAATAAATCTAAAGCAGCACAAAAACCTGCACATAACATTAAAGGACCACTATAGGCACCCAGACCACTTCAACTCAATGAAGTGGTCTGGGTGCCAGGTCCATCTAGGGTTAACCCTGCAGCTGTAAACATAGCAGTTTCAGAGAAACTGCTATGTTTACATATGGGTTAATCCAGCCTCTAGTGGCTGTCTCATTGACAGCCGCTAGAGGCACTTCCGCGCTTCTCACTGTGATTTTCACAGTGAGAAGACGCCAGGGTCCATAGGAAAGCATTGAGAATGCTTTCCTATGGACTGACTGAATACACGCGCGGCTCTTGCCGCGCATGTGGTTGAAGAGGGAGGAGAGTCCCCGGCGCTAGAGAAAGGTAAGGGATTAATCCCGTCTTCCCCCGCCTGGCAGGAGTGGGACCCTGAGGGTGGGGGGGGGACCTAAAGACCATATAGTGCCAGGAAAACGACCCTAAGGTATTTAAATTATAGCTATCCCCACTATATTTTTAGATCATATAATATATATACACACACACACAAAAACCTTGTGCACTGGACTTCTTGGTAAAGAACACAAATGGCTGTTTATTTAGACACCGTTTCAGTTTGACAGTGCATACTTTCTTCAGGACCTGGTCCTGATGAAAGCTTTTATGTGATGTTGAAACGTTTATCAGTCGCAAACGTCACATTTAAAAAAAAAAATAAAAAAAAAATTAAATCTACGTAGAGTGTTATCTTCCTTTGGAAAATGTGTATCCTTATGACTGACTAAGCACCAGGTAATAACTTTCATTTTGAGCTAACCTTATAGTGCATATTTTTTCCACTATAGTTAATCTCCACAGTAAACTATAAAAAAAACAGCAAACAGCTTTAGATCTGTTTTGTTCTTATGTACTTAAATGTTTTGTGCATATCAACACAGACATCCGAAGGACACACTAATGTGTGTTGGTTAAACAGTTCACATCTTAAATGTTCTTACCTTCCTGCTGAAGGAAAGGAATAAACATTTCTGAAATTATCCTACTGAGCTCTTGGCTGGAACTTCCAGAAACAGCATGGTGACTAAGACTACCAATGCCTGAAAAGGAGGAGGAAGAAGAAAAAAAGATTGTAAAAAACAAAGCAAGGAGATAACAGACTGATCTTTTGAATATGAGCGGCAATATAGAAAATATTAAACAATTATTGTGAAAATTATCAGACAATATATATTATGAATACAAGTGTGGAATATATATTTCCATGGGTCTTCCAAGTTATGGCAGTTGCTTGTTACAGTAAGTGAAGAGAAGTTACTTAAAAACACTGACATTTATTAAGATAAAATCATAAAGATAAAATGACTGAAATACTCATATTGACTGTGTTGCAATTTCAATCAAATTCGGTTTCAGTCAGAAGATAACACGTTTCATGTATTTTTCCTACGCTTGACAAGGAGGAGCTACCACTGTCATGTCCTGCACTATCACTAGTGAAGTCTGAGGAGAAAAAGGCTTTGTCTATGGAGGCTACCTCAGTCGTCTCAATAGATATTGGTGCCTTCTCGTACATGCACAAGAGTATAGCAATAACGTTGGTTCGGGGAAGAAATATCACCAGGAGCTGAAGAGGATTGAGGTAGCCATGAGGGATTGGTTCAAGTAGGTAAGACTCGCCTTTCTATGCACCCTGCGGCCACCACACTGCAAGAGGCAAAGTCACCATCAGGGGTCTTTGCAAAATATTCAAAGACACCAGGAGACAGAGCCACTTTAACTAGCTGCCTACATTTAGATTCACAGCATTAGCAATCTTACCGGAGAGGACACTCATTTTCTGAGCCACAGCTGTCAGTTTGCCCTCTGAACCTAAAATGAAAAGAATTATTACTATTATGCTCCAACTACAACAGCTCATCAATTTTCTCAAAGCTGCATTGGTACCTTACCTCCTAAGATGGCAAGCAAGTGTTTACCAAGTGCCTCAACTGCAGTTGAGTCACTACATTGATGTGCCAGGTTCTGCAAAGCAACTACAGCTCCATCCATAAGGTTTGAGTTGTTTGATTTTAGCTGACCTTCAAATAAATAGAGAATTAAAATGCAATTATTAGTACTCCACAGAGGAAATAAAATCATCATTGGATACAAGAAGAACTATAATAAATCTAGAGTTAAGTTCCACTAAAGGGAGTACCAATAAAACAAAAAAGTCCCTAAAATATTCAAGTTAAAATTCATAAATTTAAAAAAAAAAAAAAAAAAAAAAATATTTTACAAACTATGCCTAACACGTTCCATCACATGATGCGTATATACCTGCAAGACCTTTTCCAAGGTCAAGGGCGTACTGGCTTAGATCAAGTGTTACAGAGGCAAACAGAGATGAAATTGCTGAAAAACAAAAGCATGAATAATTATTCCATATAAATAAGTTTAGCCAATCATGACTTATATCTGCATTTTAATGACGATGACTCCATACAGGCTTGTTTGCACTAAAATGTGGATTGTCTGAAATGCAAAGTGAATTTTTAGGCCAAAACAGCTAAACGGAAAACAAAAAAAAAGTGAGATTTGAATTTTATTTATTTTTTCAACTTGTCTCGTTTGGCCGAAATATGAAATTCACTTAAATTCCCAGCAATATACACGATAGATAATAATCTTGACTGTAGTGCAACATCTCAGTTCTATTAAAGGGAGTGTTGTGCTATTTGACTATCAGGCAAGCACTAGCTTTTATCTTACACCAAATAAATAACATTCAAATATTCTAAACATTAGCTGTTGGAGCACTTACTTTCAATCACATTTTCTGGGCTGCGGAGAAGAGATTTTTGCAACACGGGTAAAATCTGATCCTTAAACTCTGAATGGGAAAAATGTTGTATCAGTGGGATACAACTCTCCTAAAATCAAAGAATATATTAGTGTACTTTCATTTGTCAGACCAATCAAAACATTGACTCAGACCGCGGCATGATACTCACCAGTAGGTATTTCTGAGGTTTTCCTTTACTCATGAGCACATTCTTCACATAGAATTCAAGAAGGTTGTTCTGAAAGGAAAAAGCTCACAGTATACAATAAACAGTAAAAGTAGATTACCAATTTAATGAACAAATTTCATGTATAAACATCATGGGACACTCCATAAACATACCTTGTATGTGTTGAGCATTTCCACATATCTGTGTTTTGTGCAAAACTGCACAGAGAGGCCAAGCATACCAGCAAATGCCTGGCTTGACTCCAGGCTAAATATGGTGTCCAGGTATTGTTCCACAAGACCAGGATTCTGTAGACAACAAAACACGGTCATTATAGGAGAGGGAGAGAAAAAAAGAAAGGAAGAAAGACTGCATTTCCACAACCCTCCCAGAATTCCATGCTGATCATGCAAATGAGCACAGACAGTAACCTTTATTTGTACATTTATAACTCACATTTCTTGGGAGGGAGGGGAGGAAGGAAGTTACATTTAAAACCCATATTTCTGGGGAGGTAAGGAGGGAGAAACAAAATTGCCTGTCTCCAGGTAGACAAGATTTTACATACCTCTTTCCACAGTGAAGTCATCTTCTTCGAAGACCCAAGCACAGCATGCCTGTGTGATCCTCCTAATATCTCCATCAGAAGGAAAGACTGACACTCCACCTAATAAGAGAAATTAATGAATAGCCAGCTTTGTCAACTGAAGGGGATGACGAAAGATACAGAGCTGAGAGGAAATTTCAAAACCAGGGATGGAAAATAGACATACAGAGCATGTATTAAGTATACATAGCATACAGTATACATAACATACAGACTATTTTAAGGGACATGCATCACTTTGAGACAACTGTCTCATCCAAAATCTTTTGCTTTGAATGAGACAGTTGCCTCACTTTGCAGGCTGAAAAAGCAGGTAAATATGATTTGTATTCATATTTACCTGCTTCTTTCTTGTGCATTCTACACCCACTTCACTAGGGACTTTGATCTAACCAGTGTCCTATCCATATGAATACTAAAAAAAAAAAGTGTTATGCCTGACAGTCACATAAATCTCTTTGTAACATGCAGACGAGAAAATCTGATCAGAGCAAGTTCCTAGTTTTAGCTCTCCCTGTTGTGTTTGGGGGGGGTGGGGATGTTGCTGAGGTATGACCATCAATGCATTTGACCAAGTTTGTAAATGTGTGTTATATGCTTTTTAACGATTTTCTTGCTTATTTTGGATTGTATATTTGTTTAAAATTGTTTCCTTGCTGGTTTAAATTGTATTTATTTTTTTAATTAGCGATGCATGTTTTTTTAACTAAAAAAGATGAATGAAATGCACCCAAAACACGTACCAACTTCTTCCATGTTTCCCCTTGCCGTTTGTCTGGCGTTGAAAATACAACTCTTGTTACAACACACGTCCAAGATAAGGCTAGTGCTGCAGCGGAACCACTGCACTTACTGCAAATAGATCAAATAAAAATGAATTATGAATAACTAAAATCAACCAAAACAATCTTCCGATTGATCCCCTCAGTCTGTAATTTACCTGGGCTCTACGTTTTTTGTCCCAACACCAAAAGACTGTAATGACTGCAACAAATTCTTAGCAGTAACATCTGGCTGAGATTCCACCAGTTGCTGGAGAACAGACTGAAGAGCTCTGCGGGACGCTGCATCTCTGTAGAAAAGCATTCAAATAACACTGGTGAAATAACTGGATCCAAGAGCAAAGTTTTACAGGAATGTCTGGGTACTCACCGATAACGATGCAATGTTAAACAGAATAACTTGCAGAGACCTTTTACTGCTGGTTCTGGAAGCTCTGGAAAGCAAAAGAAACCATACACATGAATTACTAATAAAATGGGAAGCTGAATTAGCGATAAATATACCATTGGATATTTGGTGTAAGTCTTTTTTGAGGACAAAAAAAAAAAATATATCCATTGTTTGAATATTTTGGAAACTTTTATTAAAATTGCATACAGATGGTATATGGTCCCTGTACGACTAGCAAAAATTTATCAGACTAATCCGCCTAATTGTTGGCGCTGTTTTCATCCAGACGGATCGTTGCTACACATTTGGTGGTCCTGCCCCAGAATTAAATCCTTGTGGAATTTGACCTTTAATCTTATTTATTAGCGGACAAACGCTTCGAACAAAAGGCAGAGTTAGCTCTATTACATATAATATGACCAGATACGAATCAAGAAACTGATATGGCTCTTACTCATTGTTTATTCGCAACTAAGATCCTAATTGCTAGACACTGGAGACGTATATAGAGGTTCCTACTAAGGACCAACTAAAAACCCAAGTGTTATACCAGTTAGAGATGGAAAACGGTGTATATTCTATGAATTTAATTTCTAATCATAGAATATTGGAACTATATATCACCCTTCAAGAAAGGACTAACAGGTTTTAAGTGTTGAGAATTAATGGATCTAACATCCAAAGATGATCCCTGACACGGATATTCTGATTGCATAGGGTTTTAGGTCTATATATTACTGTTTAGTCACTTGAATGTATTTTTGGCACCGAGCTTATCTCTTTTTTGGGAGGGGGGGTTTGGTAGTAAGTGGTGAGCTCTCTGACCTAGTATTATGCTGGGATGGAGAATGACCAATAATGTTTGTCCGGTCTTGTTTGTTTATTTCCTGTGTTGTCAAATGTATTTGGAAGGTCAATGCAGATTTCTGTATAAAAGTAAAAGATATACTTCTGTTTTGTAATTGTATGTTTTTGGGAGGATTGTTATACTCCCTTTCCTGTATTTTTTAAGTCTTTTATAAATCAAATAAAGATAATTTAATAAAGATTATATATTGGAATGTTTTGAGTGCACCGATCAATGGTAGAAAGGATACACAATGAAACAATAGTATTAAGAGAAGATGTGGTTGGACCCAAAAGGAAAATGTCAGGAGTCACCGCCAAGTAGTTCTGTCGTGGAGAACTTGATTGAAAGCATATTAAACTTGAATTTTGCCACATTACACCTTTCTTAAAAAGAAAACATTTGTACATAATTGCCATTTTTAATAATAAGGATTTTATTTAAAGAAAATGTAAAATAAATTGAACCCCCTATTAAGCACTATATACATACTGCATAAAAAATTTTTTTAGAAAAAAATACAGATAAGTCACTTTAGAAGTTCCAGGCTAAATCAGTATTTGGTGGGTCTGCAACCAAATCAGGAGTATCTCATTCTGATTTATGGATTTGGATCTTAGAGAATGGATTTAGGTGATAAGTATTTTACCCCAAAGAGCAGTTCCACACATAGAATGAGATGAGCTTGACTATGTGTCTAATAATAGCTGCTATTATTAGACACAGACCCCAGTTCACTGTTTAGCCACAGTCATGTGATAAGTGGAACTCCGCCTAACACGTAGCAAACAGATGCCACATGCAAACTAGGACACAACTGATAAAGACAACAAATAATTCTCGTTCCCACCTTAAAAGTTCCAAAGTTTTGTTGGTCTTCCAGCAAGTCATGAGTCTCCGATTCTGTTCTATGGGGCCTGATATTAGCACATACATCCTTGCCCAGTAATAGTTTATGGGTTAAGTAATTTATACCCAAAGAGCAGTTCTACTCATCACATGACTAGAAAGGCTCAGTTAAATGGATAGCATAGCACAGTTCATTGTTTAGTGAATCAGGCTCTGTTAAGCTGTGAGTTGAGCAGACTGTAAACGTGGGCAGTCTAAGTTTTGAGTACAGTATGCAAGCACTGCACACCAAAAAAATAAACAATTGATATAGACAGCTCAGAATTCTTGCTCTGGGTTGCCTTATTGACAGCTCTATGAGGCTTTTTTCAAATTACTGCAGATCTAAGCCACTCTCAGAGCTGAAGACTAGCTGCAGGGTGCACGGTAATTATAAATACTTCCAATAATGCAAAGCTGTGATAATGTTTAGAGTGAACCTTAACTATTACACTGTTTGCAAACATCTTGTATTTTAAAGCCGAATATTATTACACAGTATGGGTCTCAAAGACAGCAGCCAAGAAAATTATACTATACTTATATAAACCATAACTTGTACATGGCTTGCCATATGTTAATAATAATTATAATAATAATAATAATAATATGTTCATAAATAAGAATGGAAAATAACACCTTAACCAATAATCTACATGATTTCTATATTCAGATTTGATTAATTAATCCCACCTTTTCCTGTGATGCAGGATTTCAGCTCATTGAGGATTTGTCTGCGTTCCTTCACACTGGCTGTTGTGACTTTTGCTGCAAATTTCTTCAAAGCATCCTGTGCCTAATTGAAAAGAACAGTTTCAGTTAGACCTGTGCAAAGGTTTGTTCAGACAATTTGTCTGAATCAAATGATTTTGATCTATTTGAATCCATTGTCTAGAATTTAAATCAAGGGCAATCAATTTGTCTGAGTGTG
The DNA here is from genome assembly GCA_933207985.1 of Pelobates cultripes. Taxonomy (NCBI): domain Eukaryota; kingdom Metazoa; phylum Chordata; class Amphibia; order Anura; family Pelobatidae; genus Pelobates; species Pelobates cultripes. Next base: position 195,819,178 of record OW240916.1, read on the forward strand.
GATTAAAACGCACCTTTATTCAAAAGGACCGCCCAAAACAAACTTTTGCTAGTTTAAATAAAGCAAAACACATATATATATGTATACACATAGGCAGACACACACACATATCTCTCTATCGTTATAGACTTAGGTAACATCTGCAATGAATGGAAAGTCTATTATTAACACAAAAAAGTTAAATGAAGCTTAAAGGTTAGATAAAACAGTATGGAAATAATACACAAAAAGGTAAATAGTTATAGTGACAAATGTTTCAACAAAATAAAAAGAACTAAAAAAGGTGTTGAGTTAATACAAGAGACACTACCAGGGTATTTATCATCAAACATGACCATTTACACCTGAGTAATGCATGTGACAGACAAGAACAACAATGTTCGTTCATAGCAATAGATGTTTAATATGAATCCCATAAAGCCAATGTCAGTCTAAAAGTCAGTTTACTTTAAAGATCTATGATAAAAAATATAGCTAGGAGAATTAAAGGAACATTAAAAGCCAATATTCAGTTCTAATGTTTGGAGTGTTCCTTTAACCCTACCAATGTTGGGCACAACTCCCCTAACCTAAAAGTAACGTTTACATGCCTTTTTTTCCCCCCAACTAGTGAGTCCTTCCTCATTGCTGCTCCGATCTAACCATGGTAGACTGTCCATGATAACAGTCTCCCTTCCTGTCCATAAGGATCTCGCACAGCATAATGACACTGAACACATCTAATGCCTCTCAAAGATAAGTTTGAGTTAATGCCTCTCTATGAGAAGCATTTGACTGACAGTGAGATGTAAGTGTAGAAATGGCTCCACATGGGCCCTGTGTTTACAATGCATGTCAATGGACAGGACAAAAGTCATCGTAAATAATGACTTCCCTGGTAGCAGAACAACTCCTTTGAGGAGACTGACCCAGATCTGGTATAAAAGTATTTTGGTTTTTTTTCCTTTTTTTTTTCAGTGCATTTAGATTGAAACAAGCAAACTTGTGATGCCACAACTGCACAGTCAAGTCATTAAGAGGCATTTACAGAAACATAGATCTTAGCTAGTAAACATGTTGTAAATGTGTATATAGGTAGAAACTAATAGGCAACAAGCATATTGTTATTGTCCCGCTGCTAGGCGGAATGCTCAATAGTCGAAGGAAATAGAATGTATTTGTGCAGTCGGGAATAAAACAGTAGAAGTGAATATGCATTTTTTTTTTTTAAAGTGAGGTGAGTGTGCCCATGCTATTGGTACCCATAAGGGAATCAGGGTGTAATTAAGTAAGGCGAATGCATGGTCTGTGTTATGTTCTTACGAGTGATTGGGTGTCACAATCCTCTGTAGCTTGGGTAGGGGGCATAAAGTGGTAGGTTAGTTTTGTCTTTTATCACGTTATAAGTTGGTGTTTGTGCCCCTGTGTAAGCCTAGGGCTTCTATCAGAGCCTAAGCAGAGGTTGTGTCTCGGGTGTGCGGTATTTGGATTGGTGGGTAGTGTCGACCCCTAACCTAAGGGGGTCACAGGAGGGGATGGGGGGGCAGTAACTAAACTTAGAGTGTATAGAGAACAGTAGGGTGAACTTAGATGAGAAAACAGGAGAACATGGAAACTAGTAATATGCATTTTGGGAGGTGTTCAGGTCACCGCCTCCTGCCACTCCTGGGGAAGAATGGAACGGTTCTCTCTGAATCCCATGCGTTGGGGTGCTCAGTGATGGTCCTAATTTTTGGAGGCAGGCAGGGGCCTCCGACAGTGGTGAGTTTTAGGACATCTTCTCCGCTGATAACTGCCAATGTTCTCGGCAACAGCCATCTATATTCCACTTTCTCTTTCTGAAGTCATGCCGTCACTTTGCCAAAGGACTTTCTCCAGGGTAGGGTGTTTGGAGTGATGTCTTGGAAAAAAGGTGATTTGTGAATACTTAAAGTCCAGTGGTGTCTTGCCTCTTACCGATGCTAGTATGTGGTGTTTGTCTGACATGGAGCGGCAACGCATTAGGACGTCCCTTGGAGCCGTTGTGGGTGCCCTTTTGGCCTTATTTATGTGAAAGTGACGGTTTAATTCCAGCTTTTTGGCTTGAGTGTGCGGCAGGAGTCTCCTCAGGAACTATGGCAATTCTTACTATATCAGGGATTCCCCGAATTTTGAAATGCGTGTACCTGCTGCGGTCTTCCATGGCATCTAGCGTGTTTTGGAATGCTGTGTTTGCAGACTAAGTGTCACAGGGTGTCCCCCATGCTTTTCACCTCTTGTCTGAGGTCTAATATGTCCTCTTCAGAGGCCTGTACCGTGCTGTCACTGCCTGCGTTATTGTTCTCACCAGGTTTATGTCAGCATCAAACATATGCTTCATTTCTTGCAGTAGGTGCCTGATATCCTTTTTGGTGGCTGGGGCTGAGTCATCCCCTTCTGCTTGTGGGTTGCTGGGGGACTCTGATCGCCGGTCTGTTCTGTGTCCCTCTGACAGCTGTTCTGAGCATGTGGAGCTAGTCTCAGGGTCCTGTTCGTCCACCATCTTGTGGCTTGCGGTGCGTTGCAGTAGGGCACCTATTTCTCGGGAGTCCCTGGGTGTACCTTGTTGTGACTTTTGCGAACGTATCCCCATGTTGTTGCTAGGAGGAGGCGCTGGTGGTCAGCTGGCTGTTGGGACCAGTCTTCTAGGCCCGGGAAGAACGTCGCGGGAAGTTGCGACACTGGCGGGAGGGCGAGTTGGGCCAGATATTTGCAGCGTTTTTAAATGCTTGTTTGTGCATACAAAAAGGGCATCGGTGGATAATCCTTTGAGCCCTGATGCCGTGGGTCTCACGGGTCCATGGTCCTCTGTCCCTGTGATATTTGGAGGATTGGCTGTTAATGCTGGGGAGCCGTGGAGAATGGCGTCCATTCGGCTCCATGGTTAAACTCCGCCCCACAAAAGTTGTTTTTGAGCAAAATTTTACTTTTAAAATAAATTTGCGGGTCAGTAATCGAAGCACGACCATTCTAATACTAAAAACTAATTAATTGAAATGTTGGAGTGTTCCTTTAAGTGATAAAGGGACACTCCATTTGAATGTTTTTTTGTTTAAATTTAGTAGATATATCCTCAATAAAAACAAATGCATGTATTTATTACTGCATTTTTTAATTGGGGGTATATCTAACATTTACATCTGCTGTCTGCAGATTTTGCAATCTCTATACTTCTTCCTCAGGCCAGACTATCTGTGGCTGCCCAAATCACTTCCCAATGCCGCTCAATGAGAAGTCTTTGCAAGGCAGGTGCACTGGGCAATTTTCTTCTTGAGTTTAGCTTCACTGAGCTAAACTGTCAGGAAATGGAAGACAGGTTGTCTGATAGCTAGGAGGGTGTAACAAGTGTAATTTGCACTTTTTGTAAAATTAAAAATAGAGGATACATGATTCACACTTAAAACAACTTCAGCAAGCTAAAGTGCTTTATCGCTTTGTGCGCTCCTTTAACTGCAAAATATTTACTATAATTATAATAAAGAAGATAAAATTGTTTGGGTAAAATGTGAAAATAATATAGTGTAACTTATTCATTAGATAAGCAGCTTCATCCATACCAAGAAAGTATGTGAATACAAAATATGATACTGCCAGAATTATTTGCTAAATTAATTTTTCAAGAATTTATCCATGGATCTGCATATTTTAAGCCAGAATTGTAAAAAAACTGTCTTGCTTGGCTTTTTCATTCCATTTGAGAAAGCCTAAATGGTGAAACTCGTTATGGACATTACTTTTTAGATTTTTTTTTAATTGAATAAAGGATTTTGGTTTCACAATAATTTATTGTGCCATTACCTCTTTATTTCAATAACCTATTAATACTTCCTGGCATTTTGTCTATTTTATCAACTATTTTTTATCAGTCCTACTCTCAAGAATGTCCCGGGTGGGGATCATACCACCAACGCCATCATCATAGAGCAGTGGGTCTGCTCTACACTTGTGAGTACAATGCTGCTTATTTTATATACCTTTTATTATATTACTGAGAGCACTATTTGTGGCTATTTTTTTATTTCTTTTCTGAGCACCTAGACAACCAACTGCTGTGAAATATCATCATCATATCCCATAAGTGGGGATTATACCACTATATGCGATATACACTAGAGCTGGTCATAGACTTACATGTGAGTGCAATATCTTTATTATTTACGTGTTGTCTGTCAAGCCCTGACATTTTGCACTATTAGGTTGCTTTGTCTTCTCTTTATCCACATACGGAGTCTGAAGACACTCAGACCTTCCACATCCCCCATGTATAAAGAACTCAGAAACCACAGCTGCACAAGATACCTTCAATGACAATTTGCACTGTTGGAAAGAAACTTAAACCCCCTTAAGGACCAAACTTCTGGAATAAAAGGGAATCATGACATTTCACATATATCATGTGTCCTTAAGGGGTTAAAGGACCACTATAGTGCTAGGAAAACATACTCGCTGAAGGGGGGGAGGAAGGGGTTAATCCCTTACCTTTTTTCCAGCGCCGAGCTCCCTTGGTGCTGGGACTCTCCTCCCTCTTCTTCCGTCATCGGCTGAATGTGCATGCGCGGCAAGAGCCGCACGCGCATTCAACCAGTCTCATAGGAAAGCATTCTCAATGCTTTCCTATGGACGCTGGCGTCTTCTCACTGTGAAAATCACAGTGAGAAGTACGGAAGAGCCTCTAGCGGCTGTCAATGAGAGCCACTAGAGACTGGATTAACCCATAGGTAAACATAGCAGTTTTTCTGAAACTGCTATGTTTACAGCAAAAAGGGTTAAACCTAGCTGGACCAGGCACCCAGACCACTTCATTAAGCTGAAGTGGTCTGGGTGCCTATAGTGGTCCTTTAAGTACTATTTTTTTGGGCCCAGCCCTTCCCTGTTTGTTTTCTTTCTCTGTATATTATTTTGAAAGGTTCTGAGGGATCACCTTCTTAGGGTTGCTGCCTTATTCTCCACTATTTTCTGTTATTAAGCGCTGACCCATTGTGTGTTTTTAACCTGGCTTTATTGCCGAAAACGCTGTAGTGTTAATGGTTCTTAGAGTGGTCCTCTAACTATAATCTCACTTAGAAGGATTTCCATAATCACTATATTTCTTTTTATAGAGCCTGTTCTACATACAGGCCAGTTCATGAAAAGTGCTGCCGTGCAGAATGTAGATTTCCTAATATATAAATCATCTGGCAGTACAACCATGGGGAATACTCCAAGGCAGCACTTTTCATGTATCGCTCAACTGCACATTAAACCAGTCAGTAACCAGGAAAAACTCAAGCATCGGTCCTCCCACCTCCATATATCTGATCAGCCCACCCGGCATCTCCATAATCAGACCTGCTATCCCATTACACCACTCTCATCTCTCGGGTGTGTATATATAAATACATGTACATGCACCCAATCACAGTGTGCAGCATTATCTGGTATGGATCACACGCTAACAAGCCAATCTGTCGATAGCTCCATTATCGCCAATGCTGCCACACTAACCTGCGTGTCCGCCGCCATCTTACCGGCTCTCACCCAGGAAGAACTCCTTACTTCCGCCACGTATCTTCACAGCCGATGGAAGGTCTCCGAGCGCTAAGCACTAGAGACGTCTCTGTGAACCCACAGTCTAGCGGGAGTGTTAAACTTAGTCCAATGGTGTTTGGAACTCTTTATTGTGTTACAACGCTCTGCTTGCGAACTTGCTCCTGGTGTTTAGTTTTATTAGTACGCTTACTTTATTTTATATACCACCAACATATTAATTCCACTGACTGACCAATAGGCTAGTCATATGGACATGTGTCCTCAGCCTCCATAGCCCATCATTGCTCTCCAGTTTCCCTGAATCATAAATTATCTTTCTACCTGTAAACTCAGGAAAAGTCATTGTTAACTATTGGTATCCTGGTTGCTGTTCATTATATTGCTCTTGGTGTTAGTGTAGTGACAACACTGTTTGTACAACCAGTTACATATCTCTGAAGTTTCCTTATTTAGGAGGAACATGACCTATTTTGGACCCGAATCACTCTGTACTTCTTTTCTAGGAACTCAATATTTTTGGTGTATGACTGTAGAAATCCACAGCAATAATACTCCTGGTAATGTTTCTTTTAACTATAATAAATGTATTTAGAAATCAGTCTGTGTAAATAAGATACATTGTTCTTCTTCTAAATTACATTTTAGTTCCATAAATTGTTATTAGTAAGTCACCTAAAATTTCTTAGAACACTACCACCCATGGCTAAACCTCTACACAAACCACTAAAATTAAAGTGTACCTCTTTGACGAATTCGAACGTTGGGTGGTATGCAGTTATCTGAAACTGTAATTTCATGACATAAGTATGTAGTAGAAACGAAAACATTCTAAGCATACAGCATTAATATCTAGCACAGAGGTGACATGTGGCTGCGAACACGGAGGTTAAAGGGATACTATAGTGCTAGGAATAAAAATCTGTATTCACAGCACTATACTTCCACCCCCAGCACTGTAAGGATTAATAAACCCTTACTGTACTTATCGGATTCCAGCACTGTTCTCCCTCGGCACTGGATGGGTGGTTTGCCTTTTCCAATGTCACCAGACAGGGTGCACTAATACGCCTGCTTGGTGAGTGCCACAAGCACATTAGAACCTCCCTATAGGAATGCATTGCTGCAATGCTTTCCTATGGAGATTTTACTGACGCTGGATGTCCTTGCGTAGAACATGAGTACGTTCAGCGTCAGGTGACCAAAAGTCGTCTAGCAAGCAGGAAGTGCCTTTAGTGGCCATTTGATTGAAATAATTAACAATGCAGGGTTAAGGGACAGGGCCACTGCACCCACACCACTTCAATGAACTTGATTGGTCTGGGTGCCTGTAGTGCCCCTTTAAGGTTATCTCCAAGCCCTAGCATGGAAACACAAAGATTTAATAAAAACACAGGTTGTGAAAAAATATAGAATATGAAACCTATATATATTAAATCATGAAATAGCTCTATAAAAAAAGTAAAATTCTTTATATGTTTATATGTGTCTAGATCATTTCAATATTTTTCAGATGTATCATATAAAACAAAGAGAAATTCAATAGTGCAGTGTTTATACAGATAGAAAAAGACAATGTAAAAGTGGTCTTTCCTGGCTAATCATGGCAGCATCACTTATGGGTAGCTCCTCCCTTAGCAGTAACAGGACAGGAATTAATTATATTAAATAGACTGATAGGTATAAAGAGTCCCTCCTCTCCCTACACCTGTCTTTTTTCCTGTCCTTAGCGGATTCTACAGGACTTTTTACATTTTATTTTATGGTCACCTTCCTGCGTTTGTCGTGGGTTCGTTCCAAATGAAGTTCAGCCTCTCTTCATTTGAAGGACCCAGTAAACAGCCTGCATGAGCAGGACTAACTGGGTCAGGTTGAGTATAAGTACTGAACAGCTGCATGAGATTTGTGTTTCGTGTTCTGAGGGAGACACAGCAACAAAAAGGTATTTTTAAAAAATAGGGTTGGACCTCCTTAAAAATTCCCCTTATGCATTTCCCCTATAAATTGAGGCAAAAAAAAATCCCCCTTATAAGGCAGCTCTTTGGGATCCATACTTGTATAGGGATGTTCTCCCTTGGTGGGAGCCCTCTGTTTTCCCTGTTAATGTTGTCTCCCCCTGTGTGAGGGGGGGGGGTTTGTTTTAGACCATGGGGTCTGCTGTTCGTTTCTATCACAGGTTCCTCCATTTGGGAGCTACCACGTGGTTTGCGTTCCAACGGACGGAAGTGCCGCTTGCAGCTGCACATGGATGTCAGGGTATAACGTGACTGCTTGGAACGCATAGCGTGCCTTCCAGCGGCTGCGCATGCGCGGTACTGGCGTTTCCTGGTCTCTCTCTCAGGGATTTTTTTGTTTGGTACATGCTGGGGTTGCTGTGTGCCTGCTAGAGCGTCTGATGGTATCCTTGGTACACTGCTTCAATCACCTTATTTGAGGGCATTGAAGCTGGTGACCTGTTCTTCTGGCTGCTTGGATTTGTTTCCCTTGCCTAAAGGTTTGCGTTTATTATTCTTTCAATGTTTGTGCATTTGATAGATTAGGGTTTTTTGTTTTTTTTTTTTGTCTTTTACATGCTCCATTGATTGTACATTGTAGTATGGATTCTCCCTCTGCCTCTGCAAGATCCCTCTCTAGAAAACATAGGTGAGCCAATTACTTTTTCTTATTTTAAAGGGGGTGTTAAAGAGTGCCAGACTAAGCCTGTAATATATGTTAATATATGGCTTTTATTTCAGCCCCAGCAAGATGTTGGATTCCCCTCCAAGTAAAGCAAGGGTTAAAACCTACGGATGCTTGAGGGGCGGAGCCTGACGCCATTTCTGAGAGCTCCTTCCCGGCGAGCGAAATCCGCCGTAAATCAAACATAAACAGACCCCACCCGAACTTGAAAGCAGCGGGTACAGATCGGGGACATCCTGCGGCACCGACAGATGCCTTTTCAATATACCCCGAGGCAGACCAAACCGAAAAAGAAGACCGGGGCCTACTTCACGCCGACGCTTGCCAACCTCGAGGCACTACTGGGCGGAGCTGGTGCACATAAGGCAGCTGAGACCCCGGCTTACCCGGCAAAAACTCTCCACAGTCCTACACCAGCAATGGGGCGACGCTCACAGAGTGTCCCAGCAGGACATTGGAACTCTCCTACAACGGCAGGTACCATCCAAAATGGCGGCCGCTAACGGCCCTGATCCCCATGCAACCCCTGACATGCCAAGCCAGACACACATCCCAGCAACACAGGGGGACCCACACTCCATGACTGGGGACATCCCTGGAGGCACAGCCCCTGCCACTAAGCAGGATCTCCACAATATGCAAAATACCTTGCTGGAAAAACAGAGGCTCTTAACTGCAGACATGTCCTCCATGAAATCTAACATGCAGCAACTCAGTGACAGTACAACCCACACTGAAGGGGACATTGGGAAATTTCAAAATGAAGTAGCTGAACTGAAAACCGCAATGGTCCACTTAAAAACTACACAACAGGCAATGTCAATTCAAATGACGGCACATGAGGGTAGACATCACCGTAATAACCTAAAGATCCGCGGGATACCCCCTGAGGAACTACCTCACTACACAAGAAGACTGATTGCATCATTGTTACCGCCAGCGCTAGCCAAAAAATTCACTATCCATGGACTGTACAGACTGCCCACCATCACGAAGACGGCAGCCCCAATCACTGGTGACGTCATCCTCCGATGCAATACATTACAAGATAAGGGCCAGATCATGGCAGCAGTGAGGGGTAATACCCCATTACCATTTGAAGGATCGCACTTAACCCTCTACCAGGACCTCACTAAAACTACACTTCAATGGGGTAAATCACTGCAGTCACTCACCAGCCGCCTGCGCTCCGCGGGGGTAACATACAGATAGGGCACGCCAAGATCCCTACTAATAACACACAACGGGACGACTGAATCTGAGGCACCTGCAATACTCTACACAATGGGCCTTACTGAAACACCAACCGCAACCTCTGCTCCCCAAGTCCAACACACCTGGGACCCTGAATCAACGATCCCATTCGTACCGAGAACCACACCTACTACCTGACTGATCAAGAAAAGGGCGCAATTATCCCACACCGAGGAACGAACTTTAACAGACCACCAAGAATATTGGTTTATATTATGCGTTATACTAACCTCTGTTCAGATTTCTCTTCACTTACTGGTTACCCCACTCATACATGTTCTACATCCGAACAGACCCAGAGAGGGGCAGTCTCAGAAGCACCTCGCATACACACATGATATACACCCTACCACTACCCGGTATACATACTAAGCAGTCCCGGGGAAAGGCAGCCTCAGACCCATCTCGCATATACACACACACACGAGATACACCCACAAGAGGTGTACAACCCCCCTCCGATACCCCCTTGGTTAGGGGTACTTACCTACTAGGGTAACCGAAACAAGCCTCAGGTCATCACCACTAATACCTTGGTTACCCACTCGCTTCCCTCATCAACGCACTCATAACTTAACACAATGCTACAACAAAACCTACTAGTACTCCCATGTAAAAACAAAATGTGCGAATGTTTAATAAGATGTCTTGTTTACTAACCCATTACCAAACCTTGTTACCCTGCATTACAGTTACAGTGCCCGTCCTGGCTGTTGGGGCCGGACGTGATCTTGTAAAAATGAAAACGCACCATAAATAAAGAATTAAAAAAAAAAAAAACCTACCGATGCTTACACTGTTTGTCTTCTGCACCTAAGGGTAAGAACCTTTGCAGAGGGTGCTTATTGGGAATAGCGGATGCTTCTAAATGAAGTTCCAAACAACACAACCTTAAACGCGGGATTTCCCAAGCTATTGCTGAGGGCTTTAAGTCTGCCACGAATAAAAGTGGTCCATATAAAAGACGCGGAGCGGAACCTCAGTCTTCTTGCTCGAAAGAAGACCCTGACATGTGGGAGGTCTCAGCTGATTTTGAGGAGGAAGTTGTATATACCTCCGGGTCTCTTGACTCAGTCTATTGATAGGCTGATTACCCTTTTTATGGACACTCTTAGCCTCCCGGAAGATAAATCAGAGTTCAGAAAGGCTGACCGGTTCTTTGAGGATCTGAATCCAAGTAGACCTACATTTCCGGTACCTCCTGCTGTTGAGGACACGTTCCTTCAAGAATAGACCAAACCTGCAAGGAAACCCACCTTAAAGGCTAAGGTTTCAAGGGTTTATCCTTACTCAGCCGTAGGATTTATATGGCTAAGGAACCTACGCTCCACATTGACTCCATGGCCTACCTTAGAGCACCGATGGAAAAGCGTATGGATAGGATCTCATGAAATCCTATTTGATCCTGGGCTCTGCCCTATATCCTGCAGTGTCCTTAACCACTTTTTCAAGGCCTTGAAAGTGTGAATTGCTCATTTTGAGAGGACATTGACCATAGAGTCTGCAGAGAACAAATTCTATAATCTCTCAAGGTCTTAAGCCTGGCTACGGTGTTCTGCTCGGGAGCCTCTTTAGACATCCCTCGTATGTTTGTAGAAAGTATGGCTTTATCTGCGGCCTCTAGATAGGGCCATGTGGCTTCATTTGTGGTGGGCTGACTATGCTTCCAAGGCATGGTTGTGTGCCTCTCTGTTTCTGAAGGATTCATTGTATGGTACAACCCGGATGAAGCCATTCTATAGGCTGCAGATGGCGTTAAGCCTTTTTTGCTGCAAGAAAGAAGGAAGCCTTTTTCCTCTTCCGGGGAGAGGAATCGTTTCAAGGATCGGTTCTTTCAGGTTAGTAGAAGCTATAACCCAGGAAGGGAGTATTCTAGAAATTCCTCTTGGAGAAGCTTCTCCCAGCCCTAGGTGTATAAAGCCTTCAGAGGGAGGGGTGCTAGTACATCTGGGAAGAACTTTGTAAGGTCTTGAGGTCCTTTTAGAGATTGTGGGGGGATGGCTAAGGTTCTTCTACCCTATTTGGGCCGTAAATATCACAGACATCTGGGTCAGTTCTTTCTTAATAGAAGTTACAGGATATAGTTCTCTTCTTAACCAAAATCCACTCTCTTCAAGAAGTCAAGGGTTTTGACAGGCTCCAATCACAGATGTTCATAGGCATTTACTCCACAGTGTTTTGGCTCCTAAACCACCAGGGAAGTGGCATCTGTTTCTCAACTCGAAGGAGTGAATTCCATGCTCAATGTGAGAACATTCAAAGTGGAATCCCTACAGACCATTATGAAAAACATCAAAATAGGGGTTGGATAACTTCGATAGTCCTGAAGGATGTCTACTACCAATTCCATATGTACAATCTTATGAATTTTCTCGGTTTCTGGGCTCTAGGAAAACTCTTCTAATTCAGGGCCCTCTGTTTGGCCTCAGCTTGGCATCTTCTCGGAGGTTCTTGTCACTTTAATAGCCTTTATAAGAGAAGTGGAATTGAAATCTTCAATTTCTTGGACGATATCCTCTTCAGAGGTCCATCTCCCCAGATTGTTCATTGTCACTGGAGTTTGATGAGCCACTTTCTTCTAGATCACGGCTGGCATCTAATCATATAGAAGAGCTCCCTGATTCCTTCTCAAAGGATTTTCTTCCGGGGAGCAGTGATTGATACGATCTCAGCCCTTGTGTTTCTCTCATTGGACAGGGCTCTAAAAATCTGAGACAACATAGGAAAATCAAAGTCTCACAAAGGCCTTAGCGAGAGAAGTCATGAGCTGCTTGGGTTCTCTGACATTAGCTGTCAGGCTGGTGAAATGGGCCCAATGGAAGTCTTGTCCTATTCAGCATTGCCTCCTTCTTCAATTCAACAGAATAGAAGCAGATTGGGATCAGAGAATTACTCCGCACTCCCCGGTAAGAAGGGATTGAACTGGTAGAAGGGAAATAATATTGTCGGATGGTTTCACGTTGTAGGAATCTTCTTGGAACATAATTACGATTGCCTCTTATGTGAATAACCAGGCAGGCACAAGGAGCAATTACTTTGAAGGAACTGGGTCTCGTAATGGAAGTGGCCACAGAGAGGCTTCGAGGTCTAAAGGCAATCTATCTTCCGGGCTCAGAGAACGTTACTGTGGACTCCCTCGGCAGAACAGAAATTCTTCCAGAAGAATGGAGGCTTCACCCAGCGGTTTTCTCGTGGATTGCCCATCGGTGGGGCATAACCCAGATCGACCTTATGGCGTCTTTCAGCAACTGTCATGTAGAGGATTTCTACTCTCTCCATTCAGACTATCGGACGATGGGCCAGGATGCCCTTTTCTTTTCCTCTGTCTTTCGATCTGGGGTATGCGTTCCCTCCCCTACCCACGATACCCAGATTTCTTAAAGGACCACTCTAGGCACCCAGACCACTTCAGCTTAATGAAGTGGTCTGGGTGCCAGGTCCTTCTAGGGTTAACCCATTTTTTTATAAACATAGCAGTTTCAGAGAAACTGCTATGTTTATGAATGGGTTAAGCCTTCCCCCTAATCCTCTAGTGGCTGTCTCATTGACAGCCACTAGAGGCGCTTGCGTGCTTCTCACTGTGATTTTCACGGTGAGAGCACGCAAGCGTCCATAGGAAAGCATTGTAAATGCTTTCCTATGCGACGGGCTGAATGCGCGCGCAGCTCTTGCCGCGCGTGCGCATTCAGCCCAGGAGGAGGAACGGAGGAGGAGAGAAGGAGGAGAGCTCCCCGCCCAGCGCTGGAAAAAGGTAAGTTTTTAACCCTTTCCCCCTTCCAGAGCCGGGCGGGAGGTGACATGTGGCTGCGAACACGGAGGTTAAAGGGATACTATAGTGCTAGGAATAAAAATCTGTATTCACAGCACTATACTTCCACCCCCAGCACTGTAAGGATTAATAAACCCTTACTGTACTTATCGGATTCCAGCACTGTTCTCCCTCGGCACTGGATGGGTGGTTTGCCTTTTCCAATGTCACCAGACAGGGTGCACTAATACGCCTGCTTGGTGAGTGCCACAAGCACATTAGAACCTCCCTATAGGAATGCATTGCTGCAATGCTTTCCTATGGAGATTTTACTGACGCTGGATGTCCTTGCGTAGAACATGAGTACGTTCAGCGTCAGGTGACCAAAAGTCGTCTAGCAAGCAGGAAGTGCCTTTAGTGGCCATTTGATTGAAATAATTAACAATGCAGGGTTAAGGGACAGGGCCACTGCACCCACACCACTTCAATGAACTTGATTGGTCTGGGTGCCTGTAGTGCCCCTTTAAGGTTATCTCCAAGCCCTAGCATGGAAACACAAAGATTTAATAAAAACACAGGTTGTGAAAAAATATAGAATATGAAACCTATATATATTAAATCATGAAATAGCTCTATAAAAAAAGTAAAATTCTTTATATGTTTATATGTGTCTAGATCATTTCAATATTTTTCAGATGTATCATATAAAACAAAGAGAAATTCAATAGTGCAGTGTTTATACAGATAGAAAAAGACAATGTAAAAGTGGTCTTTCCTGGCTAATCATGGCAGCATCACTTATGGGTAGCTCCTCCCTTAGCAGTAACAGGACAGGAATTAATTATATTAAATAGACTGATAGGTATAAAGAGTCCCTCCTCTCCCTACACCTGTCTTTTTTCCTGTCCTTAGCGGATTCTACAGGACTTTTTACATTTTATTTTATGGTCACCTTCCTGCGTTTGTCGTGGGTTCGTTCCAAATGAAGTTCAGCCTCTCTTCATTTGAAGGACCCAGTAAACAGCCTGCATGAGCAGGACTAACTGGGTCAGGTTGAGTATAAGTACTGAACAGCTGCATGAGATTTGTGTTTCGTGTTCTGAGGGAGACACAGCAACAAAAAGGTATTTTTAAAAAATAGGGTTGGACCTCCTTAAAAATTCCCCTTATGCATTTCCCCTATAAATTGAGGCAAAAAAAAATCCCCCTTATAAGGCAGCTCTTTGGGATCCATACTTGTA